>JAOVVA010000024.1:9182199-9204991 GCA_028565275.1 Leiocassis micropogon
TGGGTAATCGTCTCCCCTGCTGGGTCTTAGTGTGCGTCTCTTACTGGTGTAATCAACATCCGTGCACGCGTATACTGTTTACTATAACACTGTGACCATGTATATGTGTGTGTAAAACATAATTTATTTTGTGTCTTTATGCGTGTGTGTACAGCGCGTGTGTAAAGCAAAAGCAAGTCTCATTGGAGATGTTAAAGATCCATTTTCTCTCTCTGTATCAGCCTGCTTTTTGTGTCTGTGTGTGCGTGCGTCATTGGACACCGTGCCACACACACACACAGACCCCTCCCACTCTGCTCTACACAGAAACTCTGCTCTGTCGCGATTCTTTTCAAAGGTAAAGTGCAGGTTAATTTGTTTTATTTTTACTTTACAGCGGTGATTCTGTTAGTGTGTCGCTCAATTGAGTGTCATTAGAAAGATTTCTTGTTTATTTGTCCGATAAAACAGTGTTTCCGTTGAGTGCGTGCATGTGTGTGAAAACAGTGGAGGAAGGGTAACTGTGTAAGACGAGAAGGGGAGAGGGGCTTCACACACACACACACACACACAGCGCCTGTGCGCACAAACGGAAACACTTGTCTGTCTGGATTTATTTTTAATCTTTATTAATTATTATTTTTTATCTTTTTTAAGGTAAAGTGTAGGTTAATTAGTTTTATTTTCACTTAATATTTTGTGTTAATTATTTTTATGTATTTATTTTTTCGGCTGTGGAATGAATAATTTGAGTTTCCATTATTTCTTATGAGAAAATTTTATTTGGTTTACGAGTGTTTTGAAATACTTCTGGAACGAATTATGCTCGTAATCCAAGGTTCCACTGTAAATTAGAAATACGTAATGGCTTAGAAAATTATTAAGTTAAATGTTGCACTGCCACAAGAGCCCGAAAATCATTTAGTATTTTTGAGAAAAGATTTTTGCACATATATCCATAAAAACAACTGATGAAGTAGCATTTATCTGTTAACGGTGCTCTAAGCCAATGACTGAGTGACCGCGCTCTGAGATACAGAAGTTCACTTCAGAAGTCTAACCCCCTGTTCTTGGAATGCTTGTCAGCCAAATAACAGTCCATTTAATGCAATGTCAATTATACAGCAGCGCTTTCTGGCACAACAATCATTCCACTTTTAAATAAATAAATATGCAATATGACCAATAATCAAATAATATTTATTATAATTCTTGTGCACATACAAAGTGACAACTATAACAACTGTTAGGATATACAAGTTTATTTGGAGCAACAATTTCAAAAGATTCCCCTACAGGATAATATCTCCTATTTTTTACAGGCTCCAGCTGAGAAAGAACTCTAACAGACAGAAACAGAGAATGGAATAATTAATAATACAATAAATACTAATTATTATTGTTTATCACTATCACTAATAACTCTTAACACTATAAATTACATATTTCTTCATTTAAAACAGTTTCTATTATAAGTTTCTAACAACTCCCACAATTTTATTTAAGTAATTTTTTTCAATTAAACAACTAAACTTCATGTACTCACAAACCAAAATAGCCTGTTTCACATGCTTCTGTCAAGGCAGTGCCACTCAGAATGTACTGGTGATGTGTACCACACAAACCGGGGCCTTGTGGTCGCACAAGCGTCCGTCCATACTGTAGGTCCAGGAACATTCCACAAGAGCTGCAGTTTTTGAGTTGCTCTGACCCCGTCATTTAGCCATCACAATCTGGCCATTGTCAAAGTCACTCAAATCAAAATACATTTGCCCATTTTTCTGCTTACAGTTTGATTCCATCATCAACTTCAATGACAAATGAGAAGCTCATGTGGGATGTTCCTGATCTGCAGTTATCAGGACAAACAAAAACATGATTTAAGAAAGGAAAACCGATGATTCAGAGGCTGGACATGTACTGTAGTTCCATCCAATAAAAGAGCTACTATACACACACACACACACACACACACACATACATACATACATGTACATACATACATACATACATACAAATATATGCATAACACACACACGCACTTGATGTTCTTATATCATTGGAAATCTTTCCTTCATCCCTTTATACCTCATGTACACTAAGAGCAATTCCTTAGCAATGTCAAAACCTGGAACGACATAATCTTTAAAAAAACTGCGAGAAAGTTCATCTTTTTCTTTTTTAAGTTGCTCCATCTCTAGTTGCATCACCTGGGCTTTCTCATTAAACCCTTTTTGAATAAGTTCTTTCTGTTCGTTCACTTTGCTGTCCAGCGCTTTCTCTAGCTGCTGCTGCTGCTGAACCTTCTCTTCCTCAAACTTCTTCTTCATCTGCTGCAGTCGTTGCTTCTGGTTCTCTTGTTCCTCCTGCATCAGTCGCTCCATCTCCACCTTACTCTCCTGTTCTACTTTACATTGCTGCTCTAACAGAGATTTTTGTTCTGTTTCCTCTGTTTATAATCACCAGATGGCAAGGGGGAGAAAGACCGAAAACAGAATACAGAAAAGAGGGATAACAATGTTATATTTAACTAGTTATTTGGAAAATGTGGAGAAAATGTACAAATATTTTTTAAAGAATTGTCCAGAGTGTTCTGAGTGCAGAAGCCAAGAGCCAAGAACCCTTTAACCAGTTATAATCAATCAATCAATCAATCAATCAATTCATATTAAAAATAATCAATTGATTAACATAACTGTGATAAATTACTATCATTATCAGGTATGATGGATTATGGGTTATACTCAGTTTACCTTGAATCTTTTTCTCACTTGCAGTCAGTTGTTCATCAGTCTGGAGAATTAATTTTGCCTCCACACACTTCTCACTCAGAAAATTCTTCAACACCTCCTCAGCCTTCACACAAGTAATACATACTCAGTCATATAGTGACAATGGCCTGCTGTATATAGAAATGTAATCCCTTTTTTAAAATGGGGTTTACTACAGTATTAGCTAGCATTGTGTGTGTGCCTTGGAACACTTAGGTTCAAATATATCTGCTTAAGCCTGTGTTTCTTACCTGGATTCCCTTATCGGGATGATTGTGATACTGGATAATGATGTTGTCTTTTTCGGTGCAGTAGAGTTTATATCCTCCAGGCTTTGCAAATTCACCATTCTGCACACGCTCGCTTATCTTCCTGTTTAGATCAAATAAAATCTCCTGGCACTTCCTTTCTGATGCCGTCAAGTTCTGAGCAGTTAGTTCACAATAGTGTTTATTTACTGCCTCCTGAAAATACATTAGTTACATGCACATTTAGAACTGCACCACAAAACTCATTAGAGCTGTGAATCAAACTGTTAGATTTTCTTTTGAAATTAATTCACTAGCACTAGTGTTTATTGTCTGATTTGTTTCAAGCAGCTATATTTCTTACAGGTTTTCAAGTATTAAAAACTACTGAAAGTATTTAATATGCTTTTAACTGCTGTCTAACGTTGAATGTTATGAATGTTATTGAATGTCATCTCTCCTCAAAGCAATACTATTTTTTCCTTCTTTGCCAGTTCTGTATGTGGCATTATTGCACCAACTGATTTTAAACCTGATAGTGGTAGAAGAAGACGTACTGAAATACTGTCTTATTAGTCCCTCACTCTCACTCACTCATCATCTATACCACTTTATCTTGTATTCAGGGTCACGTGGGGGCCTGGAGCATATCCCAGGAGGCTCAGGGCACGAGGTGGGGCACACTCTGCACAGGGTGCCAATCCATCGCAGAGCACACACACAAACTCACTCACACACCACAGGCAACTTGGGAATGCTAATTAGCCTAATCTGCATGTCTTTGGACCGTGGGAGGAAACCAGAGTACCCGGAGGAAACCCACCAGGCATGGGGAAAACATGCAAACTTCATGCACACAGAGACAGGAATTGAGCCTGGGCGGGAATCGAACCCGGACACTGGAGATGTAAGGTGAGAGTGCTAACCACTACACCAAAGTGCCGCCTCTTAGTAGTCATCAGTCATTAATTCTAAAATAATATGCAGCATCTTAAAGAAACTGAGGTACATTTGCACCAGTACTTAAGAGGTTTTTCTGCCAAACTCAGCAGTTTGGATTGTCCTCTTTACCCTGCATGCACCATTGATCTAACTCTTAATCGGATAAGTATCAGTGATTAGAGATTAGTGATAGATATATAGATATATATCGATAAATACAGAGATAGATAGATAGATAGATAGATAGATAGATAGATAGATAGATAGATAGATAGATAGATATAGTATTTTATTAATGCCAAATGGAACTTGTATAAATAAATGTATAAATGTAGTGATGTGCACTTTTACATACCATGGGTCAGCATGCTACACTGCAAGGCCTTTTTTAAATTATTTTTAAAATACACTAATTTTGCTGCTGCATAGCATCATGCATACACAAACACACTCTTCACAAACAGCACAATAGTACAATAAATACTAATTATTATTGTTTATCACTATCACTAATACGTCTTAACACTATAAATTACATATTTATTCATTTAAAACAGTTTCTATCCAAACAACTCCCACAATTTTATTTAAGTTTTTTTTTTTTCAATTAAACAACTAAACTTCATGTACTCACAAACCAAAATACCTACAACAACCTATATACTGTATATTCTAATATAGAATTGTCAGCCCACTTTACATTATGCTCTGGGAGGTAGGAGGAAAGAGGACGAAATCAAGTGTAGGACTGACCCTGGAGCACAATTATGTGTTTTGTGTGTATGTGTGTGTCTGTGTGTGTGTGTGTGTGTGTGTCTGTGTGTGTGTCAGAGAGAGAGAGAGAGAGAGTGTCCAAACCTCACCATCAGTTTTCTAAAGTATTGCCCTTCTGTATCCTTAAAGGAGTGTTTAATAAACTCAGTGTTGGCCATGTTGCTGAGCGTCTTGTGCTTATCAGAAATTACACCCAGACTAACAGGAAACAAACTCTTCACCTGCATTAAGATACAATTATATAATGAGAGAAAGAGAGCGGAGAGATTGAATACAGTGAACAGATGAGTGTGTGTGCATACAGTAAATGTTTGTGTGCAGACATATGGGTGTTACCTCTTCCATCCCACTTTGGTACAGCTTAAGCCCCTCCTCCACAGCTGTCTGGTTTTCTATCCTGGCCATTTCAACTACAGAATTCTCCAGACAAGGGATTTTTCCACTAGAGATTGTCTCCACATAGGACTGCACTAGGTGACCAAACACTGTCATTGTGCGCGCACACACACACACACACACACACACACACACACACAGATCCAAAGTACAAAGATTAAAAGATCCAAGTACTGAATCACATAGACAACTTTTTATAGTGATAAATTATATTTAGGAAAAAAATAACATAGTGCTCACTCCTTCCTGTGACGTTGTATCCCCCTTTAACTGTTTTAATTTTGCTTACAAAAAAAACATAATCACAGAATCGCTGTGTGACAGTCAGAAACTGTGGCCAAATGTCACTTTCATCCAGGTTTTCAAGCTGAACCATTTTGTCCTGGGAGGCAGGAAACGGGAAAACGAAGCACTTGCGGGTTGGAAAATAGTTTCGAATACACTGCCTTGGAAGATTGTAGTCGGTGTCCTTCTTGCGAAATCCTGCAGTTAAGAAAAAAATGGTCAAATCATGTTAACTCCTCAAAAAAGAATTTGGGGCAGATTTTTAATGTCCTAATTGTATTTAAATAGGAAAAATACTTAAAACCATCAACTGGATAATTACTGCTGTGATTATTGTGTTTCATCAGGGAACAATTCTTTTAACTCTAATTGATGCAGTGAGTAGCTTCTCATTTCTCAAGCAACAATGTCAGACAAAATATCCTATGGTCATGGAAAAGATGTTACCCTATTTAAAAGAGTCAAATTACTGGCCTGCATCAAACAAAAAAAGAACTAAGGAGATTGCTAAATTGACTGGAAATGAAGACAATGATTGGGACTAAACACAAGAATATCACTTGTTAATGAAGCTAATCAGAAAAAAGGATGTAAATGGATATATTTGGAAAATAGGATAATAGTACTCATTATTTATTTTCCAGAGCCACAGGGATAAATGCCACTGCATAAATTGTTCAGGACTGGTTTGAGGCCTAACAAAAAAAATAAAATTTTTCCTTGGCCTCCAAATCCCCCTAATTCTGCTTGAGTATTTGGGGGATGTATTGGACAGACATGTTTGATCCAAAGAGACCCGACCTCGCAAATTACAGGACTTTAAAGAATCTGCTGTTGAGATCATGTTTCAGATACCACAACAAACTCTCTGTGGAGTCCATGCCTTGACAAGTCAGAGCTGTTTTGGCAGCACAAATGGGGCCTAGACAATATTAGACAGGTGCTTTTAATCAATAATATACTATACATTTAGAGTTATGGTAACTTTTTTAAACAAGGGATCTTGACCAACATATTTTTGCAACCTGGATCTCAGACAAAAATGTTATTTATACCTTTCTTCAGCTGTAGCGCAAAGTCCAGGTACTCATCCTCAGTCACTTTGCCCTTTTTTTCAATCACCAGCTCCAGTGAAAAATCACGTACTGTCCAGATAAAGTTAGGAAAAAACTGCACAAACTGAGAGTCATTTTCTTCATCTTCCTCAGCTACTGTGGATGCAGGTGATTTGATCTTAATCTGTTCTGCAAGTTCAGTGACATAGCTGCAGCATGGTAAGGAATCATGACTGAATAAGAAATATCAATCTTTATTACTGACTGCTATGTTTTCATACGTTTGTGTAGTTGGGTTTTAAAAGGAAGGATACTGTAGATTTTCCACTGCAGTGTTGTCGATGGTCCCACGGCTGTTGTAGACCAGAGTGCTACTAAGTAGAACAGCCAGACAGAAGATCCAGGTGTCATTTTTAGAGTCTCCCTAAAACAAAATAAACATTATACATTAAAGTTATGTTTACTCAGAATTACAGAATATTACAGGATATAAGTAATAAAAAATTTTATTGACAGAGAAAGCAAATGTTTGTGGAATTCAATTTAATTATCTAACTACTGGCAAAAGCCCTTTTTTATTGCTTACATAACTTAATCTTCTCTTTTTTATGACTCATATAAATGCTTTCCTGCCTTGATCCCTGTGTAAATCAAAGTTTTATTCGTAGATCACTTTTTCAATGTTTTTGTTACCATCTAATGCTTTTTAAATACATGACCAGTGCATTTCCTAACTGTATTGTAATTTTTTGTAATTTGGTAAAGATACAACTGTATAATATGCATAATTCCTGGAACAGGAAATTGAATTTACTGTGTTGCCAGGGAGCTTATGTTATCACCTTGTCAACATCCCCCAGTCCTTCAGTGTCAAGCAGCACCAGTGTATGTCCTGTTTTATGAGGATGTGGCGTGCACCACATCCAAATACCTTTAGTCTTTGATTCAACTGTGCTGCCCAGCGCAAAGCCTAAAAACATACAGTAGGCATTATTAATGAGAATAAGAGAATGAGAAGAATGAGCACAGAATAATTGGACAGCAAAGAGTTCAAACATATTTTTCATGAAGCCAAATTGGAGCACAAACATCCATATGTACTCATCAGTTTACATAACCAATAAAGTAAATCCCTGACAGTGTCCTGTTCCCAGAGCACATTCGTAAGTTACATTTGTTTGTAATTCAGACAAAGTGATTCTTATACAAGGTGACACAGAATAATGGGAATTTTTTCTTGTGGGGCTACCTCAAGAGTAAAGTGTACACGAGTTAAAACAGAGAATTCGGGATGAAATTCACAGTATCCCAGCTGAGATGTTGCAGCGGTCAATGAGGAATCTCAACACTATGAATAAAATGTATTTCTTTTATCACTTCTAGTTTTATTGGATTGTAAAAAAGTTCCCGTTTTTTTGTGTCACCTTGTACATCTTTTACACAAATATACAATGTAAAGCATAAAAAAACAACAATCACAAAGGTTTGGTGTTTTGGTTTTGGATTATACTCTTGCGAGACTGCACCTCCAAATCATGAGTGGAATCTTGGTTACGCAGCAGGGTCAGCTGAGCTTGTTTAAATGGAGCCCGGGAAGATGTTGGGAGAGGACAACGTTACATGTTGTTAATTGTGCGCTTGAACAGATACCACTTTGTCTAAGAGCTGTTGAACTGGGATCTTGTAAACCTCAACTGTCTCATTGAGGATTTTCCAAAATTAGGATTATTCAACATCAGGACAACTTTACAAGAGAGCCATTTTCTACCATTGTGCTCCCAGACTGATTCATTAAAACTGCTGAGGCCAACTCATTTCTCCCGTACCCCCACATGCACACACATACATTATACCAGACTTTGGACATTTTATGCATTCACTTATAATTGTATTATTTATTTATTTATTTATTTATTATTATTTTTATTATTATTATATTTGTAATTATTAATATTGGTACAGTTAAACCTTGAATTGTGAGCACAATTCATTCAGGAAGCTTATTTCTTACATCATAAGAAATAATGGAAACTAGTGATTCATTCCACCGTCAGAAAAAAAATAATAATACAAAATATTAAATAAAAAGAAAACAAATTAACTGACACTTTACCTTTGAAAATAATCGTGACTGGTGTTAGACGAGAGCATAAGCAGGGGGGCTACTGTGTAGGACAACTTTCACACACTCGCGCACATACACACACACACACACACACACTACCGGAATCACTCCTCTAAACAGATTAATCTCCCACACTGCTACAGCCTTTTTACTTTTTTTCTCTTCATGAGGCCACTGTTGCAGTATAGTTACTAAAGAACAGTTGGACACAAAATATGTAAAAAAAATCCTTCATGCGCACATGTTGACTATGCAAGTGATGCACCTGCATGGGAGTGAGCATGGGAGTGAGCATGGGAGACAATTATCCACAATCCCACAGAGCAAGAGAGAGAAGAACAATTGGCTCAGTTGTGATCATGTGATGTTCTGCAAGCTAAGCACATGCATACTACAGTACTCGTATATCAAGACCTCACTCGTTTAAAAAGTTAAAATTTATTTCTAAAATGTGCTTGTCTTGCAAAATGCTTGCAGACCAAGTTACTCGCAATTCAAGGTTCCATTGTATCTGGTTCACTGCAGTGTCTATTTTTTGTACAATGCATATGAGCTACATTTGTTTGTTTGTTTGTTCTCTGAATGTTCTAATGGTCCATTTGCATCTGTGAAAATTTGTAACTCAAATGTTCACAAGACAGTGACTTACTGAAGTTATATTTGCACTAGTGGTAAATTTCCATCAAAATTACATATGAATTCTCACATAATCTTGTGTAGGTAATGTTTTTTCTGTATGTTTTTAAAAAAAAAAAATAGTCCTACAAGACAAACAAATAATTTCAGTACCATTTGTTTAAATCTAAACTGTAGATGAAAATTCCATTAAAATAAACTTACCAGTTTGTTTCCCTGCCAGGCGGTTCATGAGGTAAGACTTTCCAGTGCGATAGAGTCCCACGACAGACACCACAACCACCGGCTGGTTATTCCTGGACAGGTACTCAATTGCTCTATCATTTACACGCAGTGAGTTGTTCACATTTTCCACCAAACAGATAGGCTCTGGCATTGGGATGCACATGGTGCTCTCCATTTCCACAGTCTAGAGGTTGAAAATAACCTTTTTAATAGTCTTTTAACTAATTAAAGAAATCAATCAGTTGAAATGCTTTTTAATCAATATCAATTACACCTTTCATTCAATCCATAAAATTCATTCATTATCTAAATTGCTTAGTCTCATTCAGGGTCATGGTGGTAGCAGGAGAAGCAGAGATTTCTCCAGCAACCTCCTTCAGGTCTTCCTGTGGGACACCACACAAAACTAACTACTTCACAAACAGCTAATCGTACAAAGAAACTATACAGAAAAAACAAAATACAGAAGGCTAATCTAACTCCCTATCTAACATAACCAAGAGAAAAGAAGGTGATGCAAAACAAAAATGTCACCCAGCGTCCTACTAGCCCAAACCAAAAAAGATAAAAACATTAAGCAACTCAGTATTTACATTTTAAACTACTCAAGTTAATGTGAGAAGTCAAGTACTTCTCTCTTTTGTGTCTCAAACAGAGGTGTAATCAAAGAGACAAAGAACAGAAGCTCTACTACCAAGTACTGTAATGTATATGTGAAAAAATAAAGGCTTAACTTAACTTAACTTAAATCACCAATCTAAAGGCTTCACAACAAAAGCAGGTCTGGGACTAAAGATGCAACATCACCAGTTGCACACCACCAAGCCACCACTGAAAACTGTTCTATGGGTAGCCGATGTTGAAATATTCTCTCTTCTCACCCATCACCCAATCACAGCAGAGCTCAGATTAGCAAAGTAAGGTGATGAAACCTGTTTGGTGACGACTTTGGAGCAATTGATAAGCGTCATGTCTGATGAGTCCTATATTGACTCTATTTGAGAGTGATAGCCATGTCAGGGTAAGAGGGGAAGCATATGAAGTGATGCTAGCATTATGGATAGTGCCTACTGGAAAAGCATCTGGACCCAGTGTTATGATGCAGGTTTGCTTCACTTCACGTCAGGTCAGCGGTCATAGATGAAAATAAAATTAAGTCTGCTGTCTACCTGAATGTACTGAATGGCAAGGTTATCTCATCAATTATTTTTTTCTAATGGCATGGGCATATTCCAAGACAACTATGCCAAAAATAACAATGCTCTGTTACGTGGTGCGGTATGAGAGCCGCACCACAAGATGTTATAAGGGTTATAAGAGCCCTGATGCAGGACTTTAGATGGGAACAACGAAATAGGAGGCTGTGAGAGTGCTTGTGATATGCATGGGAAGACCTTCCCGTTTGGAGATAGCGTGGGATTATTAATTAAGGGAACTATATCCTCTCGGGGCGTTCGCCCTTACCAAGGATTTATGAGGAGAGAGGGGTTGTGTTTTATGCACACTAATACTTAACCGGAGAGCGCACGCTACACGGCTGCATGACACTCTCTCCTTCTCTCTCTCTCTCTCGCCGGCGTCTTAAGGAGGCAGAGGCTGGGGCTTTGCCTCTGTCTTTCTTTGCGTGCTTGCTTGCGCGCTTGCTTTCTTTCTTTCTTTCTTTGTCTTGGCCCTGATACCTTACCGGTGCTACCTAATATTCGCACCAAGTGCGGAGGTATTAGGACCCTTATATAGACGCGCTGCCAGGTGCGGCTCGTTCAGGCTGATTGCCTGACGGCGGCGTTGCCTGGCAGCCGTGTGCATAAATGGCCGCGTCTTTGCCTGTTTAAGAGCGGCTCTGCCTTTCGCGCGAGCCGCATCGTTACATGCTCAAATTGAGAAAGAGTGTTTCTGGGAGTACAAGGAATAATTTTCACATGAAGTGCTAGAGATGACTTTATAGAGTGGTTTAACCCTCATTAAACAAGATCTCAGCCAAAAGTTAATGCTTGATGGAATGATGAAAATAGATGGACAGGCAGGGTACATATATAACTAATGTCTTTCTCAGACCTTGTTACACCCAGGTAAGGTTGCAGTGTACACACACATATACAGTGTACACACACACACACACACACACACACAGATGTGTATGCACGCGCACAAACACACAAACCCTTTTGTATTATTTTTCTGAAATAGCAGCTGGATAATCTGGTTTGTTCGGCGTTAGATTCTTTCTCCCTTTTATTTTACTAAAGCCGCAGAAATATATTATATTTGCACAAAATATTCTTGCATAAATTATATACTGTATATCCAATCGAAAGCAATTTCAAGTGTGCATGTAAATTCATGCAAGCATAAAAATAAAACATATTGATGAATCTAAATATAAATAATAAATGCTACAATTATCACTGAATAATGTTACATGAAAAAAAAATTATTTATATATGAACTGGGGCTAAAAACAACCACTACAAGAAAGCCAACCAACAAACACTTACCTAATGCTATGACTTGGTCTTAAAATAATGATAGTAGCTACGCAAAACTGGCCCAGCAACAGCACTGAGAGGCTTTATATAGAGGGCATGTTTCACATAGAGAGATCAACCCAACCTGTTCCTATAACACAGAGCTTTCCGGGAAACCACAGATCAGGAGTGTTATTTGTCCTTATACGTCAGTGAGCAATTTCGTAATTGTTTATTTGATGATTCACCATCCAGGTATGAAAAAAACCAAATCGCTTTACTCTTCAGCTATAACAGGAATACAAATAATGGACTTTTAACTACTAACCAGTCCAAAATACCAAGTCTTTGTTTACTTTCACTTTCACTTTATAGTTGGAGGAGGTTGCATGTGCTAGTTTATGATCATGTTAAGGACCCTTGTGTTTAGTTCATTTAAAAAATTTGCATGTTCTCAAAGCAGATGAAATTTTGTAACATCAGACGTTGATCTCTCTGCCATGAAGACTGTAATGACTTAATCGCTGATCAACGAACGAGCCAAAAAGCAAAACAGACAAAAACAGTTGATCTCTCAAGGGATTGTTCCACAAGACCTCTGAAGTTGCATTGTGGTATCTGGCACCAGGAAGTTAGCAGCAGATCCTTTTAGTGCTTTAAGTTGCAAGAAGGGGGTGGATCCTTTGTGGATCAAGTTTGTTTGTATAGCACATTCCGGGGATGCATGAGATATAAGGAATATTTTGGCCAGATCAACAACATTGACTTATTAATTGCTAAGCCCCATACACAGCAAGCTGTGAAGCAGCAGAATTCCTTTGAATATAAATAGTGACAAATTGTTTTGTGTATGATTAAACTCAATGCAAATAGTCAGATTTTTTCTATCCTGCATGGAAATTATTTTACTGTAAATACTGTCACATGACCCTGTAGTTTCAGTATCTTACTTTAAGCTTTTCTGAAAATTTGGCAGCTCTGCTTGGGGATAAATAAGAGGTTTCAGCTGTAGTTGGACTTTGCTTATTTGAAATCACATGGCAATGCTTTGATTGGGCATTGAAGTTCAACAAGATAAAAGTCAAACATAAACAGGGTCACGATCTGGTCAATGCTGGCATTCTAAAAGACTTATCTATATACACAAAAGAAAGGTTTTGTCTGTACATTGGTCAGAACTCACTCTTTCAATTATATCTTTATATTTTATACACTGGAGAACCTAAAACCAGTCAAAATGTCTGTTTATATGTCTGTATTTTGACTGTCTGTCTGTTTGTCTGACAGAATGTAATGAATCTTTGGCAATTCTTAGGAATTCGCCTGAAGTTAAATCTGTACCATACATTCAATCAAAATGTTCAGTAGAATAGAAGTTAAGAGCAGTTATGTGCCAAATTATCGTACAGCATCTAGCAATTTAGCTTATTTTCCCTCGAGGTGGGCCTGGCTATATGCACCACTCAACAGAGTCAATCAATGCAATAGTTTACTGTGTATAGACAGAGTATGCAGAAGACACATGCTCAGTAATGCTCTTACAAGCCACGATAATCCTTAAAAGATGAATGGACAGATCAATGTATGTTCATTCTTCCTGTGGGAAGTTTAAAACCAGTTTGTCTCATATGTTCCAAAACCGTGGTTCTATAATAACAAGCAGTTATGTGAAGCGCCACTATGAGTTAAAACACAGGTCCTTAAAGCAAGCATATCGGCAGCAGTCCGAGGTGAGGGCGTGTAAAATACCCGAACTGAGAGCCAAGTGTTATGCACTAAAATACCCTCCTGGCACGGATTGCCCCCCTACATAATGACTATAAAAATTTCTATTACAACATAATTTTATCATGCATATTTGGCTGGACAAAATTGAATGAAACATGAAACTTTTTCAGTACTCTGATATCTGCCTGCACCAGAAGTGAAATCAAAATCTTGAGTAAAAGCCATTAATAGTTATGTGCCGGATTTAATAATCAGCTTTAAAATAAGCTACTAATAAGCTACTTAGCTAATAAGCTCAATGTAAACAAACACCCCCACCAATAGATATTAATTAGAGAAACTAAATGTAATATTTTACTGGGATATTTAAAAAAATTATCCCTGAATAAAAATTTAGGCAGAGAGTTCTGTCGCACAGAAAGACAATTAGATGTATGTGGGCTTCGACCTGAAATAATCACTGATTACATTAAAGAAAATCAGCATATTTTTTTGCTTTAATCTTTTTAACCTATTTCTAAAAACTCTTCTCCTGTCTGAGATGGGTACTAACGCTAGTCATGAATAAGTCTTTTAAAATGCCAGGGTTGACCAGATCATGACCATGTTGATGCCCTAATCAAAAGCGTTGTTCCACTGAAAATATTACTTTTGCATATAAATAAATAATGCAACTATCAGAGTTACATTAATACACTTATCAGTTATGACGCAGGTAATCTTAATTTTGTACAACAGTGATTTTTGTTTTCCTTTGATCATTTTGGCTTTCCATAGACATACAGTAGACCCGCCTCGCGCACTTTTTATCGTATCGAAAGCAAAAAGTGTGTGAGGTGGTACAGTACAGTAGACTTTGCCTGGTCCGGACTGCACCGCAATCATCTGTGAGTTACCCCCTTTTTTTTTTTTTATTTCGTACATTTTTTATGTAAGCGTTTCATTTTTTTTCTGCGCAGGAGAGTCGTTTATCTCCATAAGTCTAGAATTTATGAGTAGACTCTCCCATCGTTATAGAGCATTCTTTATGTATAAACACATTCTCGTATTAGTTCACTAAAGTGGTGCACATAAATCTTATATCTTTTATTTTTTAAATCCCCCAAAAAATTTCACAGATTTGATACAGGACTGTATACAGCAGCCGGTAAGTCTCGTTGTGTTGACGTTGTTGTTCTCTCTGCTGCTCCCGGCGAGTCGCCACAATAAATGACTATTCTGATGAGCCTTAGTCACGTGACAGCCTTCGCAAACATTAATGAAATATGGGAATATTAAATTCATTTTTGACGTATTTATTTTGATCTGATCTCTCTGAACTAAAAGAATAACTAAAGATGTGTGCTTTTTAAAATCAGTATTGTGTTCGAATGCAATCGTATTGCTATAGCTACATGTATATTTTTATGTCGTTTATTTATTTATATTTATATATTGTCAAATGCCATTTATAAAGGTGTTAAAACGTTGATTAATATAACAATTAACAATATTTATTTAGTTTAAAAAAATTTGTATTGAAAGACAAATCTCTGCAAAATAAATGTGACAAAAAACCTTATATGACCATTTTTAATCACCATTATATGACCAATATGGCTTTGCATATTATCAGTTGCATATTTATTCATAATTAATAAGTAAAAATACTATATGTGATTTCAATAACTTCCAGGTCATGTTACCTGTTGCCTCAAAATCCTTTCTAAAATGTCCTGCAGACAACCTTTTCCTATTAAAAATTATCATTTGCATATTTATACGTAATTTTTAATAGAAATATTAATGGTTTCATTTCAATGACTTCCCGATCATGTGACCTCTTGGTTCAAAAATTTTTCTTAAATGTTTCTGAGAAAACAATGACAGAAACACCTACACAATCTCACTTCTTTCTCACAGAAGGATTGTACAAAAGGGGAAGAGATAAGACAAACGTGATTTATAATATGCACCGTAGAAAAAAACAAACTCAGCTGTGAAGAAGAAGAGAAATTGTGTTAGTAGAGATTTGAACAGTAAAACTAATTTTGTGTAATTATAACAAATAAAGACCAAAAAAAGAAAAAAAATGTACACAATTTACAACACAGCTAATACTTACCCCCTAGAATTACACAAAATTCACAAAGGACACAAAAAGAGACTTGCAAGCCTGTAGAAACAAGCAAATAAATAGGTAAAAAAATATACTCAATACTACAAATATTACAGGCCCTGACATTAAACGAAACTGCACAGACTGGCACATATGAGCAAATCTATTACTCGAAATTGGTTAAGGATCAGAGACAAGCTTAGTGCCTACCAGAATATTAAAATACCTTCTTAGGCAGAATGAAGTGGCTTTTAGACGCCACAGACATGCAGGCCATACAGTTATGAGTATTACTTATAAGAAAATAAAATACAATTAATGGAGAAATTGTGAAATAGGGGCACAATGGCCCACCACTTTTCCTGAGTCAATCGCTAAAACTCAGGTTATTTTGTGCAGGTTATTCTTTCAGCTTGTTGTTAATGACATGCTCTGGCTTTAGCTCCCTACAATGTGGCACTGGCATCTGTAAATATATTTTGTATAAAATATCTATAGGTGTACCATAAGGCAGAATTGTAGGTTTAGCTAGGGTTAACTTAGGCTAAGATGCTCTGGGGCTGATGAAGTTGCTTATAATCACAATCAGCATGAATAAAGTCTGCATTCTCTCCAGTCAAAGAGCTGTGAATTCCTATTGTGTGACTATTCCTTTGGAATCCTGTGGAGCTGGGTGCTTATGATATTATGGACTGTTAAGGTTGTTTACTAGATTTAGCTTAAAAAACAGCACCTAGTGATAAATATATAGAATTTTGGATAGTGAGTAATTATTTTCTCTAGAGAAGAGTTACCAAGATACAAATAAAAATATTTTAATGTTTCAAAGCACAATTGACAGGATTGTACTCTTTTTACCATTAATAGATGCAGTATGAAAAAAAAAGTGTTGTTCCACTTTTTGCATTATGATTGACAAGATTTTGGTCACACCTATGACTGCTTAGGCTGACATGGGTGAGAACACAACTAGAATACAAAGGCACAAATGACTATAAAGTAACATATGAAATGAAGCATAAATAGCTTCTAATTACAGCACCAGAACAGAGTCCAATAACACAGGCAGGACTTAATGTGGTATATGTTTTCCTAGTTAAGCATCGTAACAAATAGACCGTAATCAAGTAATGGTGTAGCTGAACTTTCGGCTGGTCTTCAAGAAGCTCATGAGGTTCTGGGCTAAACTTATTTATGCTAAATATGCGCATAGTTTGTTTGAGTGTACACCGTGCCACACACACCATCCTCTTTTTCTGATGCTATTTGATATGAAAATACGGACATTTATATCCTGCAAATCATAAACTGTACAATATCATGGTAATCAACCCCTTCGACTAAGAAAAGTGATTGGTTCATTTATTATTCAAGAAGTGTGACTTTTTGGAAGCAAAATATGAAGAAGAATTGAGTGGTGGCTCAGGACTGTAAGTACTGTATGTGTATGTAGAGAGCCTACATCAACAACCCATTCACTGTCATTGCATCATAAAGAACCCCAGAGTTGTCGCATCATGTATTTTCTAGTTTGGTCCTTGTTCTAGAAATCATCCTAAATCAAAAATACCATTAAAAACTTGAGTAAAACAAGTGAACAAAACAAAGAAACATGGAAAAAAAATATCACCTGCACAGGTTGCATATACTGTATACAATTAATTCATATGAATGTTGGGTTAAGTGAAGTGGGGTATCATACTGTAACCACAATGATTTTTGAGTATGATTTATGGTATAGCCCACAGGCTAGCAGTTATTTTTTACAGACTTTGAAGAACAATAAATTACATAAAGTATTTAAGAAGTACTAACCATCTGTTCAAGTTGTGTTGCTGATTAACTAAATGTCATTTCTCAGAGAAAATTATTATCTTTTTTTCTCCTGGCAGTTTTCCATCCTCCAGTAATAATTCTCCAGCTGCCATAAATTCATATGAAGAAGGAATCCTCTCATAGAACACTGATATTTGTGGAAGGTAGAAGCAGTTTGTATTTTTTGGCAAATTTTAAATTTATTTTAAAGTTAAAAATGAAAGTTACAGTACCTAAGGAAGTTACCTAAATAATAAAAGTGTGAATCGATTCTGAATTGAAAACTGAACAATTGATTGAATTAATTGAAATGGCCAATCCAAAGATAAAACTGCAAAATCGATTAAATCACACAGCTCTATATTGTCTTTTTGTTGTTGACACTTAACCTGGGCAGACATGATAACCTGCAATAAGGAAACTTTGAAACATGAGAAAGTTCATATTCTTGTTCGATCACCGAGTCCCATCAATAAGTCACACTCAGGGTGAAGCTCACTAGTTTAATAAAGAATCAGTGGAAAGTTAAGGAAGGAGAAGAAAGCATTGTGACACAACCAATTATCCTTAGTGCATTTTAAAGGTTTGAAAATGAAAACATTCTAAACAAATTCTAATAGGATTTTGTGTTAATATTATTCACTATAATATATTATATACTGTTATGTAAAAAGTGTCTTTGCCTTTGTGTTGCATTGAATTTAAACATCAATTCAATTGGCTGTTGATGATCAGATGTTCAAAGCCATGGAGGCACCAGTATGTCTGATTGGCAGCGATTCTGAAGGACAGCTATGTGTTGTGAAAGAAGCTAAAGAGATATTGGATGGGATCACTCAGCCAGTTGTTGTAGTGTCTGTGGTGGGGCTCTACCGTACGGGGAAGTCTTACCTCATGAACCGCCTCGCAGGGAAACAAACAGGTAAGAATCAACATGGTAGGAAGATGGAATAACACAAGTAGCAGTCTAGGTTAATTTAACACTGGTCGATTCTACTTTATTTAACTTCCCATCAAGAATTTTTTGGTTGTCAAAACATAGTGCTGATGTTAATCCTCCAATGTTACAGACAATAGGACAATATTGGTATTAGGTTGTTTTGGAAAGTTAGAATCACATGAATTGACGTCAGTCATGTGTGTTTGTTTTCAGGCATGTTTAAAACTGTAACGTAATATATAATAATAATAAATATAATAAGAATAATATAATATAAATAGAAGAAAGGTTTGTCTGCACATTGGTCAGCACTCGCCCTTTTAATGATATCTTTACATTTCAGGACCTGAAACCAGTCTCAGAAAAAAAATTCTGTCTGTATATCTGTCTTTCTGTATGTCTGTTCAGCCGATTTTGTCACAACATCATGCAAAATTGGCTCAACAGGATTTCATAAAACTTCAGTATTTGCCTGAAGTAAAATTTCTGCCATAAATTAAATTAAAATGTTAAGTAGAAGGTTAAAGAGGTTAAAAATCCATTTTCTCTCTCTGTATCAGCCTACTCTTTGTGTCTGTGCGTGTGCGTCATTGGAACACCGTGCCACACACACACACACACACACAGACCCTTCTTACTTTCGCCTTTACGGGTAAATGCTGGTTAATTTGTTTAATTTTTACTTTACAGCAGTGATTTCGTTAGTGTGTCGCTCAATCAAGTGTCATTAAAGAGATTTCTTGTTTATTTTTCCAATAAAACAGTATTTCCGTTGTGTGTGCGCGTGTGTGAAAAGAGTTGAGGAAAGGTAACTGTGTAAGATGAGAAGGGGGAGAGGGGAGCTTACTTTAGATTCACACACACAGACATACACAGCACCTGCGTGCACAAATGGAAACACTTATCTGACGGGATTTATTTTTACTTTTTTTTAAGGTAAAGTGCAGGTTAATTTGTTTTATTTTGACTTTATATTTTCTGTTAATTATTTTTATGTATTTATTTTTTTGGGCTGTGGAACGAATAATCTCCATTTCCATTATTTCTTATGGGGAAATTCGATTTGGTTTACGAGTGTTTTGGAATACGAGCCAATGAATGAATGAATTATGCTCGTAATCCAAGGTTCCACTGTATATATATTGCCAAAAGACTGCACACCAGTGCACAAAGCAAGTTCCATAAAGACATGGATGTGCGAGTTTGGTGTGGAGGAACTTGCACAGAGTCCTGACCCCAACCCGATAGAACACCTTTGGTGTTCTGAATTAGAATTAGAGCAGAGTCTGCAAGCCAGGCCTTCTCGTCCAACATCAGTATCTGACTTCACAAATGCGCTTCTGAAAAATGGTCAAAACATCCAGGGTGTATCCCTGCCTCGTGCCCTAAGCCTCCTGGGATAGGCTCCAGGTTCCCGCAACCCTGATTACAGGATAAAGCAGAATAGATGATGAGTGAGTAAGTGGATTAAGAATTGGATGTTACTTAAATTCATATGCATGTGAAGGCAGGAGAGCGAAAATTTTTGCCAACATAGTACTATATATGTATATAACATTACACTTCAACATGTGAAGTGAACAATGATTATTTTGTTAAAATGTTATCTGGAAGTATGTGGGATATACAGTATTAAACACCAAGTAAACATTTAGTCCCTAAGGTTGATGTGTTGGAAGCAGCAAAACTGGGAAAAAATAAGGACTTGAGTGTTTTTACCAAGGACTGAGTTTTTTTATATCATAGATAATTGTGTCTACTGGGGGATAGACTTCTTCTACATTCTTTACATATAACCTTAAATATATATTTTTTTTTAATTGTTTTAATTTCAATTATTATGGCTTACAGCTCATGAAAATCAGACCAAAAGTATCTCAAGATTTTAGTATATTTTAATCAAATCAAATATTCAATCAAAAAAGGATGTACATTACAGAATATACAACTCTTTTTTTAAGTCCATGATTTTAAATGAAATGCAAAATTTACTTTCAAAAGAGGACTTTGCAGCACTGACCACTGAGCAGCAATACAGTTTTATTTCTCCTTAGCCCAGGAAGTCCTTCTGTCATCTTCTGGACAACTGTCAAGTCAGCAGTCTTCCCCATGATTGTGGTTTCTTGTAGTGAAGTAGACAGGGAGATAGACAGCATTTATACTGTATGAATAACAGATTCCTCAAACTTGAAAATAAACATTATAATATTTTGTGATACTGGAATTTGATTGTCATGAGCTGTAAGCCATAAAAACCTTGTGCCCTACTGTTTATCATTTGTATGGTTATGAGATACACCTGAGGCCGCCATAACCAACTGTTTAACAAGATAAACAGTATAGAAAATTGATAGATAATGTTATAAAGCATTACATAATGCACTTCACAACAATTTCCAGTCCTATCAACAATAAACAAGATTTTAAGGTTATGTGGACAAATGCTCATCAATACTGGTCAGTTGAAGACTTTAATATTTAAACATTTTTCCAAATATCAGCTGTTCAGTTTCAGTGAGCCAGTTTCTTTTAGGGGTATTCATAATAAAGTTTCATTTCTTTTATTTTTACAATACACAATTCCAAGAGAATATATAAAAATGTGTGTGATAATATAGTTTTGTTTTTGTGCTTGTTTTAGGCTTTGCTCTGGGCAGCACAATAGAGTCAAAAACTAAAGGCATCTGGATGTGGTGTGTTCCACACCCAAAGAAAACAGGACATACTCTGGTGCTGCTGGACACTGAGGGACTCGGGGATGTGCACAAGGTATGAACAACTTCATAGAAGAACAGTGCCATAAAAACCCCTGTGACAACCATGGGCCTCATATATTGCTCAATAGGAAGGGAACATTGACAGCTTAAGTGAATCATAGTAATTATCTGGTTACAGTGCCACCTAGCTGTCAAAGGATGAGATATGTTAGTCAGAAAAGTAGCAGTCAGTTTTGTGAATTTATGTTTTGGAAGCAGAAAAAATAGGCACGCGTAAGGATCTGTAAAACTTTCAAGGGCCAAAATAAAATAAAATAAATTCCAAGCAGTATATAAAGAGAGCAAGTCGTTCAATTGGAATTAAATGTCAGTGAGTAAAAGAAGTGTAAACTGGGCGAATTCTTTTATGCTTAAGTGATGATTAAGGGAAAAGGATTGTCAGATTTATTGAATGTGAAGAACTGCGTTAGATCATTTAAGCACACCAAATATCTTTTAATGAATTTTTAGGGTGATGAAAAGCATGACACATGGATCTTCTGTCTGGCTGTTCTGCTCAGTAGCACTCTGGTCTACAACAGCCTTGGGGTCATAGACAACAATGCACTTGAAAAACTACAGTATCCTTTACTGAGTAACACACAAGTACAGTACACAGACACAAGATATACATGATAGTATTGTTTTCTTGAACAATACGTCCTGCAGTTATGTGACAGAACTGACTGAGAACATCCGGGTGAAAGCACAGACAGGTGGTGAACATGATCACTCAGCAGACTTCATGCGAGTCTTCCCCTCCTTCATCTGGGCTGTGAGAGACTTCACTCTGAGGTTGGAGAAGGATGACAAGGCCATCACAGCTAATGAATACCTGGAAAGCGCTTTGGAGTTTAAAATTGGTAAGCAGACACAGGTGCTATGGTTTCTAGATATTTCTGCATTTAAGAAAAGTTCATTTAAGAAAACTCAGTAAACTGTAAACTGTTATCTAAGCATCAGAGTTGAGAAAGTTGTGATTTGTACAATTATTAGTATTACATTCAATTCAATTTCATTTCTATGTCCATTTTTTAAAATGGACATTATCACAAAGCAGCTTTACAGATGTTTACATTCCGGGTATACAGTACACTCACTGACTCTCTATACTCTCTCTATACATGGTCATGGAGTCTATCCCAGGGGTTTCAGGACACAAAGATGGGGTCCACAGCAGGGCACAATTACACACACTCACTCTATCTCACTCATCGTCATTTACATGTTTTGCAATCAGTTACTGGACATGCCACTGGTTTTAAAGGAACCAATGGTTAGCCATTTTATTCTCTTATCTAGTGTGGCGTATGTTTGTGGTACACTTGCAAAAAAAACAAGTTCCATTATAAGGAATACTGTCCTCACTCATTCAATTCTCATTCAATTCTTAATCCAATAAGTCATCACGTGGTGCGGTTATATTTATATTAATTATATTTGATTCTTTTTAGGGCACTGGTGGCTCAGTGGTAGTTGTTTCGCCTGCCATGCGGAAGGCCCGGGTTCGATTCCCAGCCAGTGCCCAAACCCCAGCCACTGGATGCAGTGCCG
>JAOVVA010000024.1:9220235-9243009 GCA_028565275.1 Leiocassis micropogon
AGTCAATAAAATGTTAATACAATAGTACATAATTTGACCATTAATTTTGTGACATTATAGGGGAAGCTGAGCTTCCCATGCAGTCTTAAAGAAATCGCCACTGGTCTATAATCACTATAGCAAATACAGACTAAATGCTACAGAATAAATACAGCTCCAGTCAGTGATGTTTTTTAATCCAACTCTACTCACAAAATTTAAGTAAGCCTTTTCTTTTTTGTTGTCTTTGATGTGGCTTTTACACATCTAGGTTACAATCTGTATAAATTGCAGCAATGTAAAAATTAATATCACTGCTGGTATGTACAACCATGCACTGTAAGGTTGTTTTTTAGACCAATATGGAAGCTTTGAATGAATTTGTTTGTTGAATTAATTGTGAAAAAAATTTCATGTAATGTGGTCGTAACATCTAGGTACACTGTAGCACATAAAAGCATTTGGCAGCAATTATTATTGATTATGGCATTTTACAGGCTACTGAAAGTTAAAAAAAAATTGCATCACACAAGCACAAGCAGGGGTTTGAAAATAAGTCAAATTGGCTACAGTACTTATGCTCCAAATGTATTCATGCATCTTTTAAATAAGGACTTTATATATGGACATAATAGTGACTTTATTTCAGATCATTAGAACCTTATTCAGAAGTTATTATAAGCCTTAATCCAATACAGTAATTTAGTTTTCAATAAAAAAAAATGAAATAAAATCATAGATGTTTTCTATAGTGATGAAAAAATGCTTGTGTGATGCAATTTTTTTTTTACTTTCAGTAGCCTGTAAAATGTCATAATCAATAATAATTGCTGCCAAATGCTTTTATGTGCTACAGTGTGATACAGGAGCAGCAGTCATTACTTTCTATGTAATAGTAAATTAAGATAGATTTGTTCACTAAGACATTCATAACATTTCCAAATAATTTCAGCTGGTATTTATGGAAGCTGGTGTGTAACAATATTAAATATTCAACACTTATTATTTAATTTGAATACATAGTATTTTCTAATATTACATGTTGTTTTAATAATTAAATTCATGATTTGATGATTTATTTATTCATGCACATATGTAAAATTACAGGTGGTCACATGGGCTTGATTGCTTCGCCTGTACCTTGTTATTTTCTAGTTATTATGTCTATTTAAGGTTGGTCTTTCAGTATGTTCATGGACTTGTGACTGTTTAGCTCACAAGTTCTCCATTCCGTCTACTTTGTGTTCTGTTCTGTTTTTGAGCTGGCCTGCTAATGATGAGTTGAGTTTCTATTTTGTTTGTTCTATAATTTAAATAAGTTTAGTGAAACACCTACCGTACATACTCACCTTCAACAGGGCATCATGAAACCATGAGCATCTACCAGCATCTAATACTACAGTATGTCAACAGGGGTATTTCTAACTATTGAAAAGATGAGGGGTCATGTTTTCCTGGTGCTTGTCTTTTTACTTCTTTTTTGTAAGTTTGTAAGTTCAGCATCAGTAAATAGCATGAGGTTATGGTTGGTGAGGTTATGTCTATAATAAATCAACATTATTACACATATGTTCAAAGATTATTATGCTACTGATCTTTACTATTGGTAGGTGCACCTTTTGTCTCCCCGTTCACTGCAGCCTCTGTCTGCTTATGGCTCTTTTTAGCCCTGGTGGGAAAAAAAGTACAAACAATGTTGCTTAAGTTAGCTTTCTCTCTCTCTCTCTCTCTCTCACTCACTCACACTCACACACACATTCAGACACAAAGTGAGTGAGTGTGTGTGTGTGTGTGTGTGTGTGTGTGTGTGTGTGTGTGAGTGAGAGAGAGAGAGAGAGAGATTGCACTATCCCTCCTTATACCAAGTTGGCACAGTTTATCTACTGAAATTTGAGCATGGCTAACAACTGAATCTGTCCTTTCTCTTTTTTTTGTCCCTGCAGGGGAAAATGACCTCAAAATAACTCCATATTGATTTGCAGGGGCATTTCATAAATTGCGTCTGCAGTTTATAACTGCACTTACTCACTCAAATTCTAGAGACTGTTGACAGTGAAAACCCCAGAACAACCATGCCATTGTTAAAGTCATAAAGATCACACATTTTCCTCATTCTGATGTTTGATGTGAACATTAGCTGTGTGAACACTGACCTGTATCTGTATGATTTTATGCATTGTGCAACTGCCACATGATTAAATAATAACATAACTGACTGCTCGTTCCACTTGACCTTATGAAGATGGTCTTGGACTCGGCTGGTGTAGACAGTTTTTCTCTGATGATGACTTGTGATTGTAGTCCCTCAATAGTTTCCTGAGCCTCCAGCAATGAAAATTGACTGCATATTAACTTCAGCCACCTAACACTCAGTATGACTGCAAATCAATCCCTGCTATCCGTTATCATATTTATTAATATTTATTAACTTATGTCCATTTTTTTTTTATTTAGTAAAGCTGCTTTGCAACAATGATCATTGTTAAAAGCACCACAGAAATATAACAGAATTAAATATAATATAACAGAATTAAACTGTTTTTAATTAAACTAGGACTCACTGTTGGATTTATTAAACCCAAGGATCACCTGTAGGTAATGTAGACAGGTGACAATTAAAGGAAAAAAGAACATAATATATCTTACTGTAGATTAGAGGCTAAGCAGTAATATTTTATAAGTGTTCTCTGCTGCAAAATACTGCCAGGTTATGTTAAAATAAATGTGCATATATAATAAGTTGAAAGAATTATCTATTCATCATATACACTATGCATTCATCATAGACTGATGTTTAGCAAAAAAAAGATTTTTGTTGAGATGTGCCTTTTCTGTTTGTTAAAGTAGACAAAAGCACAAAAATTTGAGTGCCCCTTGTCTCACAGATTTTAATATTTCCTCTCATCTCAACTACTCAACCTAGTAAGAGCTTATTCTGTGTTGATGTGGTGTGTTAGAACTGTAAAACACTGAAGTATAGAACTGGATAAAGTTTGGGAACCTGGGAATACAATATGCTAAACGCCTAGATTAAAAAAGATTGTGCAAAATCATTGTGCTGTCAGAGGAATGTAATGGCACATAGGAATCTCTGCTTTTTGATTGATTGCAGTGAGATAGAAGCATGAAGAGAGTGGATTGCTCACGGAACAAAAATAAAAGACAAGAGACAGGACATCAAAGCTCACTCCTGCACAAATGAGGTTGTTCTAATCTTGCCATCAAGCACAGTGACAACCTGAGGCTAGTGACAAGCTGAGGTGATCTTTAACAATTTATTTTTGACAGAAGTGTCAGAAATGTCCTCGTGAAAAACATGTAGGGTAAAGAACTTAAAGTACCATATTTTCGAAATGCATAAAATCCCAAGGCTGGGAGGTCATGACAAAAGTTGCAGCACCGCCAAAGATTAAATGTAGCATTTATAGTGATGTTCATGATAAAAAAAAGTAGTTTTTCTAGTAGTCTTCTAAGAAGTAGTAAAGTCAATAACAAAGATGTCTAGTACAATCACCATAAGATTCAAGATTCAAAGAACTTTATTAATCCCAGAGGGAAATTGTTTTGTCTAGGTTATACAGTTGCTTTGGAAAATTTACTGGGAAGAAAGGAAAAAATTAGATTAGACAGGAAAAAAATAAATTAAAGAATTCAAAATTTAAAGAAAAATAACAATAAATAGAAGTAAAAATGTAATTAAATATAGCACACTAAGTTACATATTGCACTTGAAATGTAGTGTAAATGAAAAGAAATATATATAATAATAGTATATAATAATAATAATATAAATAATAGGACATAAGGTACTGCAGTGGAAATTGTTGGGAGAAGAGTGATCTCTGTGCATCAGTGAACAGTCAATGGGTTGCAATTTTAACAAAACATTAGCAAGTCTATTTGACTGACAAAAGGAACACTTGCATATTTTTGTAGGGTAGATTTTGTGGCTAATGAGCAACAGATGTTCACTATGTTCACTTTTTTTTTTTTTTTTACATGGGTTTAAAAGCCTTTTCTTTAGAAGTAAAAAATATGGTAAAATGTGTATAGACATTATAGAGGGAAAACATTTAAAAGTATTTGCTGACATCAAAGCTTTAGTTTTTTAGGACATCAAGAACCATAGAATCTGCATCCCCCCCCCCCCCCCTTGTGCTTGTGCAGAATCACAGAACACAGTTATAAGAGTAAAAACTACCTTATTTCGCTATATAATCCTCTGCTATTCTAATGCATTTATCCCAGAGTTTCTCAGTAAGCTAGAACCATGATCAGACTGCCTACTTCAGGATCTTCTCAGGACCTACATGAAGCTCCTAAACATGTGCAAATTGCTGGGTATGAGTGATGTGGAAATAACTTCTAGCTGAGTTCCTGCAATGCAAAAGCAGTGTTTATGAATGATTGTGTGTGCAGTTCCCACAGACAGATACGTCTCTTGTGCGATTTGGTGACAAATAAGGTGATTTTATTAAAAACAGCCACTGACTCTGGGCCTTCTTTAAAATGTTTGCACCATTAAAATGTTTTACTGCAACTAAGAGTCTCATCACTGTCTTCTTCAAGATTTCATTTTACACCTTACGAGTCCCGGTTTGACTTTAATTACCTTGTGTGAAACCTTTTGACCAGATGGCCAGATTTTGTTTTATCTTATTTAATAAATCTTAAACATCACAAACTGCCTCGTACAAAAGCAACATTCCTATTTCTGTCACTAGAGGGCAGAAGATCACTACATAACTACTGAATCAGAATATGACTCTTCGTAACTAGATTTTTTTTCTAGCTTTAAAAGATTTAAAAGATTAAAAGATTAAGATATTCTTTTTTTCTTTTACCAGGATGTACAGTGAATTAGTGGAGTGGCAACAGTTTAAAAACATCAGTACAATAAAACAATGTAATTATAGTTAAATGATTTTCTCTGCCCTTGATGAATTTCATTTCTGCTGTGTATGAAGGGTCACAGTAAATGAATTCAGATTTATTCTGACTGAACACCTTTGTCCCATAATAGAACACCTTCCTCCTTTATGCTTATTTAATGACTGTGTTGAGTAAATTTGTTTTATTTATAGGAATTCTGAATTAGGAGAAAGAAGTCATTGTCATTACACTCCTACATGGCTAAGAAATGGCAGCCGGAAAGAACATACTGTCAGTGTTGTTTTGGCGAAACATCTTGGTCCAACTAGTCAGCATGTTGGCACACGGCATAGCGTTACTGTCTCACACCACTCTGGTCTTTGGTTTGATCTTAAGCTCTCCTTCAAATATCTCTAAGAGGATGTAACATACAATAGGAGTTTTGTAACACATTTAATTGATATAAAAATCAAATATTTTCTAAACTAAGCTTAATAAACACAACATTTTTTTATCCTAAGAGTACAGCCAGATCAAAATCCTTCTTACTATTATTTCAGTGAAATGTACTGTTGGTGTCAGGTGGTGCTGTTTACTGTATATAAATAAAATCACATCCTGTTCTGTCTAATTAATGTTAATCTTAATGTTGGTCTGCGTTTGTTTAGAAATATATAAGAAACAGAAATAGTATGTAAACATGCAATTAAATGCTTTCTACTTAAAACGAATGCCAAGAAATGGCCTCATATTTTTTTAATAAAGCATATTTAAACAATAAAGTATTTTATAGATAAAATAAGTATAAATATTCCCCAGATGTTTTTCTATTTACACAGAATATAATATATAGTGTATACAAGTTATTTTCACTGAGAAATCTTATGAAAGGCCGTAATAGGCAGTGTTTTTAACATAGTTGCAGATCATTCATGACCTTGGTTGACAGAGCAAGTCTGTACCCAACTCTCACACATCATACAAGATGTTCCTTTGAGCAAGTCCCAGTGTCCATGGTAACGAAGCCTGCACGCTGACAGTAAATGCATTTTGGTGAGATATCAAGATGCACCAATGGCACTGAAACTGAAGGAAGAAGGAAGAAAGAAGGAAATGAATACTGGGCAATGAAAGTGTGAGACCGTATAATTAGTTTTTCAAAAGTGATTCATGCTTAAATTCATTTGGCCTTCACTGTATCTGAGTCAGTGTTCAATCAACATCATTCTTGATGTGAGGCATGGGAATTATACAACTGGTGCTTGAAAGCAATGTTTGGACATATTGAAACATTAACGTCTGGGGAACGTAGGATTGTCTGCACATCTATGATTAACGTAATTGAAGGGAACAGAACTATTATTTAGGTTTTTTTTGCCTCACTCATCGCTCATCTGCCTTGGTCACACCACATGCCCATTATTGGTACCAGTCTGTAGTCTGGATCTTACCAGCTGTGTATTATTCTTCTGGAATCCTGTTTAATGTATTCATACTCATTTTTTTAAATTCACTCTTAACATTGTTGACAAACATTGTCAACAACATTCAACTATCACTTACTAAGCAGGCAAACATCAATATGCAAAAGACAGCCACAAAGTTACAAAAGGTATCTTTTTGAGCATCATTCCAAACTGAAGTGAAAATGTATTTGCATTTATTTGAAAGGGGCTTTCACGCAAAGATTCATCTGTGTTGTGGATGCAAGAATATTTTTGCAATTTAATGCAATTTTTTTAAAAAATACTTATACAACCTCACCTTACATTACCAATGCATCAGGACAGTGTTCATTTTCTAAACAGCTTTAAGTAAAAAAAGAAAAAATCACATGCAGACTGCTACTGGACCGGTGAGACCTAGCCACCTGACACACACATCCCTGGAATGTATCATGGCTAGAGATTATAGGATTATCTAAGGTTTATGCCTATCTTATGTCCAAAAAAAATCATATAATGATATGATGCTGTGAAAAAAATGTGCCGAACATAAAGACCCCTCCCTAAAGACTGTCTTGTTTCATTCTCTTTTCACTTCTCTTCTCTCTCTCCCTTCCTCTCCCTCTCTCTGTCTGTCGAGCTACACATAATGCTCCTGAGCTGCCAGTGAACCAAACCCCCTCTGCCCTCCGGACCTGTTTGACTCATCCTGGTGCCCCGCTTCTTGTTAGAGATCTTGTCACATGGAGGCCCCATGTGGTCTGTGTGTGGTGACTGGAGAGGTTTCCACTTCACCATGAAGACAATCCTGGACTCGGCTGATGCAGACAGCTGTTCTCTGAGGACGTGTGACTGCATTTGTTTAATAGTTCAGGACTGGATTTTCAATTATGTACCTGAGCCTCCAATAACGAACCAGACTCCTGCTCCTGCTGAATTCGCTCCCGAAGTGTGCTTCAGCCTTAGACAATGAAAAGGGGCCAGTCATGGCTAGCACACCCTAGGGTCTGTCTCTAAATGCAAGACAACTGCACTACGCTTGCTCAAGCTCTGTACCTCTGCTGCATTCCTGCTAACAGCCCTTCCATTCAGTTTGACTAAACACAATGAGACCACACATGGTAGATATCAGCAGAAATATTGAAAAATATATAAGATACACAGAGCTGTGACTTCAGACACACCCCTTGTGAGTCACAACAAGGTTGCCAGTTTCACATTTTTTATGCATAATTGGTATATGTTAAAAAAAAAAAAACAAGTTTGACACAAGCTTGTTACAGCAGATTAAAAAAGAGAAGGTTGTCTTAGTGTTACTAATATACTTTTCACCTTAAGTTATTTTGTAGGGTTCAAGAGAGTTTTTTAAGAGTTCTTCATTATTATCAAGGATGACATCACATTAATATCACACAATAATTACATTTTTAATTATATCAAGAAATCCTTTGCATTATATAGACTAGTAATCTGTAAAAAAAAAAAAAAGTAAAAAAAATCTACATTAATCTTGTACGTAAATTTACAAGTTATAAACATTTAAATAGTATATGTTTTATAATTGTATAATTTTTTCCAATAAATATTCAACATTTAATGTTCTTAGTGTGAAATTTTCACAGCAGCAGCGACAGGTATCCGAGGTGTATATGTTACCATGGTAGCGCACAGAGGAAGTGACATCTGCACAGAAATGCCAATGCAGCACAAACGTCCAAAAAAAAGTCAATGCTGTCCATGACAGAAAGGTAGAAGGACACTCAGTGCATAATAGTCTGCCACAAATTTGGCTCAGCAGGCAAATAATTCAAGGTTGTTGATCTGGCCTCAAAATTCCCCAGATCCCAATCAAATCGAGCATCTATGGAGTGTGTTGGGCAAACAAATTCAGTCCTTGGAAGCCCCACCCCTCAACCCACAGTACCCAAAGGATCTGTCACTAACCTCCTGGTGCCAGTCACCACAGCCCTCCCATAGAGGTACCGTGGGGCCACGCCCAAGATGCCAAAGCTACCCCAGCAGCAAAAATGGTTGTAAATGGTTTTATAATTATAGCTGATCAATGTATAAACAACTTTCTTAGAGAAAAAAAATAAAATTATATATATATATTCAAAAATGTTGTTGCGCGTTTGCTGTGATTTTGTTACCAGAACACATCCAACAGAATGCATCCCAGACCACATTGACAAGCAATCTAATAAGCTTCCAAGCCAGTTAATACCAAGGCCTGGGGGGATGGAGTCTTACCATCAATGCATTTTAACCTGGTCGCCTAAACTCACACAAAATGTAGTCAACATTTCTAAAAATCCAAACACAGAATGATATAAAGGATGTCTAAACAAGAGCTACTGTGTCTCTGATTGTGCATAGGGCCCATGACTGGGGAGATTATTACGTCTGGTAGATGAATCATCAGTGTGAGATATTTATAGTCCCTCCTCAGGAAAGGAGGGGGGATAGAGGCAAAAGCTCTACAGGCAAGCCAAACAGCGTCATCACATAACTTCACACACAAACACACACATATACACAATATATGTAACTACACACTGTGGTTAAAATTAAGACTCTCACAAAAACCCGGCATAAAATTGCATTAGATAAAAGGCTAATTGCTGATCTACTGTAGACCACAGAGCAATTTAAACACATTCACTGTTTGAGTTATTGATTGTCAGTAAAATGTGCTTCAAATTTCCAGTAATAAGACTGAAAGCTGCCTCTCTGGTTTTTACCTTCTGTGTACCTACGTACAAAGAATTAAGCATGTCATTAATGGAAATACATACAACATTCGGCATTTTGAAAGAAACGAGAGCAAACTTTCTCTTAATGTCTGTATACTGTGTTGGTGGTAGCACATTCACAGACAATGTGGGTGATTTTGCAGAAAATAAAATTTTCCTTTGTGTAGTGCCACGCTCACAGATATCATTCTCATCCTCTCCCAATAGCCCCCAAAAAATAACCCAGATTTACTGAAACTTAAGCTTCAAAACTATACAGGACACACACACAGACACACAAAAAAACCAAATAATTAGGTGTTACTTGTTTTGCCTTGCCATTTGTCAGTGGACAGTGATAGGAGTTTAATTGCTATGTAGTGTTGGTTCTGTGTGGGAACTATAAAGATGTTCCTGTTATTCTGAGTGGGAGTTAACCTTGAAAAGATTTGTCAAACATATAAGTCATGCTTGCAAGAACTGAATGAACCTCATGCTTATCACTTTTAATTAAAAAAAAATAGCAACTCAAATCTCACATAATTGTAACCTGTTAAAGTTAAAAAAAATTTTGTGTGTAAAAATGAAAGCAGGATAAATAATCTCAGATCCTTTTCCACCTTTAATATGATATACAAATAGAAACATTGGGGGAGAAACGACACATCTTAATTTGGTCATTTGATTCTTTCATTTCTTGCCAAAATTATAGAGACATATCAAATAGTAAAAGGATATCCTGTGCTTAGACATTTTAAGTCATTCCACTGGTTATTAATAAGATTTAAACTTAGACTCTGATTGGACAATCCCCAAATTTTTTATTCTTCTATGGGCATTTTTATGTTGACTTTGTTTTGTGCTTTTGGTAATTATAACGCTGGAAATGCCTGATATATATATATTTATATATATAGCAAGATACAGGCGCCACCATGAATATGGTGTTCTTTGGGTGATAAGCTGTCTTGTGTTTGTGCCAAACATATCTTGTAGAATTATGTCCAAAATCTATACTTTGATCTTTGAAAATGCCTTTACTACATAGTTTGAAGCATTGTATGTTTTAGTGATTTTTTTTCTTTCATAGGCCAGATTTATATTTTAAAAAATGTCATTTAAAGAAGTAACCAGTACTGTACTTATCAGATATTCCTGCAGCCATTTGAATGTTGTTGTGGGTCTTTTGCAGGCTTCCTGATAAGTTTCCTTTTTGTTCTTTTGTCCATATTGCGGGAATGTCCGGCTATTAATAATGTTACTGTGATTGTTAGGAAAATAGGGAGTGTGGGGGGTGTAATCAGAATCACTATATTAATGATGAGTATGCGCCAAATGCTTTTAAAGCATTTTTTTTTGTTTTTCACTTTAATATGGTTGGGTCTTTTATAACATTAAACAGGAAAAAGTGATTTATCTTGGTTTAATGGTTTCACAGGACCTTGCAATCGTAACAAGGTGTAAAAACTTTTATACCCACTTTATCTACACCAATCAGCCATACTATTATTGCCGGATAACATTAACACATTAATATTGACTCTAAATTACATACTGTACCATTAAACTGGTGACAGGATCATGAATGCCCTTATTTATGCCTGTGGCAACCACAGTCCAGCCCATCTTGTCAGATCCTGCAGAAAAGCCAATGGAGCAAAATTCGTGAAAAGCCTGTAAAACCAGGCTTCAAAATTCCCCAGATCTCAGTCCAATCGCGCACCCATGGGATGCACCAAATCTGATCCATGGAGCCCCCACACCACAACCCACAGACACAAAGGAAATCAGACTAAATTTCCTGGTGCCAGACACCACAGCACACTCCCAGAGGTCTTGTGGAGTCCTGATTCTACATTGTTGCAAACTGGGGTAAAAAGTACAGGGGAGCACAAAAATCAGTTTAGAATCAGAAAGTGTACAGTATGTCTACAAAGTGTATCGACATGGAAATATACTTGATAAAATGGTCAATAACTCAAGGGACAAAGTGAGTTTAGTTTGTGGGTAAAAACGGCACAATATAAGTTAAATCATTACAACAGTAACTCCATATTGCTTTATAGACATACATATTAATATTCAGACTTTAGACATAAAAACGGCCTAAGTTTACTTTCTACTTTGTTCTACTATTTATTGATGAAAATCGACCAACGTAATGGTGATGATTTTCCATATTTTCACTCTGCCTTTGTTTCCCAATTGTAATAGTTCAGTCATTAACTGCAGCTGTTTTATACATCTAAACAAAATGATAAGGAAAAGCAGTTACATCATTCTGAAGTGTAACATGTGCTTCCTTTGAGAAACATGAAGCAAGCCTGAATCTACATCTTGTTTAAACTGTCACACACAGCAGCCGCTTAACACTACAGTACCTACCATATTCCATATACATGATCTAACAGATATTTGTGATGTGACAGTGTTGCTGTGATCGCCAGAGAAGAGATAACATGCCACCCCTTCCATGCTAAAAGCCCAGCTATTTTTTTCCCCTTAGCTCTCAGCTACAGGTCACTGCGGCATCATTTGGATTCTACGCACAATCTTAAGAGAATATATTTTTCTGACGCTCAGCTCAGGAAATACATTTTAATGTTCAAGGCCATCAAAAGGTAATAGATGAATTAGTCATCTATTAATTAATCACATGCTCGTGAAAAAAAACATAGAACAACATAGTCCAACATTTTTGTAACTCATGACTGTGAATTTAATATCAGATCTCTATCCACCTTCCCCAAATGATCTATAACATTGAAAAGTGCTGTAGAGTATTTTAGAGTATTGTCTTTAAATATCCTAGTAAGTTAGGACAGGATTGTAGGAAATCTATGACTGGTTTGGACTGGTCACTGAGAATCATTGCTCCTTATTGAAGAGATGGTAAGGCTGTTACTCAAGATGAATGATAGTGCTTTCTCTCTCTCTCTCTCTCACACACACACACACACACTTACATGCGTAAGGAAATGCGTCACAGCCAGACCATGAGTCAGAGAGAGAGACAGGGAGCATAAAGGTATGAATGTGAAGGACCAATAAAAATGTGCATTTAACAAATATCAACAATATTTTGCTCAATCATTAAGCTATTAATCTAAACATGCACAGGAAATGAAAGAAACAAATCTGATAACGACATCATTTATTCACACAAACTCATGGTAGCAGTGTAAAATGGATATAAAATATGTTTCTACTGGAATAACAATCTATTTTTCTAAACAACTGACTTTACTTTCATACAAATGAGGCATCACAGCTATGTGTTTGTGTGTATGTGTGTGTATGTGTGTGAGAGAGAGAGAAAGAGAGAGAGAGAGAGAGAGAGAGAGAGAGAGAGATCTGCTGGTCCCCTCATTAGAATCCACCTGCTGCTGCCTTTCAGTTCACCTTTCAATAAAGATGATAGAAAACAGAAGAAAAGCTGGGATCACCATGGAGACAGCGACCAGAGGAAGGCATGAAGAGGGAGAAAAGGACACAAAGGGTGAGACGGAAAAAAGATGGGATGTGTTGATAAGCCACATTTCTGCTTTGCTGATTGCACAGGAACATAATCATTTATTTGTGTGCATAATTAATATAATGGTGTGTTAATTAAAATTTCTTTAACACACAATCCACAAACACACAATACATCCCCTCATCTAGCTATGCTTTTGCCCTTCCCATAGCCATGAGTCATCTCCACCCAATGGTATTTTTATACTCTCTCTCTCTCTCTCTCTTTCTCTCACACACACACACACACGCACACTCTCTCTCTCTTTCTTTCATATACATAGCCTCGAAGTTCAGATATGCTGCTTTTGTTTGATAAATAGTGAAATCTGTTGACTGACACATGACTGCTCTTGACTGACATTCCATGAAGCATGAAGGATCCCTTATTCAAAGGTCTAACTTCAGGGAGGAAATGAATATGAGAATACCAGAGAGTGAGACAGAGACAGAGACAAAGGGGAAATAAAAGAGAGAAAGACAAATCATTCAATTAAAAAAAGAGGTAAAAACAGCTCAAGCCAGGGGAATGTATAATGAAATCGCACAACAATCTATAGCATAACCGCACACACACCTTGGGTTGCCAGTTTATTAGAGAACACCCTGCCCTAATGACAGCTGACCAAATATTATTAGTTCACTACCATGTCTGTGGGTTTATAGCTCACATCTTCCACGCATAGTTCATGCTATTATTCTCTAACCCTTGATCAGAGAATAATACTTAGTAACAAATGGGTTAGAATCAGAAAGTGTATGTCTACAAAGTGCATCGACATGGAAATATACTTGATAAAATGATCAATAACTCAAGGGACAAAGTGAGTTTAGTTTGTGGGTAAAACCGGGACAATATCAGTTAAATCATGATAACAGTAACTCCATATTGCTTTATAGACATACATATTAATATTCAGACTAATTTCTCATTTGTTTACACTCCCAAGCTCCCTCCTGATACACTGCTGTTTTTATCTGTCACCGTGTAGCTGGACTGTTTCCTTTCCGATGATATTTCACTCATCTGAGGTGGTCCATGACATAAAAAATTCTGGCAGTTTTGACCTGCCAACCCTAATGAAGCACTGACTGTGAATGACTCTGAATGTTCTGGAGCATCATGTTATAACATTTTTCTCGCCTGACTCAATAATCAGTGTTTTTTTTTTCCTTTTCTTTTTTAAACAAAAAAAAATCTATACATTTATTCTTACATTTTCGCACTAGTCTTTAAAAATATTAACAGAAAAAGAGCTGTCACTGATATGTAAAAAAGGTTCACTTGGCACACAGTGTAACCATGACAACGTTTTTACCACCTCTGTTGACTGGCTAATTAACTAGCTTATCTATCTGGAACACAGATTAGATTTAGTTCTCTGGGTGTTCCGTGCTGAAATACCTCCTTTTTTGTAAATCTCATACTCCGTCACTAACAAGGCATTGTTTTTCTAGTCACTGTTTGTGTTTGGATAAATTGACACCCTGTAATCAGCTGACAACTGACACTAATTAATCACTTTGTCATTCTTGTTAAGGGTTTATTTAAAAAGACTGTGCTGCTTTCTCCATCTGTTCTTCACTTGAGACAGCTAATACAAATTCTGGCTGTGTTAAGAGAATCCCCAGTTGGCCCACCCACAGACATCTCTGCCAATCAGATGCATTATGGTCTAAAAAAAAAAAAAGAAGAAAGAAAGAAAGCAGAAAACATGACAACAGTGACACCTCCACAACAGCTATTTATAATCAGTTCCATTCCATTAAGAATTATATATCTGAGTCATTCTTATTCCCATGATTTGGGCTTGAAATGAACTGACTTGGCTTGAGAAAAAAATGTAAATGATGCATACAAATGAGGAAAATACAGTGAGAGGCAGAATAAATATTGTCATGTCAATAGTGCCATGTTTTGTGTCAGTGTATGACAATGTGAACACCCCTAAATGAAAATAACTGCAATGGAGTCCCAGTAATGGTTATGTGTCTCATTTACTGTAGAATCCTGAGTGATAACGTATATAATAGCATTAGCAAGGGGGGAATATTTGAATTTAGTAAAATCTTCCTATGCAATCAACTGAGACAATTAAATGTAATTAGTGGCTTCTAATAGTGATACATTTTCTAACCACTATTCCTGTGAAATACAAACAAGTTTCACTTGTGGGCTGAAAGCAATGATATGCCATTGACAGTAAAGCATTATCTTTTTTAAGCAAATCAGGTTTATCTGGCTTCATTTATTCAAGCAACCTTTTCACTGTCTTTCTAATTCCCCTGCTGAAGTGTGATTGGTTGGAAGGCTTTGCACTGGTGACTCATGTCGATTTCTTCAATCTCTTCTCAGATCCCCAGAGCTCAGACAGCTCAAACAACCACATATTATATGTCCAAAAAAATGTTGCAATACCTTTGATTAGACATTTTTTATAAATACTTTACTTACCACCTCATAGTCACTAATTTACAAGACTCATTGTTCTACGACAAATAAGAAGAAGAAGAAGATTGTTCTACCCTCATGCTGTGTTTAGATCATGGCTATATTAAAGTAAGCCTCAGCACCAAATATTCTAAACAAATATGCAAGTGCCATAAAGCTTAAGCATGCAGGCACGTATTTAAATTAGCTAGTTTATTTATTTTCAGCCAAAGCTTAACTTGATTATACTTTAATGCCTAAGTGGCAGCCTGGGACTGTGGGGGCTTGAACTGGGCACCTCCTACCCAGCAGTCCAACGCCTTAACCACCAAGTCACCCCTGCCCCCATACTACTACTACTTTATAAGCATAATAATAATTAGGAAAACTGAACCTTTGCTTTTAAGTCTGCTAATGGCAATAGTAGATGTACAATAGTAATATACTGTATTGGGCATAGTATAGAGTCCTGTTGTACACTGTGAATGATAAAGCCCTTTAAAATGGTTCTTTAATACATAACTTTTTGTTGGGAAACATGACTGTGCGTAATACAATAAGTGACATTTTCATGACTACAGTCTGGCTTTTGTGTGTCAGGCCTCAAGGCTCAGTCCTATCTTTGGATTCTCTTGTTTAATTGCTTTGAAGAGACTGTAGGCAATCTGAGTAAAATTGGAGAAACTTTCACTTAAGATTTTATGCTCACAAAAAATATAGACCATTATCAGTATTCAAAGTCTCCAATATACATCGTACTGGGCCATCGAAACTACGCCTACTGTTGAAGTGAAACATTTACATACCTTTAGGTTTTTCACTCACTCGTTAAATAAATACATTTCTTATGTCAGTTAGGCCCTCTACTTCAGTTTATATCATGGATAAATTTAAAACAGTTGATTAGGGACCACATTTATTTCAGCCCGCTGAAATTCTAATATCTTAGAATTTTAGTCCATCAAATTTTTGGGGATGCACCTGTGGTTGTACAACAGCCAAAATTTTAAGCTTTGCAGGTGACCACTAGATTTTCAAATGCGTCTTCTCTGGTCAGACAAAACACAAACAAACAATAATAATTCCCATGACCAGCATTCCAAACTGGCAGAAGGGAACAACGTCATGTTGCAGGGTGTTTTGAAAGCATGTTTCCTGTTACATTAGGTAGTTACATTGCTTCTTATTTCTGTAAAATTACTACCATGTACTACCATTGGTGGCCATTTAGGGTATGTTGTGGCATAATGACATCTGTATGATTCATTTATTTTTAGTAAAGGCAGAGAATCATGCACACACCCTGGTAGTGTGCTGGATAGTTTCACTAGTCACTCCGCTCTGTTCTTTTAGTTTTTCAGCTCCAAGTTAAATTGCAGACCAGGACACTGAGCGACTATGGCAAGCAGTAAGGAGAAAATTCTTTGGAAGTTCTTTTTTTTCTGCAGAGCACAAATTTTCCTACAGACAGACGGGGTGCTAAACAGCTGACCTCTTCCATAGAATTGTGCAATAACTGACTGGTTGATCATTCACAATATTCTATCGATTTTTAGGTACAGAGTGAGAAACTTGATCATCACCACAGCATTTATCAGTAGCGTTCTTCCCACTGCGGAGGATGGATCCGCCAGAACGACTCTGTCGCTCCCAGTGTGTGTGTGTTTGTGCGCGCGTGTGTGTGTGTGTGTCTGTGAGTCATCGCCAGAGGATTTAACTCCATGACTCCCGTGCGTCAGAATGAAAACACAATGTATTGCGCAAATCTAACTGGGTTTCTTACAAAATCATATTTAAACCTCCAGTTTAAAAACCCATTATCTTTTTTTGTAGAATTAAACAATTACTTATTATTCTCTGTGAAATTTTGCACATGTTGTTTTCGTTTTTATCTCAGGGTTTATGCATGCGCGTCACGCAAGAAAAATCAGTTCTCTTAAAGGAAAGCAGTTTTCCCTCCACTGCATTGTCCTCACTCTTCAACTCGAAACAAAAATAGAAGACCACCTTCATGAATAAAGCAACAGAAATCATAGAAAAGTCTTAAAATGCTTAAAATAAGGACTGCTTGCTCCCTGCGTTCTCTCATCTCAGGGAGACGGGGACCGGGCCGTGCATTACGTGTGTGGCTGTGACGCACGCGGTCAGGTGTTGCCTCATATAGCGCGCGAGGGAGCTGTCCCGGTGCTGAAACAGAAGCCTACAGGCACACGCAAGAGTCTCGCGCGCACGGGGGGAAATGCTATTTTCGCTGCCATCCATTCTCTGAGCTCCTACCTCGTAAAAAAAAAAACAGGTAAGGAAGGCAACTGTAAACGATTTGCATCGTCAATCTGTTTTGTACAAATAAAGTATACAAGTAGCCATAACACAGATGGGGAAGCTCTTTTTTTACATTACTGTTTTGATTGTGTCAGTGTGGCTCTGCTGCGAGCTCATCACCTGCATGGATTTCATTTCACTTAGAATTCACCGTTACACGGATTCAACGGATTTCGTTTAGCTATTCTTGTATTTAGCGACGTGTAGAGATAAAACGTTAGCAGTCAACAAAAATATCACTCTAACCGAGTGACGGTAGCCACAAGTAAAAGGTTACCTTGACAACAGGGGAGGGGGCGCGGGAAGGGGGGGTGTTGTGAGTCATCCGCCAGATACTGTAGTCGTTTAAAAACATGTTGTGATGCTACACAGCTCAGTTCTGCTCAGGATTCCTCCGAGTTCCTGATCTTGTGGGGGAATAAATAATTTGCGTAGTACTTTAACACTCTGTGCCGTTAGGAGCCTGAAGTGAGTACTGATTTTTTTATTTAGTGTAAATGATTGCATTCACAATAGCCTGCTGTGATGTTAACTATATTGAGTCTCTGTGTGTGTGTGTGTGTGATTTTTATTCCCTTGTTTAGGCGGCATGACGCGTTCATTAAGCAAGCTCTCAGCGCTTGCCCTGGTGGTTCTCCTGCACTCTGTGGCTGTGCATGGCGCATCCGTCACCCGTCACCACCGACTGCGAGGAGGCAGCGGCACTCAGGACGCGTATATGAGCCCTAACTCTGACATGATCAAAGCATTGGAGTACATCGAGAGCCTGAAACGGCGCACCGACGACTCCGAAGGTCCGACCGGAGACTACGACGAAGTAGACAAATTCCGCCTCCTAGTGCAACTCGCTTCGCTTCGGGACGAGGACGCGCCTGTCCGCAAGGACGCTGCCAGCTGGCCTGATAATAAGGCACCGGAATGGGTTCGAGCTCTGCTCAGGGTTCTCGATCAAACCCCAGACGGCGCAATGACCCCTGGAAACGAGCGCCGCTTTCATAAAATCAGACGGCCGGTGACTGAAGTCGAAAGTCCCGCGACCGAGACCGGAGCCGTGGTGAGGCCTCACAAGAAATATCCACTCATGTTTGAAGACGAGGAAAACGTCCGGGGCAACAAGCGAGCCACGGAGGACCTGGACGGGCAGTACACGCCGCAGAGCCTCGCCAACATGCGCTCCATATTCGAAGAGCTCGGTAAACTGTCTAACTCACAGAACTTAAAGAGAGACGAGGCAGAGGAGGAGAATGACGAAGATGACGAGGACGGGTACAGGCCTCGAAACCTGGCGTATGAAGACGTGACGGGGGGTGAGGACTGGGTGCCGTTAGAGGAGCAGGTCGAGACCGAGGAGATGGTGAAGGGCAGTCATGAAGAGTTTGAAAGAGGATTAGAAGACAGCGAGGAGGCGCGCGAGGGGACGGATAGACGAGCAGCCCCTGCGATTGAAACCACAGATAATACAGATGACGACACAAAACTTGTGGACTACGTCTTGCTGAAGGTGCTGGAAATGAGCGATCAGGCGCAGAAGCGCGATCTGGCAGAAGCGCAAAGCGGTAGGAGAAGACTGCTGAACATGCCCTCTCTTCTCGACCCGCGGGCCATCAAGCAGCTGCTGTCAACTGTCTCTATGAAGCTCCAAATCCCACCTGAAGATTTGGTCGGCATGCTGTTTATGGAAGAGACTCGGAAACAGCAACGACTACCCGAACCGCAGGAGGCGAGGAAACCCAGCACGCCTCGCTACCGGAGCCGCGTCATCAAATATTACAACGGACGCCAACCGGAAGTCACAGTAAGCGACATTCCTCCCGATGTTAAGACTGAAGATATCCTCAAAGTCCTGGGTCTGGGAAACATGGCCAATAAAAACGCAAAATATTTCGTTAAACCGAGACCATATAAAACGCCCATGTCAAGATATTTCGCGCCAAGCGGAAGACGCGGGAGTTTCGCGGTGTCGGAGCTGAACAGAGCGCCAAGCAAACGGAAAGATGACTATGATGACGCTGTGGATGAAGACGAAGTGGCCACCTTCCTTGCCGCCAAACTTTTAACCGAGTACCCTGATAGCAGTTCACCAGATCGCAAAAGAGCCGTGGACTCTTCTAATGCACTGTTTCCATACGAAATTTACGAGGAGGCAATGAAAGATTACTTCGATCAAGTGGACACGGGGAAGGGCGCACCTGCGAAGAGAGACACGCAGGGCAAGAACGAGGAGGAAGTCCAGCAAAAAACACCGACCGAGATCGCGACACCAGAGCAGGCTGATCAGCAAATCCCCGAGTCGGTAACCGAGGGAGAGAAAGAGCATCATACTAAACTGGTCGCTGGAATGTAGTGGGTAAGAATGAACCACAAGGGAAAACATTCCCCACCCTCTCCTAACAAATGCCTCGATTTCCTCAAGATTAACCAACGTTAAGTGCTTTAGGATGAAATTCTATATTATGTACATAACACACCGTATACAAACGTGCAAGAGTAAACGACATTTTGTCTTTTTTTGGGTTATTAGTGTTTCAAGTGTATTTTTGCAGCGTGCGTTTAGTATGACGTGCTCTCCTTATACTGAGCACTACGGAGCTATAGCGTTATTAGGCAAAGGTGGATGTGGTCCTGTTCCAGTCATTTTGTACCTGTTCTGAAGTGTGAAATGACTCAAAGATTAATAAAGCATTACTGTATTATTTTTCCTCTCGCTGTATTGTGTTGAATTATTAACCATGACCAGTCTTTATTACGGTTTATTATCATTCAAACGTAACGTTGTCATGTGGAAAACTGTTCATGTTGACATTAAGATGCTTCTTATAAGCGCATGGCTTTAAAAGATCCCGCAAATAAACATATCCTGATGTTACACTATAATATCACGCCTGCGCTCTTCACCAAGCAGTCTGCGAAATCCTGAATGGAGAGCTGCCTTCGTCATCACTGCATTACGTCACGTCAGCACTTGGACAGCTCCGGTTGGAACAAGAACACGAGTGGACCCGAGGTGTATCAAAATACATTTTAATGTCTCTATTAAAAGGGTACATTTTTACTATTTAATCATCATAGCATAATGGAAAGTAATCAGCTCAAAGCATATAAAATCATTTTTCAAAATTCAAACAACAGCTTTGATAAGACCCAACATACTGATTAAAAATGTGAGACATACAAAGTAGGCACTTTATATTAATTTGAGGTTCAGTAGAATTATTGCAAATCATTCTAGTAATCTGTTATCTAGGTAAAGAGGATGTGTATAGTGAAACTTCCTGCCACATTGTGAAATCTATAACAAACAACAGTAAGGATAATACACTTGCAGTGTTCTTTACTCAAATTATCCCAAGTCCATACTCTGTCTGTAATGTTTGGAATGCTTTAAGTCAACTATTCAAGTAACAAAGGAGCTGAAGAGGGTGAAAAGTGTTAAAGTCAAGCACTGCACAAATACATAGTAATGCAAGTCAGAACAACTACTGTTTAAAAAAGCATAGAAAATGTTTCTCCCAGATGTATTAGGTTTAGAGATTTCCTTCACATATGAACTTTTAACTTCAGCAACTTCATATCTTCTTAGCTCCTAAAAAGTGTAACCAGAAGCCATGGTCTGTTGAGTGTTATATGGGGAGACAGAGAAATTTCCTTTTCGTTCCACTGATGAATGCAGCTTTCCTCTGAGACGCTGCTAAAAGGCCGGCTTGCTCATGTATTCTTCCATCGTCTGGAGAGGAGAAACTGCAGTGAACTGTACATTCATAACCTTTTTACAACCTTCCATCTGCATTAATTAAGCTCTTTTTCAGAACTCATTAGGGGGTGTGTACCATTTATAATAATTGTTCAGAAAGCCAGTATTATTAAATAAGGGGTCTTGCTTGCTTATATGTTCAGTGCATTTCTGATGTTTATGAAAATAATTTTTTGTTCTAATTTAACAAATGCAATAACATTTCTAACTTGGTCTCAACTAAGGTTCATGTTGATGTATTGGTTAGTGATCAACCTCCCCTAGGTGAAAATAATATTATAATTTATAATTCCATGCAATACCTCTGACTTACTGAACTGAATCACTCACCTCTTGCAGCATGTCTGAAGCCTCGATGGATTTAGCGATGGATTGTTTTGATGTTTCCTGTATTTCTCCTCCCATTAGGAACTCATCCAAAATGAAATACGCCTTCTCAAAGTTAAAGATGATGTCTAGTTCACACACCTGTGGAGACAGGCCAAATTAACTTTTAAAATCTCGAAGTTGTACAGTTTTAAACAAAGCTAAAATGTATAACATCACTCTGAGATGTGCCCCAGTTTTCTCTAAAAAGAATACTCTAAAATTAATCTATGTTAGTAAGAAAACTGTCAAGGAATATATTATTCAACTGCACCTTTTATTTACCGATAAGGGACTACAAGAGAATGAAATAAACATGAATACTATTCAAGAAATAGTATTAATAGTACCAGGCATGTTAAATTACAGGTTCAATGTTCACATGAGATTAAAAAGTTTTCATGGTTATATGAGGATGTGGTGGGTCATAGTGATATTCTACATAACAGCTGTTCACATGTACTTACATTGCCAAAGTACTTATCAAGCAGTTCAACATATCGATGCAGCACTTCCAAAGCCAACAGCTCGTTGTCCTGGTCCTCCAAACCACAGCAGAAATATAGACTGGCGTACCTGTGTACACAGCAATACACATATTGGGATTTTATTAAAAATGTTTTATTCTTGTGGAGTTTAGTTAAGACACACAAATTGCATTAGACATGTGGCAGAGGTGCAGAGGGCTAATGAATAAACTTTGGGTGATTGATAATCTGCCTGTCTGGCATTAAGCTTGTGACTTGCACACAGAGAGATCATAAAGTCATAAAGTGACATAAAATCATCATGGCTGCTCACAACCTCAGCAGTAAACAAACTTTTAAATGAGTTATGTTGTATGTAAAATTTGTACCTCGACTGCACATTTGTCTACGCAGATGTTGAACTTGTACATGTAAAGCAACAAGTGAGGCAAGAAACAAGGACATGTAGTGTAACTATTTACAGTAGGAGGTATATGTAAGAGATGCCAGTGTAGATCTAAAGCTGCAATTTCTTCCTTTGGTGCTTTAATTTTCACAAACATTGGTTATTTTGTTAAGTGTTTAGACGTCAAACTTGCAAGGATGAACAAAAACATGCATCTGGGTGGTAAATCTCATCAGCAAGGCATTGGTTAACCAAAGTATGATGCTAACAAAATGATGACACAGGCCAAGGCATTGACCAGAGTTTTGTAAGAGACCTTGACAAGTTCAGGTAAAAATATGATGAGGCAACTCATGCCAAAAAAGTCCATATTGATTTTGAGTTCCATGCAGGCCCTTAAAACAACTGTGTGCACACATACAGTGGTGTGAAAAACTATTTGCCCCCTTCCTGATTTCTTATTCTTTTGCATGTTTGTCACACAAAATGT
>JAOVVA010000024.1:9272295-9297041 GCA_028565275.1 Leiocassis micropogon
TGTACCCAAACAAATTAAATGCAAATTGTTACCTCACATTTTTTGGGTAGATTCTATAGGTAGTTTTTTACAGTGTGTGGATGGTAGTAGCACCATTAACCGACATTGGGCTACTATGTATTTTCGTTATTAATTAGGTTTGAGCTGTATTTTGGAGACAAAAAAAAGAAAAAAATTAAATAAAAATGATTTAGAAAAATGAACTCATGATTATCTGCTTTGCCACACAGATAAAAGCATAACTTAGCAACTGACAGCTTTTTTCTACTGATTTTCATATGTGAAAAAGGATTAAGAAGGTAATAAGGATATTAATTGTCAGAAGTTTGATTTAGTATCATAGGGAGATTATCTTAGATGATGTACAAGTATTTGATTTCTCCTTGATTTGGTGCCGTTTGCGAGAGTTATCTCTGCGTCTATTTCAAATGAGATGATGCTAGGACATATGCTGTGCTTTACACTTCACTATGTGCAGGTAACGTTATCCTAGCGTCAAAATGGGATTATTTTGTTTTATGGACAGCTTTCTGGTCTTCATCTTGGTTTATAAATATAGTTTTCACAGGTGACCAGTGACTACTGAAGTGCTATTTCAGGTCTGACAAGCTACTCTTTAATTAAAAAAAATAGGTATGGGGAAAAAAACAATAAAAAAAGCAGAATTTAAAAGAGAGACAGAGCCTCACACCTTAAGTTTGGAAATCATATTTTTCTCAGAGTCGTCAGAGACACTCTTGTTGGTGAGAAGCCTTCTGGCCAAGTGCTGTTTGTAGTAGCGCTCAAAAACGTCTTTTTCCTGCATGAACCGAAAGAGCACCATCGCCTTATCCAGGATTGACTCAACTTCCTGCTCAGTCAGCTAGAAAACACCACAAAAGTGCACATGCATTTGTGTGCAGAACATTGCATAAATGTAAAATAACATCACTGCTACTACAGCACCTTAAATTACAGTAATGACAGTTACTACAATTACCACTTTTATAACCATTCTGAACAGAAAAGCATCTCAGAAAGCATAGTATCAAACCTAAAATCAGATGGGCTACCACAGCAGAAGACCACATTGGGTTTGAGAACTAGAATCTGAGGCTATAGTGGGCACAGACTCACTTGGGGGGAAAAAACAGATCATGTTTTTCCAATTTCTAACTTTCCAGTTTTCTTTCACCTTAGATATTTAAGTAACTGTAATAGCCGTTTGTGAAATACTCCAACCAAGCTATGGTGTAAGTAACTTCCTGCTTTAAATGTTTGAAATAAACATTAATTGATGTTCTTGACCAGTGCCAGAATGATTATATGCTTTGCACTGCTGCCACATGCTTAGCTGATCTAAATAATTTATCACTAAAAGGCCCAAAACTGTTACAGCTTGATAAGGTCCCTGTGCAGAAAAAAAGCTCCATCAAGACATGATTTGCCAAGGTTGTTATGGAAAAACATGAGTGTTCTAGACAGAGTCCTGACCTCAACCCCACTAAACACCTTTGGGATGAACTGGAACAGTGAGTGCACCCCTAGGCCTCCTCACTTAATGCTGACTTCAGCCCTGTTCCAAAATCTAGTGGAAATCTTTTCAGAAGCACACACAGCTTACAATTACTGTAAACAGTGTGGAATGGACACGTGTGATGCTCAGATGTCCACACACTTCCGATGCACTACAAAATAAAGGGACCAAGAATTGCCTTTTGCTATATATATATATATATTTGTTGTTATGCACTATTGCTTTTAGAATACAATTTTTTGATCTGAAGGTTTTACATAAATATCCTAAAATTTATAAAATTTCCTCTGCTACATCTGGAAACCTGGCTATAAAGCTTAGATAATATGTAGTTAATTCGAAGATCCTCCTAGGAAACTTAAGCTGATGTTATGGAAATAATAGTCTACAAATTTCCTATATGTTTTCTTCATAGCCTCTTGCTGTATGCTTTATAGGACAACCAATGAGTAATTTATTATTGCAATTATAATTTATATTAATAAACATCAAAATGTGCATGGATTTTTAGACTTGGGTTATTTAAGATATTGCTGCTCAAGTAATTAGTGATTATTTGTAAAAACATGACTGAACTCATTGGCTCATTATCAATCTTTTATCAGTTGAATCTCACTCACTTACTCACTCATTTTCTATACCGCTTTATCCTGTATTCAGGGTCACGGGGACCTGGAGCCTATCCCAGGAGTCTTAGGGCACGAGGCAGCGTACACCGTGGACAGGGTGCCAATCCATCACAGGGCACACACACATACACACACTCTCACACCCATTCACACACTACGGTCAATTTGGGAACACCAATTAACCTAACCTGCATATCTTTGGACTGTGGGAGGAAACTGGAGTACCCGGACGAACCCCACCAAGCACGGGGAGAACATGCAAACTCCATGCACACAGAGACGGGAATCGAGCCGGCCCGGGAATCGAACCCGGACCCTGGAGGTGCAATGCGACAGTGACCACTACACCACAGTGCCGCCTATCAGGTGAATCAAGCATGCAAATACTAAATCATACAAGCTAAGAAATGGTAACATTTATATACTTATTGGGATAGAAGTATAGAACAAATAACACAGATTTGTAATAAACATACTCCTTTGACTCCTTTCTTTAGCTTGTCATCAATAAAGAGTGAGAGGTACTCAGGTGATCGGGAGTTGAGGTTTAAAAAATACTCAAAGTCCCCAGCGATGGTCTGCTTAAAGAGTCGGTCGTTACTAAAAGACTCCTGTAGAAAGCGGTCAAAGCGCGTCTTCAGATCCAACAGGCCCTGTGCAAGACAGACACAGTGATATTTAGCAACATCATTTACATCCGTTTGTGTCAGTTTAATATCATACTTCTATACAAAGGGGTTTCACTAGCATTTGCTAGTGTTTACATGTTCAAATATTAGCCTTGAATATAAATTTTATTGTAAATAATAATGTTGGCAGCAGCAATTAAGCATGAGCAATGTAAGTTGGCCAGCTCTGTTATTGAACTATGCACTTTCAGCTACTTTAGATAAATGTATGTCACTGGGACTGCTAACTGGAGAAGAGAAAAGAAGTGAGGAAACGTGTATGTGTTTGTGTGCATACACCAACCAGCCGTAACATTATAAATACCAGCTTAATATTGTGAGGGTTCTGTGCTTGTGCCATAAAAACAGATCTGACTCATTAAGGCACTCATTAAGACTCAACAATGTGTGCACTTGTATCTGACACAAAGATATAAGCAGCAGGTCTCTTAAGTCCTGTAAGTTGTGAGGTCGGGCCTCCATGGATCAGATTTGTTTGTCCACCACAGACTACAAAGTAACATCTACATGCATGGCAGGACCCAATGTTTCCCAGGAAAACATTATCCAGAGCATCACACTGCCTCTGCTGGACTGCCTTCCTCCCATAGTGCATCCTGGTGCCATCTCTTCCCCAGGCGAGCAATACACAAGCACCTGGGCATCCATATGATGTAGTAGAAACGTGATTCATCAGAGCATCTCCAAAACAGCAGGTCTTCCTATATAAGTATCATTCCCTAATACGTATCATTGAACACTGGGCACTTGTGGCTCTATCACTGCTTCACCAGCTTCCCTCCTTTGGATTCCTTTTGGCAGGTGCTGTGACTCAGTCATCTAGGCATCATAACTTGGCTCGTGTCAGAATCATTTAGATACTTACAATTTAACAGCTTTAAACACTGCCTAATATATCCCACCCTTTTACAGGTTCCATTGTAACGCTCACAAACATGCCATCAAAAGTTTTACTTATAAATAGAAAATGTACATCATACCTGAAAAGGAATAGTGGTTTGATTTTACAATTCCACCTTAAAAGACCAATATTAGTACACACGTTGCTAATTTCTCTGAGAACGCAAAAAGGAAAAAATATGAAAATTTGCAGAGTTAATCTAACACAGGCTGAACTTTCTCAGAACAGCTAATTTACTTAAAGACATGTTTAATTAGCTAAGGAAACTTGTGACCTGGGACACAGTTTGAATACCTAGTTGAAAATGGTACTTTGTTAGGAATACCTGATATTATTTGAAAGAATCAAATACATGTATTTTTTATAAATACTTTTCCCACTAACAATGACAAATAACGCTATTCCAAATTTAACTCTTTCAATCAGTGCAGTCACGTCACAGGTATAGGAGTTTCTTGCCTGTATGTAGTCAACAGGGTTCTTGCCCTCTCCCTCCTCGGACACCAACGCTTTCCCCTGTTCTCTCAGATATAGACTCATACACTCACACATTGTTTTGAGCCCATTTGGCACTCTGCTGAATAGCTTATACATACAGGCCAGATCTGAGAGAGAGAAAGAAAGAAAGAGAGAAACAGAAAGAGAGAGAGAGAGAGAGGTAGAGAGAATGCAAGTAATGCAAGTAAGCAATAAATAATTAAATTGAATTAAACTATTCACAAAATACCATCATGACTGAAAAAACTGACACGTTGCACGTTTCCATACAGCCCAGTCAATAGTCTTAATATTTAATAAATAGAATCATTCATTATTAGGAATGTTTGTACAGTATTTTTTTTTAAGGATAAGCACATGTGAATTACACAATCTCTCCACTCACCTTCCGTCTTTCCGTTTTTAAGCATGTGCACCAGGCCAGAGTTCTCCATCTCCACAATGGTCTTCATGTGCTTGGAGATGAGCTCCCGTTCTACTACCTTTACGATTGGCTCCTCTGTCGACTTGTCTAGACAGTGCATCACTCGCTCAATCTCTTCGTTTATCCGTGCTTCTACTTTCTTTATGTACACACTGGCGCTGTTCTCTGCCAGGAACTTTTGACTCTCCATCTGCACACAGAACAGAACATCCTAAAACTGAGGTGCTGGTGTGAGTCTTTGTTCCCGAGTGTATTTCCCAGGATTGGCAAAAACAAATACGAACACATTCACACACAAAATAATTGGATGGACAGAAGGATGATTGAATGGATGGATGGATGGATGGACAGACTGACAGAGAGAGAGAGAGATGAGGTGCGGTTTAGGGGAACAGAGTTTAATATTAGGTGTTTCACATGATCTCTATGTGGATGATAAACACAAGCTGTTCCCATCAGTATCAGTGGTAGCAGTGCAATTAGGACAAGGAATTAAACGAAATGTATTATTTGCTGTTAATTAGTGTGCCTGCTCAGTTAGTCATCTCTCTTTTATTGACAAATCATGAACTTGTGAAGAAGAACATTATGCATTACAGTGAGACTAAATACAGTTGTTACTGTCTGCTTTTGTCACCAACCTGGAAGAACTCTGCAGACATTTCTAAGAAGGGTGCTTCAAAGTCTTCTTCATATACTGACCGTGCCTCCAAGCCCAATATCATAAGCATCTGGCACGCATTTCTAATTGCTCCTCTAAGAGAAGGGAAAAGTGAAATAGGCAATAATAAGCAAAAATTATACTTAATTACAAAACAGTATTATTCTATTTTCTTGAAATGACACAACTGGGTAAAAAAAAATCATTATTATGAAAATTCATTTACATCAAATATTAACAAATAATCTCTTATTTTCTCTAGGGCTGATATAACTACAATCTAATCAACAATAATCATCACAAGTTAATTTGCTTAATAATACCAATGGGCTCATGCACTTTATTATGCAGGTCTCAATCTAGCTATTTCATTTGTTGGTGGAGAAACTCTTGTTCATTCTCACAGTGCAAACATAGTTATAAATTGTAATTCTGTTAAATTACTTCAGTACAATAGAAATTAATAGCACAGGAGGCATACTTTGATTGAGAAATAATTAACATGGGAAAGGTAACAATAACTCCACTTTGTGCCACATCACACCACCCTGTAGTTATTTATTTTATTTATGATTACATTTTAGTTGTATCATTTCTTGGCCTGTTTTTCATAGCAGGAAACCAATCACTAATTAGCATAACAAGTATTAATATATTTATGCAACAAACACACGCACCTGTCCACCACCTCGCCTTTCCGCTCCCTGGCGATCATGTCTAGAAGCGTTTGCCGGATGTGGTCTCTGATGCAGCCATACCGGACAACTTGGTCTCGGAAGATAATCAGGCCCAAATTATAGACGTTCTCTACGTTATTCTGCTGCACATACACACGGTCCTAGAGATCCAAACACACAAAGAGAACATTTAATTAATAAAGACTTGACTCAAAATGACACAATGACTGTAACTTAAAATAACCATTTAGGGTGGACATGGACATGCTGACAGTCAAAATGTGTAAAACAGAAAATGTGTAGCTGTTCCACTACAGAATATTTACAATTCTAACGTGACGCATTTATCTGCATGCTTTTTTATTTAGGTCTGTAACCCTTTCACTGTGTAAATGCATAACAATTGAGCTTGAGAAGCAACATCCAACTTGTGAGCTGACAAATCTTTTTTGCTGAATGTTTTCCAGTCTGGTTTCTTTAAGGTCCAGTTGTGACAGTGCAAGTGATTAGGAACTAGAGCTGGACAGTGACTTAAAATAATTACATCCTTTTGCGGAAACAAAAACAAACCAGTAATTAATCATAATTAATCTGATGTAAATGTTCATGTTTTTTTGCCCTTTTTCTCTTGTTGCTGCATGAGAAAGCTGCATTAAAAGATGATGTGAAAAAGGAAGATCTATTAAAAACATCACAAAGCTGCATTGCGTGCAAAAAGTGGTTTCTTTTTACAGATATTACGGAACAAGAGAAATATTAAAGTATGGATGCATGGATGACCAGCATTAGAATTAAACTTATACAAATAAATCATTAAAATCACTTTGTGTCCTAAATCTTAACAATGCTGTAACATATTAAATATTTCACTACTTGTGGGTGTTCATTATAAATTACATATAACTACATTTCAACTGTTTCCTGGCAGATTAATTCAGTCAGATTACATTAAATCCCTGGCGTTTGCTCTCTTTTGTTCACGGTGAAAACCTTCAGTAATGCAGGCTAGAACAATTGAGATCAATGGCGTGAACAATGGCGCCAACCACTGATATGGTTAAATGGAAGGAGATTGAACACAGATCTGCTGGCATTATGCGACAGCAACACCTAGTGTTCTAACTAGGAACTTGTTACTTCGGAAACAGCTTGCAGGACATTTAAAACATGGGACAGACTGCAAATGGCTGGAAGCCTTTATCTGGACACTCATGCAGATGAAAGGTAGCCTAAAGATTATCTGACATTCGCCACTAAGACTGATCAAATAGACAGGTTTGACTGATTAAACAGTCAGACTGTCAGTTCTTGGTTTAAACCCTGGGTTTATTCTTCCAAAAATTTTTTAAATAAATAAAAGCCAACATGAACAAGTAAAAAGGGGGAAAAAGTAGTTGATTTCAGACTGGCCAAGTCTGAACCCAGAACTTAAACTAACTGAGCATGCATTTGACCTCCTGAAGAAGAGATTGAAGAGAGAAACTGCACCTGAACATCAAGAAAACAAAGATGATGACGCCCCGTTGAAAGTAGAAGATGCAGCAGAAATCACAATGAGGTACAATACGTTATATTTATTGGGTACAAAAATAGGAGACATTACAACTGGAATTAAGAGACAGTTAGCGCTTGGATGCATGAATGCCATTTGGAAAAGAGCGATCATGTTCCTTGTAAAAATTTTATTGTAAAACTTGGACAATCAAGAGGACAAAGAAAAAGGTTATATTTCTTACCCTTACCAAAAAAAACTAACAAAAAAAAACTTTGCAGGTTTGGCCTTGAGCTTCATCACTGATGTTTGGACTAGCAATGTAAGAAGGGCATTGAAGAAACCTTTACAGGGGCAGGTGCTAAAAAGGGGGCCGTGGAACAAGGTTCGAACCATACACCAATATCATGAATTCAGTGGTGAACAGTAATGAAAATGTAATTTATTAATGCATTTAAGTACCTTCTGTACTTATTCTGTTTTTTTGTGTGGGGGGCTTTGTACTTTTACACAGTATTTCCTCTAGAAAACATTTCCGTCAACTATAATAACTGCCAACATGTACTGTTGTATGGGTGTAGTACAATGTAGTGCTGATTTGGAGAATGTTTAATAAAGCCACTGGATCAAACTGTAAACCTATCTATACCTCCAATATGAAGAATCTGACACCTTTTACTGTTTTTAATATCTACTTACCATGTACATTAAAATGTCTCGTATCATGACCATGGCCGTCTGGTGATCGTTCCACGCCTGGTTTAGCGTCTGGAGAAAATTATTGTTTAAGGAGTTGAGTACATCTTCTCTGACCTTAACACGATAGGGGAAAAAGATGAAAAATATTTTTTATGCAACATCCATATATAGGTTACTGATTTATAGAACATTTAGATAAACTGATAAACAGGAAGAAATAGAGGTGAGGGTGAAAGAAGACCCTGATACAGGTTAGTTTGTTTAGGTTACTGTTTTTAATAATGAAATCCTTTATCGATTTGCCAACTTTCTGAATGTGTGCTAGTGAATTTACATTATGATATTTGATTAGTCTACCCCTGATTGCAACCATGTGTGAGTAAAATATTTTTAAAAGTCACAAACCAGATGAAATATAGGGTCTAATTCCATCAGACCCCATAAATGATCGGTTAAATGACTTTAAACTTGTTCCCGCAGCACTGATCAACATCAAAGCTCTGTATTAACGCTGTAAATTGTAAAATGAACATACTTTATTGATTAGGTGTTCTGTGACGACCTCCCGCAGGCCTGTGTAGAGCTTCTCGCCGTGTTTGTGCAGTACCATGGTGTAGGCATTTCTGTACAGCTCCTCAAAGCTTAAGCCGCTGTTGTTCTTCCTCTGGATCTCTTGGATGGCGTTCTTCAACAGTTCCCAGATGTTGTTCACATACCTTTCATCCATAGTCATCTGCAATATTACAGGCGAACAGAACATTTAATATTTGTTTATTATATGCAACGCTAGGTCTGGTCCCTTACCTAATTTCAAAAAGCAAAATAAACAAAATGTAATAAAATGTTCCAGGAGACCACAGATTGTTTAATATCAAGTAGCTTACAGGATTTTGGTAGCAGTATTAATAAGATGTTCTTAAACTCAGTCTGATAAAAAAAAAAAAAAAAGTGTATTCCTAAGTGTATCCCAGTGTATCTCCTCTTGCAAAGATCAGTCTAACCACCCAATTAAATGGGAGCAGCAAAACCCACGTTATGAAATGTTCTACTTTAGGTAGCTTGCTACAATATTATTTTTTTTTTTTTTACCAGATGTCTTCTAATCCCCAAATCCCAACCCATCAGCATTAAATTATGAATCAGATGGTGCACATACACCTGGAGCTGCTGTTAGTTTGATAAAAAATAAAATAGCTAGTCTTCCAAAGAAGACGTGTTGCCTGCCCACTGAACGGGCTCTTAAAAAATGAAATAGCTAGTGCACATCTATGCTAATAGACGTTCTGTGAAGGTTTAATCAAATTCTCGTGAATAGCAGGCATAGCAGGCATTGTGGATAACACATTTGACCTTTCCCCTTTTTCTTAGTGTTTCTGACATCAAACTTGGACAGGATAGAAGACAAACTTGATTTACTCAATTCAAGTTTACCCAATTGCTGTTTTTGCAATTCACTCTTGTGGTGTTTTTTTGGCCCAGATGGATACTTCAGTACCATATGGAAGCTGTTAACACTGTCATGCGCTTTGACACGAGAGGGAGGCAGGCCTCTGAGTTAACTAGGAGCTACAAGTGAGCATATAGGAATGGTGAATGGTGAATGCTGACAGTGATACCTGCGTCAGAGGTTCCTGCTCACTGGCTCTTTCCCCACATGTACTGTAGCAACATGCATTTTAGAAATATGACACATATGCCTTAAAATTCACCTATATCCCATGAGTGAAATCTGGGATCATAATGGAGGTCATCATGACTTATAGACTTGTGGTGACTCGTCTGTTGATTTGAGCAGCATGAAGGAAAGTAAGCTGGAGCATTTCTGCGATGAGTGAAGAAGCCGAGAATGGTATCACAGACTTTAGGGTCTGTATGCGGTGAGTTACTGAGGTAAAGCCTGCCACATTATACATAGATAAGAAGGGCTTATAGACTGGAACACATAAGACAGGGAAGTATAATTAGACTTATAAGACAAAAGCAATACAAGTGCTTTTGTCTTAAACTGAAAAATCTGCATATTATTCTGATCTACATAACAGGAAGATTTATAATACCCAAGGGCTATTTTAATGTACTTAAATACACATGAACTGTGCGATTAACCCGATTATTAATCAGTCATTGATAGGTTTACCCAAACCGATCAATTATGGAAAAGTTACCAACTCCCATCACCAGTAAATACAACTTCACTGCATTAAATGAGTTCATATAACTAATACTTACTTCAGTACTTCATTGTTAGTGTGGCTAAGAAATGTATGAATAAATTGAGCGTGGCTTTAAAAAGGTGCCGTTTTATAAACGGGACACAAGAAGATTTATTTTCTGAAAGCTGATGCAAACATCTTAGTCAGTTGGTTAAGTTTTCTCAAGAAATCTAATTAAAAAAGCAGAAGGTGAGCAGTGCTCTGAATCATATCATATGCCATAAGTGGTCAGAGCTGAGAAAGAGAACGCTGTAGCACACTTCTCCTTCTGTTTTATAAACAAGGAAGTGCATCACTATCCTATTTTTGTAGATCTGAGCATCTTGTGTGTAACACTTTATACTTATTATACACGTAAAAGAAAAAATATCAAACTTGCCTTCAGTAACAGACACATAAGATAAAGAATACAAGTACAATTATGTGTTTTTATTAGAAAGACGTGCATGCTTCATATGTCACAAGTAATCACCAGGATTAAGGACGTTTATTGCACATGTTTATAGATCTTTATCAATTCTGTCATTTAGCTGTCACAGTTCTACTCATAATACCGAAACAGCCGGGACATGTGACCTGTTTGTGCCAGATACGTCGGCTAGTGACCTGTCCACCACTGTACACCATATAACAAACTTCTGTACAGCAGCAAAAAGGTCCCCGTTTACCCGTTTGTGTGTGCGAGTGTGTGAGAGAAAGAGAGAGTGAGAGAGAGAGAAACACACAGACTAGCAATGACTCAGCATGAACGGCTGACTGCACCTGCTGTCACAGTCCTGCCTTTGCTTCTCGAAGTGGAACCAGATCAACGTGTTCAGCGCTAACTTTAATGAAACAAGGCTACAAATCGTACTTCCTCGAGGACACGAACTTCTCACCATCTACACACAGTTTGTAGGTCCAGTATGCCAAATCAAGAACAAACCTGTTAATGTAAACAGTTACACGCAATATGTCACAACTGAATACGTCAATAGCAGTGCTAATGTTTCCGTCCTGAATTAATTCATTCAAGTCTGAAAACTCAGAGATGCTAGAACAGCTCAATGTCAAACCTGTTTTCTAATTAATGCTGATAGACTGGACAGATTTGTCATGCTTCTTTAAGAAGTAAATGAGCCAAAGTGGGGCAGTGTTGTGAAGCATCGGATATGGTTTAAATGTATAGTAACCCATGTCTGCATTATAGTTTGGGTGGCGTAAATGCTTATTTACAGAAAAAAAGCATGAACAGTGTACGTGAATGTGTTTATGTAATCAGATATGACACCGAATAAAGTCCTCAGACACGGCTGTTAGCTGCGTGGCGCGGAAGCACAATACGTGCATTTACGTGGACCTCAATACTCCCCAAATAATCTATTAATCAGAATTCCAGAATTTCTGCTCACATTTGCCCCACATAGTGGTGACATTAGGTGACGTGATCAGTTTCCAGAGGAGAAATTCAGCATTCTATCATAAGCTGTAAAGCTTCTCTTGCACTCTCCTCCTGTTGGAGATATGTTCGAAATAAAGTATTTAAACGAAATCAGTTTCTTCGAACAGATTTAAATTATTCTGATCAAAGATTCCCACCTAACTGTTTACATGGACCCTGATCAAAGCACTGAATCAGTATATATTTTTCATGTTACGGGTGAAGTGGTTCTGCCTGTTGTGAGGTTTTCAAACTGCCCAAAAAAAGAAATTGGAAGAAGAAAGTTTGTTCAATTTTGAGAGAATTAAATGTATTCAATAGAAGATGACCCAGATGGACCCATGTCATGACGAAAAATGCCCCATCCACGCTCACCAAGCCACTGCCCTGACCACAGTATCGAAATTCTGGGAACAGAACCAGGATTCACATCCACAACTCTTTTGATACTTTGCCCTTTAAGAACACATTACACCACAGTGATGGAGAAAAAGTGCTAGGACACATTCCAGGCAGTGAAAAGTGGCTTAACAACCACTAAGAGCAATGTAACACTACCTTCCTATTACAAGTCATTACACCAGAGGTGACTGGAACATAACTGATTTACTACCACACAAACTGTAGAGCAGAGGCTGAACCAAGTTTCCAATTTCTCCCAGTAAAACTACATCCATAGTACAGGACTTTAGTGCTTACACTTTGTCTGCAGAATACACACTAGAAGAGAAACAAGGCTGCACTGACCACACCTTAAAACAGATGCCAGTTGTTCAGTGATGCATCCAAGCATGGAAGAACCACTGGTGCCATGAGACTGGTGCCGTGAGATACACTGGCTAGCTTCACGTGTCTCTGGGGAAGCCTGTGCTAGTCATCAACCCAGTCAGTAGCTGTCGTGTGATGAGCAAGAGCTACAGTGTGGATGTGAGAAATAGGAACTAATCAAATTAGCATAAACATATAAATAAAAAGCAAGCCATCTTGCATCACACTGATGAAAAAGCAGAAACAGATGTGCATGCATCATAACCTTGAGCAGAATTCTGTATCATATTCTGTATAATATATTATTATGCATATTGTGTGTGTATGTGCGCGCATGAAAATATTTAAACTGACCCTGACAGTTTTTTCACGTCAGTCACAGAAACAAGTGCAAAGTAATACTTTAACCTTAACCCTGACCAGTTGAGTCTACAATGTGGGCCTCCCACAGCTCTTAAGCCCTTTCAGTGTGTAGTGTTTATGAGTGGGGACACTGATGTCCACACTGACGGCTGTGTTTAAATCACAGATACAGGACAGCTGTCACAGCGTTGGTAGAACAATGCTTCTATTACAGTGGTACCTCGGCATATGGACGCCCCCAACTTAGAACTAAAATTTTGCAAGAAATTTGTCTCGGCATATAAAGCATTTTGGCCATACAAGTGACCGAGCTGGTCGTGAGTACTTTCAGTCGTGTGTACTTTCAGTAGCTGTGCAAAAAACGTGTTTGCGTCAATGGAAAGCAAAGCAAAGCGAGTTTACATTATTTTTTCTGTGTTTTTTTTTTCCTTATTGCATTTTGTGCAAGATTGCAAGATTTAGTGAAGAAATGGGTCCATGTGTTCCAAGAATGTTAAAATGCCACTAGGAAGAAGAAAACAAAGCCGCTTCTAGTTTTCGTTTTTAAAGCAGTCAGTGCCAAGAGGAATCATAAATTATGGTTAAGTGAGGTTTATTGTGAGTGTCTATTTATTTCATATTTGACTTCATGAATCTGCATTTACATAATTTCCTATGGAAAAATGTGTTCCGCAATACGAAATTTTGCCTTAAGAATTCGCCTCCCGAATTGATTCAATTCATATGCTGAGGTACCACTGTACTTTAACACTACACTAAAAACCCTTGACCCAACAATTCAGAGAGCAACGTTACCAACACCTGAACAAGTAGTCAAACACAAAGAAGCATTCGGGGAAAGAAAAAAAAGTCAAAGATGATTTGAAGGTAGTTCCTCGATAATTATCCAGGATAATCCTGCAGGTTCACACAGGACAGCATTGTGTGGGATAAAAGCAAATTACTTGCTATGCTTAGAATTGCAACAAAATAAAAAAATTAAAAAAAAAGTCTAATATAGAATTGGACATTAATAAAATAGCGATACTAACAGAATGGCAATACAAATCAAATCAGCACCCAGGTATTGCGATAATATCGTACCGGGAGGTCCCTGGTGATGCCCTTCCCTTATATATGATATGCATATGGACTGATGGGTGGCACGGTGGCTTGGTGGTTAGCACTGTCGCCTTGCACCTCCAGGATCCCATTAAATTCCCTCCTCGGAGTCTGTGTGCATGGAGTTTGCATGTTCTCCCTGTGCTTGGTGGGTTTCTTCCAGTACTCCAGTTTCCTCCCACAGTCCAAAGATAAGAAGATTAGATTAATTTTTCCCAATTGCCCAGAGTGTGTGAACGCATGTGTGAAAGCTCCTACCCCCTCCTGTCGTAAAATGGGAATTAATACAATCACCACTGTCTCTAGCTGCGCTATAGAGGTTACTGGATGGATATGGACTGATGGAGTGTATTCCGGTCCCAGCTTTACCAGGACCTTGACCAGGATAAACTGGTAAAAAAAAATCAGCTGTTATCCATGTACAATAGAAACACAGTGCTGTATAATAAACACAACACAAAACATAGATATTCTGTGAAATAAAAAGTCTCTTATTCTGACTTCATAAATGATTGAAGACAACAAATGAGCACTGGAGGCGTGTTTATTTCATGTGCACGGGCTGGACCTCCAGTGACTGAGCCGGGCCTCGGCTTTGAAGCATCTCGTTACAGTGAACTGTGATCAGACATCAGACCCGCACGTGCTGAGTTTGCCTGCAGTTAATGACGTGCAGTCTGTCTGTAGTCTGGCTTAAAACAAAGCGACTTCATGTCACAGCAAATGTGATAATCAGGCTAGCAAAACAAACCGTGCAGTATTTTTTTTCTCCATGTTGCCCAGTCGTATTGAGCTTGATTACATCCTTATCAGACATGATGGATTTAAAGCTCTGGCTCTGAGATTAGTTTTATTGCCCTCGCAATCTGGATAACTAGCAAGCTGAGGGAATAACGCTAACTCCAAGCCTAGCTTTCTATATGCTATAAATTACACTACGAAGCTAACACACAACTAGTTGCTTCTCCTCAAACACACCTCATACACTAATCTGCCTTGAGTGTGTCATTTTCATGCCAATACAAATGAACAGTAGAAATAAGATAGCTAGCTATGTACTGGCACCAACAGAAGCACCATGAGCTAATGCTACATGGCTAGCTGAACTTCTCTGACATGCTAGCTAGCTGACAAAAGTTTTCTGCAACATGCAAACATTAGTGTAACGTGTGTGTATAAGAAAATGTGCTGCCCGGTTTGCACTGTGTCTACACGAGGCCTGTAATAAGACTATTTGCTGGAGTCAGACTTGTAGCTACGCGAGCAGACGTGTAGCTATGGAAGCAGGTAGGAGAGATTCAGCACCACAGATTAGCACAGGATGTCAAACAGGGACTCGAGAAAGCTGGGATTTTTCTCTGTTCTTAATAACACCGGCTACTACTTACAGGAAAAGCTCGTATCCTCATTTTAGTGTCCTTCTTGGTGCCGCCTTTGCTCAGATTAGACATGTTTTGTTGTTGTTGTTGTTTTTTTTTTCAGTGAGTGTGTTGACTCTCCTCAAACATCAAACACAGTTTTTGGGGTTTGTTGGTAATCAAGACAGCGACATATAATCATTTGTGGATCCCCTTTCGACCTTTATCCAAGGCCTGGGCTCTTGTCTGTCTTAGTGTTGTTGTCAGTCCTTAGCCTACTCACAGACTACTCAGTTTGTGTGTGTAGCTGTAGTGATGGCGGCGTTGCGAGATTCTCGCAGTGCAGTCACGCCAAATCACGCGAGACCACAGGGCGCGTGCAGGTAAACCGCGCGAATCTATGTACAATGGCAGACACGTGATGATAAGAGATCGGATATCCTGGAATTTAGAGCATTTTTTTTATTGCACCCTTATGTCATTAATATTCATTTAAAAACTCTCAAACGCATGATACACCTTAGTGGCTAAGTGGTTAGCACTGTGGCCTTGCTCCTCCAGGGTTCGGGTTCGATTCCCGCTTCTGTTTGTATGGAGTTTGCATGTTCTCCCCGTGCTTGGTGGGTTTCTTCCCACAGTCCAAAGTCATGCAAAATAGGCAAGTCCAGGGTGTACCCTGCCTAGTGCCCTAAGTCTCTCCAGGCTCCCTGCAACTCTGTACACAGGAAAAAGCTGTATAGATGATGAGTGAGTGAGTGATATTAACACATAAACACAGATTGGATATAGATATATATATATATATCCATCGCAGGGCACACAGACACTATGGCCAATTTGGGAATGGCAATTAACCTAATCTGCATGTATTTGGACAGTGGGAGAAAACCAGAGTACCCAGAGGAAACCCACCAAACACGGAGAGAACACAAACTTCACGCAAACAGGCCTGAGGCAGGAATCAAACCTTGACCCTGAATGTGTGCGAGGCCACAGTGCTAAGCACTATGCCGCTATACCGCCTTTTAATAATTTAATGTTTGAAAATTTGGGACACATTTTTATTAGTTCAGGTATTTACATACAGCCTTGTACCCTGAGCTCCCTGGGAAAGGCTCCCTGCAACCCTGCACAGGATATGAGAAATGGATAGATAGTTTGGATGGCATGTTTTAAAATATTGTTAATATAAATATTATATAGTAATCATGCTATTTCCATTAACTTATTCCCCTGTAAGGTCTTAGTAACATTAGTTTCTACTCACAATTGTCAAAAGGATCAGCAGAAGCCCAGTGTATAGATAATAATCTCTGTGTAATGTTCACTCAACAATCCGATCATTTGTTTGTGTCATACTGAATAAGGTAATATGTTGAAATGGGAGAAATGGTGTTCCCTCACCAGGTTGCAGAGCTTATATGCACTGTGATAGGGAGATGACCATGACAATACAAGAGAACATTGGGGTAAATCCACTGCTTTTCAGATTAAGAGGAGACAGTTATGCATTGGGCCCCTTACAAAACCCAAGATCTCACAGTTGGCTAAAGAAAATCTGAAGATCTTCCAAGAGGAGCTGGAATGTGGCTAAAGGAGAGCTCTGATTTGACCTTATCATAATGGTGCTACAGAACCCCCTCAAGCCAAAAGAAATGAACTGGTCCCATTTAACCTGATGTGCCATGTACCATGTGTAGATATGCAAAGTTTCAGTCAGTGAAGTTTCAGATAGGTTTATCCATCACATTGATCGTGCCTAACTTTTCCTGGGGACAGGATTAAAAACTGATATCAATAAAAAAAATTTCCTACACATCAAAAAACTTGCATTTATCGTGTCACAGTAAATTCGGAAACTACAGCAAGAAAGCCATATAGTAAGCCAGATACTTGATTAAAATTTTGTGATTTTTTTTTTCATTCTTTTGATGTACTGTATTACAGTCAAATGCAAGATGTGTTTTAATATAAAAAGAAAAGGAAAATGTGCATCTATTCTAAAAATTATGTACTTTAATCTATTTCCAACAAATCTGAATTAGAATTTCTCTTCCAGTAACCTAAAATATCAACCAAAATCAACATAAATAGAAACATAACCATCTTAATATGCAACACTTACTGAATTGGTCAGCTGAGACATTCTGTAAAATCAAACACACTATTTATGTTATTACCATTTCTTTCTGTACTTCATTTTGTCCCAAATATGCCACATTTTGCACCCCAAGGTTGTGTATATTTATAGTGTGTATAGTTTACCTTTAAATGTGCTGTGATTATTTAATTATTCCAGCTTGGCAACTCCTTTATTAACTACTACTCATTGTTTATTATAATGATGTAATTATATTGTGTTAACAAACCGGGTCAGTCTGATACTTTTAGTCTGAGATTTTCTTTTGTTTTTTTCAAGCTAGTGCTTTTACTGATCATGCATCAGTAAGGATTTCCATCTTGTTTATTGGAAAAAGATGCCCTATATATATATATATATATATAGCATAGTGGTTTTTTTTCTCACATTCCCAGCCTGTTGGGAAGCTGGGTTAGATGGCAGAGTCAGGCATCGTATATCGCCTTGCAGCAGAGAGGATTAAGGGCCCTTACTCACCAGTGGCAGTGGTAGCAGAGCTGGGGCTTGAACTCCTGATCAGTAACCCAGAGCGTTAGCTGTTCTGCCACTCCCTGACGAGACATTTAGTCATCCGCTGGTGTTGTATATTAAAATATTGTAAATATTGTTTTGTGGCTGATGTTAGCTAATTTGCCATTAACTTTAGTTTAACTGTTGAACCCCCCAATTCTTTATGACCCTGTGTATAGGTAATAATACCTGTGTTTGGAGTAAATGAATGCACAAACACACATTGAAGACTCGAGACAAAACAAAGAAAAATATAGAAGTGAGCCATGCAGCGAAGGAAAACCCTTGAGCAATCAGTAAGTTTCTGCTTTTTCAAGAATTAAACACTGCCTTGCCTATTTCTCTGCGATTAATTTTCACCTGTGTGCTGCACTCAGATGCAATCACTGCCCAATCACAGCACAGGGCCTGAAATCTCCATATAATGTATATAGTCAGTGTTGTTGACTATATTAAGCATCACACAGATTCGATCCCAGTCTCCTAACACTCCTACAGCACTGATTACTGAACGTGACGTGAGTATGAGCCTCGACTGTAATGTAGGTTTTATCCAGCAGATGGCAGTGTTCACTCTCTGGGTTGCAGCGCTGTGTGAATCTGACGTGTTTGTAATTTTCCAGTGAAACCCGAGTGGTTTGTTATGATGTTTTTTACACGAAAAACGAGGAACAAAATGTCGAAATGCTGTCGTTAAAAGGTAAAATCAGTCTGTTTGAGCTTTAATTCTCCTGACGTTTTAGGAACTCAAATGATGTATAATAAACTGTTGAATGTAAATCAGCAGCAGGACTTAAAACTGAAAGAAATATGTAAGCTTATTTGTTTGTTTATTTATTTATTTATTTATTTATTTATCTATCTGTTTTGTGAAGTCTTTAGTTACAGAACAGTCTAACCTACTGAAATACATGGCATTGATATTTTAAAGTGTTAAGAAACACCATGCTTATGAGCTACAGTGATTATTAGTGATGTCTATAGAAATCAACATTTTCCCAGATTATATTAAAAAACAAAGACAAACCTACACTAGACTTGTTGCACTGAAAAAGATCCATGCTTTTATGCTTTATTTCATGTGAAGGTTTATTAAATACCCAGGACAATCATTGGAATTTAATTAAATTTTATTTGTATAGCGCTTTTAACAATGGTCAATATCTAAAACTCAAAATAATCAGATAGACAATGAGAAGAAACCTTGAGAGGAACCAGACTGAGCAGGGAACCCGTCCTCATTTGGCTGATAAAGGATAGCAGGGATTGATCTGCAGTCATACTGTGTGTTAGGAGGCTGGAAGTTCAATACGACAGAAGACGTGTTACAGTTAATGGAGTCTAGTTTGTCACTGGAGACTCAGGTAGACTGTAGGGAATTTCAGTCCTGAACTATTGAGTGACTGAAGTTGCAGGACAGTCTCCAGTCACTCACTAGGACAAGATCTCCAACCAGGAGTGGGGCACTCGGACACTTCAGTCAGGTCCAGAGAGCAGAGGGGGTCTGGATCACTGGCAGCTCAGGAGCCGCGTGTGTACCTTGACAGAGGAAGTAAGGTAGAGTGAAGAGAAGAGAACAGACGAGAAAGAGAGATAACAGTTATGTATTGTCACAGGCACATAATGTATAAGGTGAATGTGTATTTTGTACAGAGTGCAATCAGGGACTCTGGCAATAACACAATGCACTTATTAATATGGCCCCAATTTTGTGCACACTTGTCTGTGAAGATTCTGGTGGGGTTATCTAAAATTTGAGTCATATCAACTAGACTTCCCTCCAGAGTCTTTCCCAAACTGTTGTCACAAATCTGGACACACACATTTGTACAGAATGTCTTTGCTTTTTCCTTCAGTGATGCATTCCCCTCCACTGGAACTCTCTAGTGAGCCAGCCAGATGTGACACAGGCAAGAAAATCTCACTGAAACAAAAAAAGAAGACAGAATCTTGAAAGGAAACAGACTGTAAAAGGGAACATGCCCTCTTCTGGGTGACACCTGATGGTAAGATTATAGCTCACTAGACGTACTTTTTTCAACAACTGTCTACTGTAAATGCAGACACTAAAAAATGTGTTGAAATATTGTCACAGTCACAGTCTTTATTACAGCTGCAGTTCCACGGCGTAAGTCTACAGTATTCAGGTAAGATTTTCATCTGAAGAATACTGTGCCTGGGGCATAAACTTTTTAGAGAAAGTGCAAATCTTTAGGGTGTCCATGGGGGATCATCCACAACACGGCTCCAGATGGCGACTGAAATGGTCGGCCGTGCGCCTAATGTTTTTATTTTGCGACTAACAGTCACCAAGGGCAATGCAAAAAAAACAGACTCTCAGACTCTCTCCACTGCTGTGTCCGCCTGCTTGGTACGAGAGTACAGGAGCATGCATGATAGTGAAGCAGAGCTCTGTTCAATAACCAGAGCATTTGTAAACATAAGACAGTTCATCAGACTGTCATATGCGTGCAAATGTTTTGCAAGCAAGCACTTGTACTGAACGCAGCACTTTTGGAACATCACGTGTGCTCCTGTACTCTTGTGCTCTGTCCACAGTGAATGTACTTGGATGCATGTGGTGACTAACATTTGTTGATGTGAATTTCAAAAAACAGAAGAGACCTATTTAACATTTAATTTGGTAGTATTTTATAATCAATGTTAAATTTATTTTAATGGCATTAAGGATTAAGTTTTTTTATATATAAATTAAATAAATTTATATATATTATATATATATTTTTTTTTCCTCATCTACATCAGATGTCATCGGTCCAGAGGTGAGTTGAGGTGATCGTCATCATAGGTGGACTCAGTATTCAGTCATCATTATCAGATAATATTAGCAAGTTTCTTGCACCTACGGCTCCAGGGGAGACTACATTATCAGGGTTAAATCTTCGCTTCTAAAAATGTGTTTTGGCTTCTAAATATTTTGGGTTTATGTTTGTCTGGAGCCCTGCACAACAACAGAAGATGATTCACCAGTGATGAAAGTTGTAAGGAGAGCTAGAGCGTCAGGATGAATTAAGTGGATCCAGGGGGCGACAGGAGCAACATCACACCACGTAGCAGGCATGCACGTACAGCTCTGCAGAGAGCGAGTGAGCGAGCAACAGAGGGAGCACGTTATTAGGTATGCTTGTATCCTGCAGTGGTTTGGATGTACGCTGTGATCTGAGTATAAGTCAGAACACTGGCAGGACTAGCTTTGACAGCATAGTACACAGGGAGATCTAGAAGGTAGCACAGTAGGCACCTGTGACATAAAGCATCGTTTGAGAGGGCTGCAGTGACAGCATCAAAATAGTTTCTTAAAACTCCCTTTGCATATGAACACTCAGATCAGTGTGTGGGTGTGGGTGTTTTGGCCTGAATAAGAAACAACTCCCTAGTGAATATATATATATTTCCCCACTTAGAGAGTACTTGATACTCTTTGTAGTGAACCCACAAAGAGTTCAGTGTCATTTGGGATTCCCCTGTGTTGCACGTGATGAGCTGGCATGCTGGCGATGGCTAAGCGTATATCTACATATTTGCCAGTCTGAGGTTCCAAAACATATCTATTTAAAACAGGTCAGTAAGAGACCAAATGTTCTTATAATAACAAACATCATGCTGTGAAATACTTTATAATTCAGCATTGTATATACTTGTTTATGGTTCTGCAGGACAGACAGAGAGCACAGGAGCTTACTGGAGTCACCAAGATTCAGCACTGACAGGTCAGAGGTAGGTGATGCAAAACTGTGTTCCCTGAGTGCAAGAAAATGTAGCACTTGTAGTACTTTATTTACTTTCATGACGGACTCTGTCCCGACTCAGTGTTTTTTTTTCTCAATAACGTGCATGAGCTAAGTGTGATTTCCATTGTACTCACCTCCAGAGCAAATGCAAGGAAACGGCTCACGTAGACGGCGACTGGGAGGATGTGACATGTCCAGAAAATGAAAATAGCCTAATGTTAAAGAGGTAAGGAGTCGATATTGAGTCAGGAGGGGAGATATTGTGCATCTTAATGCCTAATTAAAGTTCAGGCATAAATATATAGTTTACGCTACTAATCCATATTTTTGAGAGGTGAGCATATGCAAGATAAAGAGATGGATTCTACACTTAATGTTATCTTATAATGATATAGATGATGATTTTGATGATGATATCACAACAGTTCTAATGTAAGATGTAGTGTTTGTGTTACAGTTATGAACAAAACTTTTTACACATTTCTGTGAGAGGAAACAATGGAAAATGTTTGGTTTAGTATTGACTTGTAAAGAAGCAGTTGTAAAGTCCATAAAAGAAATAAATATAATATAAATTGTCACGTATTTTTGTAGTAGGCTTTCAGTCAAATCTAGGCTATTATGAAAAAAAAAAAAAAAAATTCTGAGTCTGGATTATGGGTTATAATTTTAGAGATAAGAATACATATTCTTAAAGGGAAAAAATGTACAGTTGTTGCTTACCTTTTCACTGGTTTCTTTTTAACAAATTAGGTTAATTTTTGTCTTGATTACGTCTCCAGATTTGGCTTCTGTTTTGTTTAAATATAAAAAAGAAAAAAAAACAACTTCATCCATGTTTGTTATTTGTGTACAAAATTGATACCCCTGTCCTAAGGAGAACATGGTTTATGGGCGTAGTTTTTAATTTCTTTCATTTATTATAAACATTTATTGATGGAATAGGAGCAAAAAACTATTATTTTATTTTATTTTTGCACATCCAGTGGATTAAGATCAAGTGAAAAAAGTAAAATAATAAAACACTGCTGTACTGCTTTAAATTTACCAAATCATTTCCGAACTCTGAATCCTGTGCTTTATCCTTCTCTTGTCTTAATACACAATATTTACTAATTTAACAGGTGTCAGAGTTTAAAAAACACAGTTGTTTTACTCAGCCTGTATACTTTCTTTAGTTAATCTGCACCACAGCTCTGTGGTTTTCTTGCTGTTTGCTTTGTTTGTCTGCATGCTACACTTTCCCTCACCACCAAACTGAGCAATGCTATTGGCTAGACAGAGATGTGGTAATGCTTTAACATTCAAAATTTAAAGGAAAGCAGACTTTCTCTCTCTCTCTCTCTCTCTTTCTCTCTCTCTCTCGCTCTCTCTCCTTCCTGCTCTCTTAGTTATGACTTAGTATTTTGGAGTTCGTTGCTCTCGCTTGTCTCTTGTTGTCCTACAGTATAAGAAGCAGATGACCTCGTAGTTGAAGGCATTTGTTGACTTTTCTAGACAGGGTGTGGCTCTTCAATACTCTCCAGTCTCCACAGTCCCAATTTGCCCACTGAGGGTGTAATTATGTCTTTCGCCTGAGTGACTTCATCCCCAGTTTTTCTTACACCTTTTTAATCTTTTTTTATTTTTTTTCACCCCAGATTGCAAGAGGAGTTCTGTTGTGTGGTTTGGTTGCTGGGCAACAGAGGATCTCCTTCTTTATATAGCGTAGGGAATAAAGATACAGCCTTGTAGCTGTTTTTATTTAAAGGGGAAAAAAAAGTTGGGTTGCACCTTTAGGTAATGTCAAAACAATGTACTGAACAACAAACTGTGGTTGTGTTGAATAGTAGTGAAAGAAATATTTTGATTTAAGATTTTTTAATATAAATATATAATATATAAAATGATATCCATTAAATTAATTATAAAAATGTCAACATCCGTGACCTATAATTGACAACAGGTTTGGTGTATGTGGTATTCTAATTGTTCACTTGCTTCGGTGGTTCAAGCACAAGTTTTTAAGCTAATTTGCATAATGTGTCTGTGGATCTGTTTTATTGCTCTTTCCTCTGACTTCCTCTGTCATATCACAGGTTTTAGCATTGTTACAATATACATTATGACATTTATATTTGTTATAATTTGTATATACAGTACTAGACAAAAGTTTGGACTCACATTATCTTATTCTCAATGTTTTTTTTTTATTTTTAGTATTTTCAATATTGTATATCAATACTGAAGACACTGAAATTATGACAGAACAAATATGCAATTATGTAGTCAACCAGAACATGTTAAATAACCCAGAATACATTTTATATTTTCGATTATTCAAAACAACCATCTTTTACAGTGGAGCCTTGGATTACGAGCATAATTTGTTCCGGAAGCCGCTCGTATTTTAAAACACCCGTAAACCAAAACGAATTTTCCCATAAGAAATAATGGAAACTCAAATTATTCGTTCCACAGCCCCCAAAAATAAATACATAAAAAGAATTTACACAAAATACAAATTAACCTGCACTTTATAAAAAAAAAAAGTAAAAGTAAATCGCGCGCACACAGACACAGCGGGCTAATACAGAGAGAGAAAATGGATTTTTAAAATCTCTAATGAGACTTGCTTTTTTACAGACACAAAATAAAATATGTTTTACGGCCACACACGTGGTCACAGTGTTATAATAAACAGTACACGTGGGCACGGATGTTGATTATACCAGTAAGAGAATCACACTAAGACCCAGCAGGGGAAACGATTAACCACAATTCCGCAGCGCAAGAGAGAGAAAAAAACGTTGGCTAAGTTGTGATCACGTGACACTCGACGTCAAAACAAGAAGCGCATGCATGATACATGACACTCAGTACTCATAAACCAAGACTTGTTCGTTTTCCAAGTCAAAATTTATTAAAAATCTTTGCTCGTCTTGCGGAACACTCG
>JAOVVA010000024.1:9297924-9312671 GCA_028565275.1 Leiocassis micropogon
GACTCATTTTGAATAACCAGTGTTATATAACTGTTATATAACCTGTCAATAGCTTCAGTACGATATATCAGAAGTTATACAACAGATAGTTCCAACTGAGTAATCTGATTAAATGAGAAGCATTCCACGAGTGCTGATAATAGATGGTAACAGCACCGTGATGTTTAACTATATGTATCACGGGTGTTCTAATAACCTTTAATTACACTAACTGTCTGTCACAAGCATGGGTTTAAGTAGGTCTGTATGTTCCTCAGTACTTAGCAGTGTGCAGCTATAGTACCTGGCAAAACCCCATGTTCAAAACCAGTCACAGAAGCACTTTCAGCAAGAAAACACATCTGATAATGTTATATCATCCTAAACCACACTTAGTCTGCTTAGTAATTGCGTCTATGTTATTCTGAATTGCCTTTGTGTTGTTTTATTTATGCATATATGGACCTACTGTATAATGCTAACTAGCTTCTAACCTAAATCCCTCTCTAACCCGTCATCAAGTGCAATACTTGGTGTGTGAAACAAAGGATTGTACACCTTACATAGCACCCTAGATTTCTATTTAACGCTCTTTAGGATTCTCCAGAACCCAGAAATTAGCATAGCTGATATTCTAAAGCGGAATAAGTGGAAATGTAAAGAGAAACGGGACTGTCTACCAGCTAGATGTTTTATTCTCCTCAACTTTTGGCTACATAGTACCAGTAAGAAGTTAAACTAAAAAACTACTTTTGCCTCTGTAACTGTCGGTCACCAGCTCACATAGGGATATGCATTGCCAAAAAAAAAGGTTGATGAACAAGAAAATTATAATCTGTTGATGTTTATGGAACTGTTGCAATATCAAGGTTGTGCGGTAGTGCTGGATATCATCATGCAATGACCACATCACAGCCGTACTGATATCCAGCACAACAGCATCTGCTGTGCTGTGATGTGCTGTGATATTGCTTAAATGTAGTGTGGGTGACATTATAATTAACTAAATGTCCAGAGTCTGCAGGCTGTTGCAGTACCATTAGAAACATGCGTTTTGTAAACATTTGTCCAATAGACTGGTGTTTATTCTGTCCTATCCACCAGAAAAATCTTATAACACAATGGATGCGAAAGCGATGAATCATTTCAATGAATGACTCATGTAACATAGTCAGGAGACCTTTTTTCCATTGTGCTTCTCACATGCAGTCTTTCCTCATTACAGATCTATCAAAAGTCCGGCCCATAACCTGCAACAGACGCATTTCTAACAATAAAGTAGGTATGTATCCAATTTATCATAAACCATAAGATATTTCAGTGACATGGTTAAAGAGAATATATCACGGTAACTGCCTACTGTTAAATTATTTCATTCTGATTAAAAACTTACTGACACCCACCTTGCACCCACCCACACACACACACACACACACACACGCACATACACACACAGTGCTGAAAGATGTATGCATAGCATTTCACTTTTCAAGAGTCAGTAACTTGGCAACAAGATCAGCGATGGTGCACTGAATCACACTGACGGTTATTTTTCTGTCTCAACTGTGGTCTAATTGAAAACACTTGTGACTGTGGGAGTGCTGACTTTACACACTCATTCTGACACCATCCACATCCTAATGGCGGTCGAAATGATTTGCCATGCTGGTCTGCCACTCTTCTAGTACAGTCAGCTCTAGAATTATTGGCAACCTCTATTGCCTTAGTGTCACTGAAAAAAATAGAAATCTAAGCTTTTATTGAAGCAAATTCTTATAAGGTCAATGATTATCAAAAATGTGTATTGTAAACAAATCAACATGTCATAGGTATTGGCACCCTTACATTTAATACTCTGCTACCTCTCTTTGCTAATATAATTACTGAGTCTTCTCCAGTAATGCATGATGACACGGAGCACAGAATCTGAGAATCTCTTTTGGGTCCATGGTCTTCTCTTCTTTCTTCATCAGCTCACCCCACAGGGAGCTTAGGACAGAAAACTGATTATGTTTTTAGTAAACTATTTGTGTGGTCATCACTCTCTCTCTCCAACCCCTCCCTCACCCACCCCCTCCTTTCTCTCTGTTGGTTGAGCTACATATGGCACTGTTGAGTTTCCAGTAATCCTGATCCTTTCTTGTCCTCTGGACTGCTTGATCCATTCTGATGTCATTCTCTTGGTTGGTGTTCTCATCACATGAAGACCACTTACTGCTGCTGAGGATGACCCCTATGACCTGCTTATAGATATATGTGACTACCGAGTACGTTTCCACTTAGAAGCCATAAAGATGGCTTTGGATGCATTCGATACAAACAGTTTCGTTATGATGACTTATGACTGCAATCGAAATTGCCCTAGTTTTGCAGTCACAGTCGAGTAGAACTAAATAACAGCTGGTAACCTCAACAAAGGGACTGAAATTGGACTAAAATGTATTTTGTGCAATAGGTTTCTCCAGAGGCGTTTATTCTGAACAGGCAAGGAATTCAAGTGCTTGAGGCTCCAGGTTCTTCAAGGGCTGACAAAAATTTTAGATAATGGTGATCATTAAGTTTTTGCCCACCAGACTCTAGAATCACCGCTGGGGTTCTCTTAAGATTTCTCCCTCATGTTATCTCAGGGAGTTTACCTGCTTGGCAAAGAAAGCAGAATTTTTTATTTAAAATCTCCCAGGATTCCATAAAGCACATGAAACCATATTTTTAGTGCCTTTACAGGATAAATGGCACTAAAACTTCACTCTTTTTTTTATAACCTTCATGCCTTTTATACCAAAACCAACCTTCAGTGTTTGTTGCCAAAATGTTTTATATTTGTCTCAGCTACCCATACAACTCGGGTTCAATCAATATTCCTGTTGTGTTAATGAACTCCAGGATCTTACATTCTTGTTAAAGAGGAAAAAATGCTTATTTTTTTGGAATGTCTCAAGTGGGCTGTTAGCATGAAGGTGGTGTTTAATTACAATTAATACATTGAATCCATGATTCGTGAGGGGAACTATAAATGGAAATAACTGTGAAACATGTTTTGCATATTATTTACTGTTTTTATTTTAGAATAAATAGTTTAATTTTATTAGAATAAACTGGTTTCAACTGCAAGTTTGGTTTCTGTAAATTTTGTGTAAGAACCAGCAAGCTAACCATGTCGGATTTAACACTGATAACTGGTGGCATGTCATGAATTGATCTAAAACTGTGATTACTAATATTATTAGCCTTCCTGTTTTTTTCTGAAATTTTTTTGCTGAGAGTGTAGATATTTGTTGTTCTGCCTCACTAACCACAGGTGTTTACTGTAGCAAATAGGACATCTATTTTCTCGTAACACTTTTCAGTAGCTTGATATTTCTTTAAGATCCCACGTTGTGTATTTCTTACCTGTTAGCCATTAAAAATTATTATGTATATCATGTAAAAAAAAAAAAAAGACATATTAATGTGGAACTGAAAAAACTGATGTGAGTGCATGACACCATTGTTTCAGTCAGCCTGATATGATTAAGCCAGTAAGCATGAAAGATGTGATTAGGAGTGCAGATTAAAGACCCATACGCCTTTCTAATAAAACTGTTTTCAATAAAACTTTTTTTTTCTTTGACCTCTTATTTTTGTTCTTGATGATTTAATGGTGAGGTAGAATGACGGATCAGTGTGTTGAATCTGTTGATGTTCATCTCCCTTTACAACCAGTATATTTTTTTCTGACAAAGCTAGAATAAAAAATTACATAGGCGTCATAAAATCATCCATATTAGATCTTTTATAAAACTAAATCACTAATAAATCATTATTATATTGAACATGACTGAAGATAAACCATGTGCAGTTGTACTGTTTTGTACAGTGTAAACCTGATTTAACTCATTAGCTAAGTGAAAAGCAAGATAGTTAAATTAAAATGCTTTACCCTGATGGATTGACAGCTTATCCCAGCAACACAGGGTGTGTGTCATGGTAGCAGCAGAGAGCCGCAGGACTATAGCACCCATTAGCCAAAAAGTTACATGGTTGTAATCACATGCACAGGTTTTGAGTTTGTTCCTAACTGTTTCACTTGTTTCTTGTTTATTGCTTGTTGCACTGTGTTGAAGTTGAACTTAGAGGCTGAGGGGGTGGCTTCCTTCACAAAGTCCTTGCCGGAGGCAGAAGCAGGTTCCTCTTGAGCAGCAGAGCTCTTGTTAGAGTCCGAGAAAGCAGGTAACATCCAAGTAAGAGGACAAAAAGAAGGCCCTCAGCATGTCAGCCCATGAGTCTCTGTCTACCCTCCCTGCCTGAGAATGTCACTCTGCCTCCCTAGTCCACTGAGAACAGCGCTCTGCCACCCTCCCTAACTGAGAAGGTTGCTTTGCTGTTTTTCCCAGTAAGAACATTGCTCTTCAACCCTGCTCAGCTTAGGAATCACTTTCCCTTCCCACCTTGCTGGGGACATGGCTTCCCTCTCTTGTTATACGGTGCTTGCCGCGTACAGTGCAGGGATCTTTGCTTGTTCCAGTTGTCCACTGGATTTTGTCGAACGTCACTTGTTCAAAACCGCTCTAGGGGTCTTCGGTTTGGTTTGCACTTTGGAAGATGTGTGTTAGACGGAGGAGCTGTAGTACAGATAGGTACTGGACTACAGCATTCATCAACCCCTGTGAGTGGCTACAGTTTTAAGTTTGTACCTGATTATTTCATGTAAGTCTTATTTAGCTATGTAAGTCATTTCTAATTTTCCTTGTCACTGTCTGGCTTTGGATACAGTACATCGTCTTGTGTTGTGCAGTGCTCCACAGTTTTCTCCCATAACTCAGAGTTTTAAGTGTATTCACATATACAATACCTTCCTTATTGCACCACCTATAATCATTTTCTCATTTGCACCCATTGTAATTTATCTACCTCACTATATACTGTTTATATACGCAAATTATTCTGCATTTTGTAAATGCACTTCTGGTTAGATGATAACTGTATTTTCACCAGTTCATAATGACATTAGGAACAAGCACCTTCTTTTAACTTAGAGGCAGTTAATCTGAACTGTTTCGTCTGCTCACATGTTTTTGGGAGAAATGAAGAAATGAATGAATCCCAATCTTTTAAGTCTACTTGCATGATTCCTTCTCAGGTCATGTCCCTGCTGCTGCTGTCACCGCCGACTTGTTCATTAGGGATCAAAATCCATGTATGGGTTTCTGGAAGATAGCTTTTTAGCAGTGCTTACGGTTAACCATGCTATAAAAAAAGCTTGTAGGACTTGTTCATAACGCAAGCCTATGAACAGTAGTTAGGGGTCAGGAAACTACAAAATACATCTTTGTTTTTATATCTTTCTTAGTTCTCTATGTCTCACAATCAATCACAAGTCCCACACTAAATTTTTCTTTTTTACTTTCCTTTTTTTTTTGTTGCAGAGCTGGGTAAAGAACGTGTCAGGCGCTCGGCGTACTGCAGTGTCTGGGGACCATAAATAGGGACGGACTGATTCTGCTTCCTGTCAGCAGCCAGAAGAGAGGACAAGGACGTGGTGTGTTGGATGTGAGACAGAGAGCCAGCTAGAGAGACAGCAAGGTAAGCAAGCGTCTTTGCATGTCTGTGTTAGCTTGTGCTGCAGTGACAGAATGTAGCTGAATGCCAGTGGCTGGAGGGAGGAAGGAGTGCAGCGTTTTTGCTCACACAGAATGCTGTGGAATGTTTACCTCTATACACTGACATTGCAATGTTTATACAGAAAGAGAAAGACATTTCTGTGTTTCACTGTCTGTTCTTTCTGCATCACTCTTCCTTCATCTCATCTCATCTCATCTCATCTCACTCTGTCTGCATTCTCGCACTCTTTCTCTCCTCTCTCTGTTAGTGACGTTATGTTTTGATCTCTTGCAGCAGCTTACATTCTAAAACCAGAACAGAAATGCAATTAATCAGAAACGCACACACCTGGCGCAACCTAAAAAGAGAACTGAAATAACCCTATCTCACACACACCCACACACGTACACACACGGGTGACTAGCAGACACGCCCCTCTTCCTGTTTAACTCCCCGTGCTGTTATCTTAAGCGGTGCAGTCTGGTTCGTTGTGCATGTTGCTTCCTCTTTCTCACAGAATAGTCTTAGAATGTGTTTCTATTGCATTTGAGCATTTAAGACCAGGCCTGTGATAATCAAAGATTAAAGGTGAGATTTAGGAGTCATAAGCAGATAAAATGCTTTTTGTTTATAAGCCTTGTTCTGAAAGCAAGACTCATGATATAAATATGTCTCTGAATCATATTGTGTATTCAGATGCAAATGAGATAAAGGCAGGTTTCCATGGAGATCCTGAGTCTTTCAATTTGCACACACACACATTCACCGGAACACACTCTGTTTTGCATATTAAGACCCCAACCATTTTTTTCCCCCTCTGATCGATAACTGAGAACTGCAATCCCACAAGCACACATTCATACACTTTTTTTGTACCATCCTCCACACACACACACACACACACACACTAACGCGTCTGTGCGGCTGTGTTGTAGGTGTTGCTTCCGCTTGCAGCGCGCCACACTCTACAGAGAAGCTCTCACCCAGAATGCATAGCGGTGAGCAGCATGTGGTGTGCGGGTGAGTTCCTGTCTCGCTTTCAGAAGGAGCTCTGCACCAGCACCACACACAGGTATGAGCTAAATTATCGATTTATACACACTCACACCCGCACTCACACACCTTTTATTCAAATATATAGTGCCCAACACCTTCCTACTCATCTACTGACACATTTTTAATATTTTAAGAACATAATTTCTGCATGCTATTTATTACAAAATATGAATATTAGAAAAAAAACCTTTTTTATTTTAATGGTTTGGGTAAGTAAGTAAAGATGCAGAACAGGATGGAATGTTAACAATTCTATGTATTAAACTGAATCTCCGTGTAATAATATAAAGTTAAGAAGTGATTGCATGCGAGTCGAAATTGGTATTAAATCCATATCTGAAAAACGCCAAAGCTCCCTGACGGTTTTTCATTGTCTTTCTATAGCATGCAGTGGTGCTTGCATGGTATTTCAATTTTCCGGAGCTAATTTTACATGCCAAACCCCTTTTTGTTATATTGTTTATTGATTTATTGATTGCCAGCTTATTTCCAGAGTGTGGTTAGTTGTGCGATTTATTCTTCTTGTATGGTTGTATCGAGTTTTCAGAGCACCGTACAGGAAGTGAAGCAGTTGTAATGATACGTATGTATTTGACTTCATGTATTTTTATGCTTAATATGCTGACTCATGTAGCAGAGTAACAGAGTGAAAATACTCCATGCATAAACTTTTTAAACTTGGGTTCTTAAATAAGAAATTATGAATAGATAAATAAATCATCATGCATTACTTGAATGTAATGTGTACATACTGTACGTTGGCGCGTTTATGGTGCGTATGTCCAGCACATGTTCTAAGATGGACTGGAATGATCAAAAATAAGAGGTTATATAAAAAGAATGCTTATAATTAGGAATATTTAGATTTACTCCTGCATTGGTTACTTAAATTCATTACAGTTAAGTGGTTTCATGCTTGGACATTTAGCAACTTCTGCTTTTACTCAAGTTCCTTTCTGGACTAAACTGGCTACTGATCTTGTAGTGTTTAAATAGTGTGATGTACTTTTACTACTTTTAAGCTATATTAATAAATTTCGTCTTCGACAAGTAAATTATTTGAGCGCTGTTTCTGCCACTAAACATGCAGGATTATCGAGCAATACTGTTATTAAGGCACGACTTTAAAAATGGAGTGTTAACAGTGTTCGTCAGGTCGATGCTGTTCTGTTAATACAGTAGCTGTGCTACTCGCAGCAAGCTACCACTGCTAATTAAAGATGGCGAAGGTTGGGGAAGGAGGGAGTGGTTTTTTTGTTACTTTTTTCCCCTTTGTCATTGTGAGATGTGTTCACACTTCCTTGTCCTCACTTCTCCACACTCTAATGAAATGCCGAAGTGTCGCTTTCCCCCTGGTGTAACCTCTTTCTGTGCTCCTAACATTGCTTCATGGTTTAGTTTAAGAAGTATGTGTGAAAACACATTATAGTACCAATGCTCTTACATGCGCAAGAGCAGAAAACCAAACATACAAAGCTGAAATAAGACCTGATTATCTAGTTGTGAATTTCCATATTTTGAGTTGATGTAGAAATGCAGTTAAGCATGAACCGTCTGGTTTCACGTCGAGATCGGGCAGAGCAGGTGTCAGCTGTGTGTACTCTGCTGAAATGTGGCTGCAAGTGCTGTTTATTTTAAACCTGTTATAGGATGTTATCATATAGGTTTTTCTTCTGCTCAGGATATACCATTAAAAATATAATTTAATGATTTAATTATCAATAGTTAGGTCTGGAAAAGACTACATTAGCACTATTTCAGGGTTAGGAAAAATATATAATTAGCTGTATACTCAATGTGGTAAACAGTAAAAAAAACATAGAATTATAATTTTTATTATATACAATATAATAAAAGTCAGTTGTCTAATATCCACAGGGGTGACATTTTCACTACTGGTCTGCTGCTTGTAGTGTTTGCCTGCATCTAAGTGCTGTCTGACACAGAAGAGGAAAAAAACATAATCACTATTTAATTAGCATCACCATTAACACTGTATCTTTCAGGTTAAATTCCTTGTCTTTTTTTTTTTCAGTTTTTGACCATGGACAATGTGACAAAAATTTTACAGAAATAAAAATTCTGTACGTATATATTTAAACATTTAGGATATGTATTTTTCTATTAGGATATGACATGAGGAAGAAACCTTGAAGGAACAATAATCAAAAGGGAACCCATCTTTATTCGAGTGAGACCAAAAAGTGTGACCATAAATAGATCCGTTCTTAAGCTGTGTGTTCTGAGGCCAAAGGTGCTATTGTATAACAGGAAATTCATTTCAGTTAACATGAAGTCCGCTTAGATGAGGTTATCAACTGTTCACTGATGGAGACTCGGGTGCAAAATTGTTGATGGCAATTTCAGTCCTAAAAATATCAGAGTTATAAGCCAGCATAGTAACACTGTGTCAACTGCAGTTCAGAGCGTCTCTTAATGGTTTCTAAGTGGAGTCATTTTCAGTAGTCGCATGTATCTATGAGCAGACCGTATGCGGTCATCCTTAGCAGCAGTGAGTGATCTCCATGTGCTGAGAACTCCAAACAAAAGTAAACAGCAAGATTTTATTCCAAATTATACAAACTTTTTCCATTTACCTTGAAAACGAGTGAACCATACAAGACCTGAGAGCCCACAAATCATGTGAGATTGGGAAAGGAGGCTTCCAGGTACTGTCATTTAATATAAAAAAAACAAAGATTGGTGGGTCTGGCAATATGAAATCACAGTAAATGTCACTGGATCTTTTGGCGTGTAATATTATATAGGGATGAATAAATCATTATCTCCATATACCATATATGGAGATCATTGGGTAAATCAGTCTACAGTAACAAGTAAAATATGTGTATTATTTTGTTAGCTTGTTGTATTTATAGTAATGTAACAACATAACTTTTAACAGCTTGGTACTCCTCTGACTTATTAGCATCTCTGAAAATGATTCATAGTTACAGTAATACTGAGGAGGATAAACTACTTATGAGAAAAGTATGTGCAATAAATTTGCAGTTTGTGCATTTAAATAGATCTTTCTCTGTATCTCTTTATTAAAAGAAAGCAAATCATTTAGGCACTGCAGCTAAAATTAAACAGAGAAAAGCTTAAAAAATTAAATCTACTGTCCTCGTTAGTATTCTCTGAGATTATTACACATATTTTACTACGACATCAATTAATGTCAACCAAAGCATTTGGGTACTTTTATTTCTCTTCTGAAATGGAAGGTATTTCTGCTTTTACTTTCGTGAGGTGTTGGTGTTTTTGGTTTTGCTCTTTCTGACTCCTCTCTTGTTCCATATACTGCATTTAACCCCCCCCCCCTCTCTCGTTCTCTCTCTCTCTCTCTCCCCAATCAAAAGTTTTTATTTGTTTTCTCCATTCTAGAGCAATATTGGATTTTTTACAAAACACATGGAATTAGGTAATTAAGTAACAATAGCATCAACAACAGTCAGTTGTTATTTTACCACACAAAGGTCAGCTGTTCTGGGATTGGTATCGTAAGAACAGTATTGTCAAGTGTACATTTGCAAAACCATTAAGCACCATGATGAAACTGGCTCTCATGAAGACCATCCCCAGAATGCAAGACCAAAACTTACCTTGTTGCAGAGGAGAAGTTTGTTTAGAGTTACAAGCCTCAGAAAAATCACTATTTAATAGCATCTCAGATTAGAGCCATTTTAAAGACTGTGTGTGTGTGTGTGTGTGTGTGTGTGTGTGTGTGTGTGTGTGTGTGTGTGTGTGGAGAGAGAGAGCACTTCTCACCCTTGTGTTTTCTATCAGTCATATTCACATGAATGAAAGTGTGAAATGACTATATTCCATTTTTCCACATTTAGTCTGATGTCTATGCTTAACTTCTCATGTAAGCAAGAAGCCTGAATGTTGCGAGTGTTATCTATCAGTCCTATTTTGTGTGTTCTTTAAACCTGTCTCAGCATTGTTGGGATTGGAAACAGATTACATTAAATTATGTGGTGCATCAGTGCTGTGTATCAGTGGTGTCACTGTGGTATTAGCTGGCAATAAAAGCCTGTGTGTTTTAACGGCGCTGTTATTGATTGAGTAACCAACTAGTCGATTGGTAAATCACACTCAATCCTTTTTCTTACCTGACATTATTGATATATTGGAAGGATGAAACTGCACTTTTTAATATGAAACTTTCTTTAACAACATAAATATTTTTTTAATATGAAACTTTCTTTAACAACGTAAATCATTTTTTACAATTTTTAAAGTCACTTTTGGAAGAATTTTTGCAAATGTGTAAAAAAATATATTTCTGCTGATAGACTATTGCAGAAGCCATAAAGGATACACACAGTGCCTCAGGATTTTGCACAGAATACACATGGGAACAGGATCCCATGTTTGATCCTAAGCTCAGAGCTTGGGTTCTTGTCTGTGCAAAGTGTGTATTTTCTCTCTGTGACACACGGCCTATAGTGGATTTTGGGTAATGCATAACATTTCTAGAGAAACCGGGCATTTCTAGAGAAGCAGGGCATGTTTAATCAGCTGTTCAAGAGAAGCACTTCAGAACACAGCTAATGATTTTATCCTAAGTTTGCCAGCTGTCTGCATAGAAATGTGATATTACTGGTGTAACAGTCTGGAAAGATGTTGGATGCCACTACACCTGAAAAACAGCTAAAAATCTGATCATGTTATGTTAGATATTTGGGTGTAAATCCTGCGACACTCTGTTGATGCTAGGCGATAGCAGCAAGCCACCGCTTGACTGTGGTGAAGGTAGGCTGGGTTAAGCTATGACATTCAGTAGGTTAGTTGTCCAGTGTTAAACGCATATTTTACATACAATATATTCAACATTTGTTCACTGGTATGTAACCATATTATAAGTAAGCATATGCACTCATACTGTATGGTTGCATATACATCAAACGTTTCCTGCAGTTTCCTTGATGTTAAATAAAGCTTTAATCATGACAGTAGTGGAGGTCAGAGTACAAATAAATGAGAAAGGCTAACAAAAAAACAGAGGGGATTTTTTTTCTTTATTGATCATGAAAAGAATAAAACATTTTTTTTAAATAAATAAAGAAGACAAAGAAGTTCTTCTTGGGACTGTTTTAGCCACTACTGAATAAGGCACTAAGAGCTATTCTAAGAATTATTTTTTCTAACAAATATATGATTAAAAATATGATTCTATCGAGTACCTACAGGAAACATAATGTGCTTAACAGAACACACTTGTCTCACTATGTCTCTTTCTCTGTATCACAATGCTTCATTGTTCCACTTTGACTCACTTCATTCGTTTACTGTGGTTTTTATTTTTCATATAAATGTAATAGACCTGGCGGCATGGTGAAGTAGTGGTTAGCACTGTGGCCTCACACCTCCAGAGTTGGGCGTCCGATTCCTGCCTCGGTCTGTGTGCGTGGAGTTTGCATGTTCTCTCCATGCTTGGTGGATTTCCTGCACGTACAACTTTCTCCCACAATCCAAAGACATGTGGAGTAGGGTAATTGGCATTTCCAAATTGCCTGCACTGTGTGAGTGAGTGAGTGTGTGCGATTGCTTGTACCCTGCGATGGTTGATGGGAGTCCCCTGGGATAGGCTTCAGGCCTCCCATTACTCTGTACAGGATAAATTGTATAAAGAGTAAGTGAGAGAGTGGAATGTAAGTTGAGGGGTGGAGGCTTTGTGGATCGGACTTCATGGTCCAGCGCATCCCATGGGTGCTCTCGTTTAGATTGGGATCGTCGTGGGCATGGCTGAGCTTTGGGTGCCCATGATCCTGTCACCAATTTGCTCTTGTATAGGTGATCAGTGTTGTTTATTTCAACGGTCACCAGTCATAATGGTATGGTTGATACCATAAAATAAGTGTGTGAAAAAAAACACACACACACACACACACACACACACACATATATATATATATATATATATGTGTGTGTGTGTGTGTGTGTGTGTGTGTGTTTTTTTTCACACACTTATTTTATGGTATCAACCATACCATTATGACTGGTGACCGTTGAAATAAACAACACTGATCACCTATACAAGAGCAAATTGGTGACAGGATCATGGGCACCCAAAGCTCAGCCATGCCCACGACGATCCCAATCTAAACGAGAGCACCCATGGGATGCGCTGGACCATGAAGTCCGATCCACAAAGCCTCCACCCCTCAACTTACATTCCACTCTCTCACTTACTCTTTATACAATTTATCCTGTACAGAGTAATGGGAGGCCTGAAGCCTATCCCAGGGGACTCCCATCAACCATCGCAGGGTACAAGCAATCGCACACACTCACTCACTCACACAGTGCAGGCAATTTGGAAATGCCAATTACCCTACTCCACATGTCTTTGGATTGTGGGAGAAAGTTGTACGTGCAGGAAATCCACCAAGCATGGAGAGAACATGCAAACTCCACGCACACAGACCGAGGCAGGAATCGGACGCCCAACTCTGGAGGTGTGAGGCCACAGTGCTAACCACTACTTCACCATGCCGCCAGGTCTATTACATTTATATGAAAAATAAAAACCACAGTAAACGAATGAAGTGAGTCAAAGTGGAACAATGAAGCATTGTGATACAGAGAAAGAGACATAGTGAGACAAGTGTGTTCTGTTAAGCACATTATGTTTCCTGTAGGTACTCGATAGAATCATATTTTTAATCATATATTTGTTAGAAAAAATAATTCTTAGAATAGCTCTTAGTGCCTTATTCAGTAGTGGCTAAAACAGTCCCAAGAAGAACTTCTTTGTCTTCTTTATTTATTTAAAAAAAATGTTTTATTCTTTTCATGATCAATAAAGAAAAAAAATCCCCTCTGTTTTTTTGTTAGCCTTTCTCATTTATTTGTACTCTGACCTCCACTACTGTCATGATTAAAGCTTTATTTAACATCAAGGAAACTGCAGGAAACGTTTGATGTATATGCAACCATACAGTATGAGTGCATATGCTTACTTATAATATGGTTACATACCAGTGAACAAATGTTGAATATATTGTATGTAAAATATGCGTTTAACACTGGACAACTAACCTACTGAATGTCATAGCTTAACCCAGCCTACCTTCACCACAGTCAAGCGGTGGCTTGCTGCTATCGCCTAGCATCAACAGAGTGTCGCAGGATTTACACCCAAATATCTAACATAACATGATCAGATTTTTAGCTGTTTTTCAGGTGTAGTGGCATCCAACATCTTTCCAGACTGTTACACCAGTAATATCACATTTCTATGCAGACAGCTGGCAAACTTAGGATAAAATCATTAGCTGTGTTCTGAAGTGCTTCTCTTGAACAGCTGATTAAACATGCCCTGCTTCTCTAGAAATGCCCGGTTTCTCTAGAAATGTTATGCATTACCCAAAATCCACTATAGGCCGTGTGTCACAGAGAGAAAATACACACTTTGCACAGACAAGAACCCAAGCTCTGAGCTTAGGATCAAACATGGGATCCTGTTCCCATGTGTATTCTGTGCAAAATCCTGAGGCACTGTGTGTATCCTTTATGGCTTCTGCAATAGTCTATCAGCAGAAATATATTTTTTTACACATTTGCAAAAATTCTTCCAAAAGTGACTTTAAAAATTGTAAAAAATGATTTACGTTGTTAAAGAAAGTTTCATATTAAAAAAATATTTATGTTGTTAAAGAAAGTTTCATATTAAAAAGTGCAGTTTCATCCTTCCAATATATCAATAATGTCAGGTAAGAAAAAGGATTGAGTGTGATTTACCAATCGACTAGTTGGTTACTCAATCAATAACAGCGCCGTTAAAACACACAGGCTTTTATTGCCAGCTAATACCACAGTGACACCACTGATACACAGCACTGATGCACCACATAATTTAATGTAATCTGTTTCCAATCCCAACAATGCTGAGACAGGTTTAAAGAACACACAAAATAGGACTGATAGATAACACTCGCAACATTCAGGCTTCTTGCTTACATGAGAAGTTAAGCATAGACATCAGACTAAATGTGGAAAAATGGAATATAGTCATTTCACACTTTCATTCATGTGAATATGACTGATAGAAAACACAAGGGTGAGAAGTGCTCTCTCTCTCCACACACACACACACACACACACACACACACACACACACA
>JAOVVA010000024.1:9326386-9342402 GCA_028565275.1 Leiocassis micropogon
CTCTCTCTCCCTCTCTCTCTCCCTCTCTCTCTCTCTCCCTCTCTCTCTCTCTCTCTCTCCCTCCCCCTCTCTCTCTCTCTCCCCTCCCCCCCGCTTGGCACCTGGCCCAGAATGCGGTTGCAACATCGCTTGCTCTGATTGGATAGCTGGCATCATGCAACACTTTTGAGAAAAGGGAAACAAACTCACTCTTTTTCTTTCCACTTCTTTCCCTAACTGTCTCTCGCTATCGCTTTCTGTATCAATCTCTATGTCTGTCTCTCTTTAAATAGATTTGCCATGGCTTTACCACTGAGTGCTGCACTGTAAGTGATATGCTATTAGAGTTGATATGCCAGAGCCTGCACTGACGCTGGCTAATTTACACGCGCCTTCTTTGTGCGTGTAAGAGTTTGACAATGCACGAGATAGAATGAGAGTAGAAAGTATTCTGCAAAATGCTTAATTTGCCCTACCTGATATGTTAAGCAGACTGCTTTGCATTTTTTTGTGGGTGAAGGGTTTGTGCAGCTGGCCAGGGAAACCAGTCTGAGAAATGGAGAGAGGGATAGAAGGAGAGATAACGTGCAAACAGAATTTAAAAGGAGGTTAAAGTGACAGTTTTGGATAACCAGTGGCAACAGAAATGGCCTGTATGCCCTTTATTCAGCATCTGTACACAGCCATATGGTCACAAAAAAAATCATGCATGATTAAGATGTTGATTTTTTTTCTCTCCTTTCCTCTGTCTTCCAGGTGGGTACTGAAGGTAGTGCCCTCTCTTGCTGCAGCTTGGACCCGCTTGTAGTGCCAGTCTCTGCTTTTCGCAAGCTTGCTCCCTAAACCAGGCCAGGATCATTAGCCGGTGACCTCTGACCCCTGATCCTGCAAACCCCTGCCACCTCTGCCATCCCCAGACCTACCACGTGCACCACCTTCCACACAGCTGCAGTAACCCAGGAGCTGCCAAGTGCCAGTGGGATCATTTGGAGTCGGAACATTTTCACAATTGGAGCTTTCTTTATGTCCATGTGCGCGCCTGTGTGTAAAAAAAGAGAAAAAAACAGCCAGAAGTAAACCATTTTCATTTTATTTTCTGCTGCCTGGGAATTCTCTGTGATTGTGTGTCGTGCCCTTGACCCCCACACACTTCGTTTTGGAATAGGCTTCATGTTGATTGTTTGAAAAAGAGAAGCAAAGAAAGACTTCCTATTAAAGGACAACCCAGCAGATCCTCCTTGAACACACATACACACACACACACACACACACACACAATTTTGTGCTAGCCATGGCAATGAACATGGCCCACATTCGCGACCCAAAATGGCTGACATTGGAGGTGTGTCGTGAGTTCCAGAGGGGCACGTGCTCTCGCTCAGACGCTGAGTGCAAATTCGCCCATCCAGCCAAGAGCTGCCAGGTGGAGAACGGCCGAGTAATCGCCTGCTTCGACTCGCTCAAGGTAAACGCATTAATGGCATTATTATTATAGCACACGCCTTACAGAGTGACTCAGAGACTGAGGCGGGAGAGAGAGAGAGAGAGTAAAAGCAAGTGAGGATAACTGACTAAGACAGAGATTAAAAGAGCAGGAAAGAAAGTCAGAGCTGTGGTGAAGGAGACTGAGACACAGAATGAAAGAGTGAGACACCGTGACACAGTGTGAGAGTAACAGACCCTGACATGCTAAGAAAAAGACTAAACTAGGAACTTGCAGTTCATGTCTTTTTTGTGAAATGGGTGTGACCAGAAACCTTAGCTGGGGCTGGTGATATTGTGATGGGAATGAGGCACTTAAGCACATCAATGGCGGAGAATGAACACTGAAGAAAGACACAAGGTTGCGTTATAATTGCCATCCTGTCCAAGCTGGTTGGCAGCAAACAGGCACAGTATACCAAATCAGACCGCCGATAATAAATGATTTACTAGCAGGATCTCCTGAGGTTTGTCCCATTAGCTTGTCTTCGTTGTCTTTGCCATATAGCTACTGTAGAACCCTGATGGTATACTTTTTTAATGCTTTTTTTTAGCATTTTATTCACATTCATCACAGAGATTAGATACAGGCAACTACAAGTGCAAAATACACATAAAAAAAAGTTGCACAACACTAGGATTTTGTTCATCTTTAGCTGCGCAATGTGTTGGCCAACTTGTATGTAAAATGATTCCTCATGCTCCCAGAACGACTCTTTCACAATCCGGTTCCTAAATGTCAGACTGTGTCGTCACAGCAGGACAAAATGCATTGATGAGATAGCCTGGTCATTCAGTACATTCAGGTCAGCTGACTTCATTTTATTGCCACATAATGTTGCCCTGACCAACGGAAACAACCCCAGATCATTGCACTGCCTCCAGAGTCTTGTACAGTAGACACTGTGTATGATGGGTGCATCGTTTATTAAATGATTCCCTTCTTACACTGCCACACCCATCACTCTGGAATAGGGACAAACTGAATCACAGGCCCAATCATTATTCTCCCAAGCAAACTGATTATTGTCATTAATAAGTGGTTTTCTTTTGGCCAAACAGCTTTTTAATATTGTGTCACACTGTGTGCTTATGGAGATGCTCTTACTTTCCCTATTAAACACAGCTGTGATTTCTGCTGTCAATTTTTTGCACTTCAACTTCATCAAGAGTTTAAGTGATTTAGATTTTTTTTTTCCAACCTACATTTCTTCCACAGATTTAATAATGTGCTGGACTATTTTTAACCCACTTCCAGTAATTTCACATCTTCCTTTGTTGTTTACTTTGCTTGATGCAGGCTAATAATTTGGCATTACTGAAACAGCAACTTTTTTTGGGCCAGGCAGTGTATCAGGTTCCGTCAGTGCAAATAAATTCAGGAACTCAAATTCAGGAACAGAGATCACATTCCAAATTAAACCTATTTCATACAAAATTACTTTAAGTTCTTAGATCGTAAAATAATTTTAATATCTTTGGATATTATAACTTGTGTTAATGGACCAAAGTTTTTTTTACAATCGCACCTACAAAGAAATAATTGTAATTTAGTTACATCCTGTAAAGTGCGTCTAAACCATCTTATTTTGATCATATTGTCTTTTGAATTTTTATTTATTTATTTATTTATTTATTTAATATTTTAGGAAGTCTCACAGTCTTCATATTACTCTATATATTTCTAATGTAATTATACTGTACACACTGCACACAGTTTTAGTTTTTTTGTCCCAGTTCTTCTTATTTAAATTCTCCTTGATTATAGAGCAAAAAAGAACTTCAAGAACTTCAGATAAATATATATATTTTTTACCTTTACCGCTTTGCAATGTAAAAAACACCATTCTTCATAGTGCGTACACAAATCAGTACTTTGGGATTTTAGAAAAGCAGAGCCTTAAAGCGTACCATGAATATTGTATCGTCTTTGCTGCAGTATAAGGTCAGCACACCCAAAGCAGTTGCTCTGTTGGTTTGAACTTGAGAGTAAGACAGCAAGCAAGAGTGAGACACTAATCCACACAACCAACACAAGAATCTTTCTGAACTTGAACCAGCTCACACAATTATAGGCCTGGGCACGCCAAGAGGATTTCACATCAGTGCCAAGACCTGGCATTGGGTGTGTTTTTTTGCTCTTGAGGTGTCGTACAACAGAAGCTTTGTGAAAACAACGGGAAGAGGGAAGTATCCGTAGTAGTATATCTAGAGAACCAAGTCGATCTGTTAGAGTTTTTTTTTATTGTATACTGAATGACATGGTTTAGGTGTCTTAATTATATTAAACATACATTACACAATAATCGTTTGATGTTTCTAGCGTTAATGCCCAAAATTCTAAGGCCAATAAATTGAGTTGGTGTTACTCAAGTGAAACGTGTGATGAGGTTGTGTGTGAGGCACGCTTAGCATAAGGCATGTGTGGAAACTGTTAGTCTTTGCTGACTGTGTGAAGTGTATTAAAGCTTAGGCAAAGCTTAACACATCTTTGACTGTAGTTTTGCTGCATCCCCCAACCTGTAAACACACGCACTCACTATCACTATCTGTACAGGAGACATAGCCCATGTTATCATACTTTTTAAGCATGTGTCATATTAAATTAAAGAATTGGGAACAAATTTTTTCCTGCGAATGTGCCTAAAGATACAGTTTAAAACTCGATTATGTACTGTGACATCCTTAGCAGCGTCCTCATTTCCCCTCTCGTCTGTTCCAACCACTCAGCATTCAGCATGATCAGTATATTAATCACCAGCCTGATCATCTGTCATCATCTGTTTCTCACTGGATCACGTCTTAAGTTAGATGGTTTTTTTTATGTTCGAATGATTCATAGGTCACTGTGTAGCTTAAAACAAAAACCTCTCCTCTGAAACTGCTCAGATACAGGGACTGGACTGGAAATTTGAGACAACAAAATTGCCAAAAAAGAGAGGTAAAAAGGTCCTTCAGGAAGCCTGGAGAACTATTTCTTAAAACTACATAAAGAATACAAGAAAGTCTGGCTGTTTGGAAGCAAAAAATGAAGAAACCACTTTCAGAGCCACTGTTTTAATAAACACCAGGAAACACAATTCTGGTTGCTAACACTTATTTTTTATCCAAGTAAACTGGTTCATTTAATTTGACCTTTCCCTTCTATATATATTTTTTTAAATCAGTGCTTAAGTTTTGTATGATGTTTTTGACTGAAAAACAGTATATTGAAAAATGTCATGTGCCTGAAGACTGCTAATGTTTAGTTTGCACATTATCAGTGTTGTTGTTTATGAACATTATTGCTGTTTCACATTTACAGGGTCCGAGGTTTGATGCTACACTCACGTTTCTAAGTTTTGCATCTTCTCTCATCATCTGCATGCTAAAGCACTTACTGAATCTGACGGGAAGTAAGCGAGCTCCGTTATTATGGAAAGCTAGGTTTCATTTTGCCAGACAGTTATTCAAATCAACTGAATTTCTGGCTAACTGAGAATGTCTTAGACAAGGACCTGTTTAGTAAAACCGGTTCTACGAAGGTTGAATTGTCATGTTCAAAGGATTCAAACGTTTTGCCGCCTTGCATCTCTGTAATACTGTACTGTAAATATAATACTTTTATTGGAGCATAGCAATAAACTTTCTTTTGCAGCAATCCGAGTCGGACAACAAGCTCCTCTTACTGAAAATTATCCTCTTTATTTATAACAACCGTCCTTACACAAGCCCTATAGCAAAGTCTACAGAACTGTAAGATTTATGAAACATTATGCTTACTGTATGTGCATTCAATGCAAAAGGACTAACTGTGTTTTAAAGTGCACCTTATATGGTATGCACACTTCACTTTTGAAGTCATTTTAAGACATTGAGATTGTTCTGTATTGTGCGTGTACAAACAAAAATCCGTTTTTTTTTATTTTTTAAATTTGTTTAGAGTTGTATTGACCTGGGCTTAAACACACCGATTAGATTGTGCCCCCTAATGTGACCTCATATAAGAAAATACCCTCATATAAGAAATACCCTTAAGAGGTTGCTCAGCTCTGTTGTTATCCGGTGTGGCGTAACTCAGCAGTGGCTCATTTACATAGACACTGAAGCTGTGCGTTTGAAGGAGGAGTGAAAAAGTGCATTGTCTCAGAGGTATTACTTTATATCTAGAGCACTAACACACACACTTTGGGGGAGCTCTGAGACTAGTGTTAACTTGTTAAAGACATTATAAAATAATTGGAACATATAATGGATGCTGACAATCTAGCAAGCGATGTTCGAGTAAGAAAAAAAATTGACGTGTGATGAAGCCAGAAAGTGATGCGAATATAAAAGCTGCGTAAATAAAGTTTCTCAGACCATAGCTGCTCAGCGACATTGTGGTATAGAAGCACAGTGTGTGATCAACTTGTAGATGAAGATAAGGTTTCTACACTTATTGTGTAGCAACCTGTGTTTGATTTCAGAGTGTGACAGTACATTAGTACACACTGCAGTAAATAAATAGGTGTGTGGTAGTTATACTGTTTATTATATTAGTACATTATAAAACACGCTGTAGTGTTTATCCATCGCTGTAGCGTTTAGTGCCCATCGTCTGTGCTTGTACAGGAGTGTGTGTGTGTGTGTGTGTGTGTGTGTATATATCTATATATATATATATATATATATATATATATATATTCGTCCAAGTTGAATGTTGCTCACCCTCCCTTCGTAGTTAGTGAGCTAAAAAGAGTGTCGTCACATTTCACACACCGATGCTATGTAATGTTGCATAGCAACGTTTTTTTTTTGGTTTTTTTGGAGCGCTTCACACGTATTCGTGTTAGAAGCTTTTTTTTTTTTTTTTGACACTCGTGTGATCTCCATGGTGTTGCTCTGCACTAAGGGGGTTTGTGATGCTCTTCTGCTTGCTTTCTCTATAAATCCCCAGCCTGTGCTTTGCTGATACAGCGGCTGAACCTGCACTGGTTGTGTAGCGTGTTTAAACCGAGACACTGAAACTCCAAAGAGAAGGTCATGCGGTTGACGGCACACATCTGGTGTTTATTGGTGTCCGTTACTGCCTTTAATTCTGTTTCAGTCCTCAGAGTTTTGGTGGTGAACAGTTCTGTTGTAGCGTGCGTGGTGCAGTTTTGTCGTTGCTAATAGTGTGTGTGTGTGTGTGTGTGTGTGAGTGTGTTTGTGTGCAAAAGTGTGTATGCAGTTCGCGCTCTGAGCACCACTTCCTCTGAGAGCAGTGGGGAACGCCACTCTGTAATTTTCTATCTATTTTTACATGGCAGGAGGAAGGCAAACACCCACATGCACACACACATGCAGGGGGGGCAGGGAGGTGGTGGGGTTGGCTTAGCTACTTCATAGATCTGCTGTGCGACCTTGGCAACAGGCCAGATGTTGCTATTAAACACTGTCATCACGTGCAAGGACAGCAGCAGACATTCAAACTCACAGCTTGTCACATGGTCTGCTTATGGTGTGTGTGTGTGTGTATAATTTTGAAATGTGAAGGAATTGTCTAACAGCAGATATGGGTCTATCAACTATCTTGCGTGCGCGTGTGTGTGTGTGTGTGTGGACACTGACGTGGACTCAGTGAGAGTTAGTAAAAGCACAGCATCCAGTAAGAGCCAACTCAGGCAAAGAAACCATTAAACAAAATGTGATCGCTCACAGACACACACACACACACACACACACACACACACACACACACACACACACACACACACACAGAAGCTTCATCTTAAGCTGCTACCAACTTTTAGAATGATATATCTGTTTGCCACAGCTACTTAAACAGCAGGGTACTCTCAAAGAAGAACAGGAATTTAGGAAATCGCTTTGAAACAAATGCATTAAAAGGTGCAAAGGTATGATGTGATATGAAAGAAGACCAGACACAGCGAGACAGTTGAGTTAAGGTAAGGGGAGAGACAAGTGGCAATGCGAGACTTACTGAGAGTCAGGGATAAAAGTTCATGCAGTGGAAAGGCATGTGGATGACGTGAGGGAGAGAGCAGGCTTTTTCTTCGCGTCTAATGAAAAGCAGCCGAGGCAGCATGTGGAGCGCAGACTGAGAGGAGCTGCTAACAATAACTGCCTGTGTTCAGCTACGCAGTATGCTAATATTTACATATTTACATCTCGGCAACGTCACGGCCGTGCACGCTGAGTTTCACAGTCACGCTTTAGGTGCGAAAGCTCCTGCCTCGATGAAGACGTGCAAGTTTATCAAGTGAAGTTCAAATTCTTCAAGCCTCATAAAAACTCATGAAAATAGTTATTTTTTTCTAAGATCTCATATCTCATAACCTGCGTGTGAGCGAGTGAGAAAGGAAATGCAGTACAATAAAGAGATTCGAAGTGAGATAGAGGATGGCCTTCTTTCTGAGCTTATAATTAGACCAGATATCAAGTGACCAGAAAGATAAACAGTGGGATATCAGGGTTATTTTTAAACGCTCACACACTGATGCTCTCATCAGATGGGGGGGTCACATGTTCACCACAATAATTAGAAGATTACTCATGAACTGCCCACTCTTGTAATATTTACTGCTTTGGAAGTGGTGGTTTGTTGACCGCTCAGAGTTCGGTCGCGGTGCCAGGCCAAGAAATCAGAGTTTGTAGTGTAATTGCAATACAGCTCTAATTCACTACATAACTAATGACAAACATGAGATTTACAACGAGCCTGTCTTCTTTCAACTGTCGTGGAGCATTTATGTTGTGAACATTAAATATTTAGGCTATGTGCAACATTGATCATTAGCTAGCTTACATTACATGATCATATTTTCCAGTTGCTTAGCAACAACCACTTGAGCAGCTAGTGTATCGTATCCCATGACGTAGTCCACATTAAAAACAAGATTACAAAACGATAAAGGCTATATTAATGTTAACCGTGTATCATATTAATGTGACCCGCTCCGCAGACTGATCCAGATAAGATAGCGAACACTTCTCTACACCTGACTGTGGCTAAGAAACTAATTTGAGATACACGATCAGATATAAAAACTGAGCAGGTTTCAATTCCTGAATGATTTTCCCAGATACTGATTTTTGTGCACAGTGTAGACGAGCTGTGGTGAAGGAGCGAAGGGAAAAATGATGATGTCAGAGAGGAAGCTGAGGAACTTCAAACAGGCGCCAAAAGAATGTTCCTTTCCACTTCGGTCCCCTAAGGCAGGGCCGTAACCGCTTCCTTAAGAACTCTCACTTTTCCACAATAATCTCTTCTCACTGGGGCCCAGTCCACACGGCCAGTCTTTTCTGAAAACATCTTCATCCACGTGAAAAAGCAAAAACAATTTGAAAACACTTGATAACGCAGAAGGACATAACCTGTCATGTCAGTCATCTAAATTTTTTTTAATAGCATGCAGATTGGGTGATAGCAAAGGTTAAACACCAGCATGGCTGAAAAAAAGTATTAAAAAAACCCAGAAGGAATCTCTCACACCGTATGTTGATGTACAATAACCGTACATCTTCATTACTGATCCAAATCAGCAGGTAGAATTTCGGCACAAAACATTGCACCTCGACAATATTAACATCCTCTCACCCTGACAACAGGCTACTTACACAAACACTTCCGCATTATAGCTAAAATGGCACTTCTGTTTCCGTCTCTAACTATAATGGCAGTTTTAATTTTACACACGGAGCGTGCAGGAAGTAAGAACACTGAATGTTCCTGGAGAGACGTGTCAGATTGTGTGTTTCATCATGCATAAACAACACTCAAGGTAAGAAGACAGCTTTTAATAGAAATAAATGCCAAATTTAACTTTGTCCTAGCGCTATGACTTCATGTTAAGAGTGAAAAACAGATGTTGCTGTCTCGTTGTACTGCTAAATGGAGACAGTCCAGACAGAAGATGAGAGATTTATGCTATTTTCAAACAGAAATGCGTCACAGCCCTGAGAGTGGGTAGCCCATAGTGAACTGGTTAAATACCCAGCAGATTAAAGATGGAGTAGGTGGGTTCAGGATGCAGGGGAGTCGGGGTAAACTGAAGGTTGGACTGGATTGGGATGTTGAACAGAGCCTTGGCTGACCAGAACAATAGAAAACAGTTATGAGCTCTTCTTAAGTGTGAACTGGCAAAGAAGTGAAACTACTGCTTATGTTTATGGTTAAATACAAAGACAGTAAACTGTATTGGCCAGTTATAGAGCTGTACAGAGTATGTCACACCCTGGCAAAGGAAAATTAAATGCCATTATTCCAGGACCCAGATATCCATTGATTGTTAGAATATTTGGGCTGGTTCATTTTAGCTGTTCATACTCTTCTAGAAAATAGTGATATTGTAGAAAAATTGATTACACACACCTTGCTTTCATCTTTTCCGCCCCCAAATTCATGGACGTATAACACAGCCGGATTAACAACTTGGCTAGCTGACCGATATTAATATAAAACAACGCAACAGGCAAAAACACCTCTTGCTGATTGGCTGGAAGGGGATTGCGTGGTGTGGTCGGCAACATGTTCTTCAACATTTTTGCAACATTTACAGAGTCAGGGCTGTATAAGACCACCAGATTTTTTTAACCCACACACAGAAAGAGCAGCAGGTGGACTGTGAGGACATTCATTCAATTCGACAAAATGTGTATGAAAATTACCTTAAAGATGCTGTATTATACATTTAAATATTGAACAATATAACCACCAATCCACTGTCGATGGATTGGCACCATGTCCAGGGTGTACCTCGCCTTGTGCTCTAAGTCTCCTGGGATAGGACCCTACATAGGTCCCCCGCGACCCTGTACACAGGATAAAGCGGTATAGACCTTTTGGAAAAAATAAAGGAGTGCAGAAAGAGTTTTCCTCCTAAAAGAAATAAATGAAAAACTTCTTCACAGGGTTAAATTACATTCTCTTAGGAGTATATTTATATTTCTTTTTATCTTTATTTTACATAGTCACTCCTTGATTAGAATCAGGGATCTCATGTTTGTTAGAAATATCTATTTGGCTGTTGCTTTTATCCCTATCAGTGCCTTACAAAGGATTAGTTGAGGGTCTTGCTCACAGCCTCCAGGGATTTGGACTCACAACCTCCAGATCAGTAGCCCAAAGCCTTAACTACATACCAGTGGAGTCCATTCTTAAACTGCTGAGTCAAATGCAGCAGAGTCACGTGCTGTCTGTGGCCTGTGCTAATTCTACTGTGTGATGGTGTAGATAGCAGCTCTCATCATGGAGAAAACAAAGGATACAAGTGAAGTCTGTCGCGCTTGCTGAGTGACATGCCTACTCAGGCAAACATTAGTCTTGCTTTCAGCTGTTGTGAAGTCTGTAGTGACAGCTGGAGAAGATATGATTTTACCACAGAATTAAACACAGAGCCATGACGTGACACGCTGTCAAAAACCAATCAAGAATAATAGCAGCTCTAAAATTCACATAGTGTGATGATGCGCAGTGTGTAGACATGTTAAATAGCTGTGTTACCAGTAGAAAACAATGGAGCTCTGTGATTTAATTGATTATACTGTACAGTGTAATCAATCTTTTGATGGTCAATTCATTTAATTCTCTCTTTCCCTGGCTAGATTTTACTTTGATAATATTGTTCTGTACCTGAATACACTTGTGTATTTACATTCTCTTTTACAGTAGTATATGCAATATGAACCTAGTTGGTGTGTGAGCCGCTAAAAAAGAAAGAGAAGAAGAGTACAGTACAAGGAAGTCAACCTTTACACAATGCCTAATAAAAGCGACCTACTTTATCAGCTATGACTGTGTAGGTCAGAGGATGAGACTGGTCTGTGCTGTGTGTGCTGATGACGTTGCAGTCTAAACAGTCTAAAATGTACCTCACGCTGATGTTAACTCTCCATTAAGAACTGCAATAACCATTTTGAAATAGTGGCTTTTCAAACAGTCCAATGTTCTCTTGCACTCTCAAACATGACATCACTTGGCACGCAACAGTGATTAGTCATTTCATACATAGCTAGCATGTATATTTTATTATTAAGGTTGCTAGTTATCTATTTGACATTTGTCAACTTTCAGAACTGCACAAATAACTCTGACTAACGTCAGCTAGAGGCTTTCACTTTTCTATGTCTCTGCACAGCACATTGTAATTACGTTGATGTTAGTACCATATAACATTAACACAATATCACTGATGATTAATTATATACCATTAAACTGGAAACAAGATCATGGGTACCCAAGGTCGACAGGGACCAAAAGCCAGGCCATCCTGTCCGATCCCACAGAAAAGCCATTGCTTCCCATGATAGAAAGGCACCAGAACACCCAGTGCACCATAGCCCGCCACACACAGCGCCCAGGAGACAAAGAGCCCAAGGCTGCTGACCCAACCTCCAATTTCCCCAGATTTCAATCCGTGGCCTTTAAAACATTCTTTTACTTTATTTAACCATATAATTTAATCATCCCATAACAACAGCTGTGGTATATTTAAAAGCTTTCTCTTTAAATATGTGCCATCAGGAAAATGAGTAGTCAGGAACTTGCTTATCTGCTAAAAGCAGCAGCCACACACAATCTCTCACACTTCTCATCCTGTCTCAGTTACAGCTGTCTATCTCCAGCATACGTCTCCTGTTACACACCCTGACTGCATCTACAGCTTACATCACAACACACCCAGGATGAACACTATTAGTGTGTGTGTAGGAGAGAGAGATTCTTCAAGTTCACATTGCAACATTTACTGTGCCAAAGCTTGGGTTCTACACACACACACACACACACACACACTAAGTCAAACTGCCACTCCTATTCTCCTCCCACACTGCACAAACAGATAGCATAAACAAAGGCACTTAAACCTTTTTTTTTTTTTAGAGTAACTCATGTATACTCGGAGATTAACTCTGATCTACTTTAATTATTTTCATACTCATTTTATAAGTCATGCTTATTCCATGCTCTTTCCATTGTGGATTTGATGACATTCCACATGATGTTTAGTTTGGGCCACTGTTTATAAACAAACTCTGGATTGTTCTGTGGTCTTCATGATGATGTTTGTTTAGCTCTACTAAATATCAGGAACAGGTGTATTGATATTAAGATCTTGTGACAATTTTAATGCACACAGGTGGTCTCTATTCACCTTATACGACTTCTGGTGGAAACTGAATGTGTCAAAACAGTTGTTGCATTTTATAGCAGTGGAGGATACATATGCAAATTATGCAAACACGTAAATTTTTTTCAAAATATATAGATTTTCCCCTCATTGCAGATTTCTATGTGTAGATTGTTGACATACAATCCAATCTAATGAAATGGTCATGCTACATGGTCATACTGAATCCTGCTACTGTTAGAATTGTCTGCTACACCAGGACATCAGTAATCACTCTCATGATATTCCATCCCTCCATCAGTCTCTCTATACTCCATCTCTCTATGAGTCTCACTATACTTCATCCCTCTATCATTCTCACTGTTCTCCGTCCCTCCATCAGTCTCTCTATAATCCATCTCTCCATAATTTTTACAATACTAAGTTCCTCCATCATTCTTACTGTACTATATCCCTTTATCAGTATACACCATCCCTTCATCATTGTCACTATACTCAATATCTTAATCAGACTCACTATCCTTCATCGTCGCTCTATCAATCACTATAATTCCATATCTCCATCACTTACTATTCTGAATCCCTCCAGCATGCTCACTTTGCTCCATCTCTCCATCATCCTCACTATACTCTATCCCTTCATAATCTCTCACTATAGTCTACCTCTCCATCACTCACACTATACTCTGTCCCTCCATATACCAATTTCTCTGTCATTCTTGCTATACTTTATTCCTCAGTCATTATGACTCTATTCCATCCATCTGTTGTTGTTCTGATTATACACCATCCCTCCATCATTCTCACTGTACTCCACACCTCCATCATTCTCATTACATTCCGTCCATCCATCATTCTCATTATAATCCGTTCCTGTCATTCTCACTATACTGCAACCCTCCATCATTCTCAGTATTCTCCATCCTTCCATCATTTTCACTAAACTGTCCCTCCACCACTCTCGATTTATTCCATACTATACTCCATGACTATATTTCGTTCATTTATCAATTTCATTATACTTTGTTTTTCCATCATTCTCATTATCCTCTATAATTTTCACTACATGACATCTGTCCATCATTCTCACTATACTCCATCCTTTCATCAATCTTACTACTCCATCCCTCAATTATTCTTATGGTCCCTTGTGATACTATAATCTCTCTGTCAGTTATGAAAAAATGAGTCACTGCAGTTACTGCCTCTCTCTTACTTCATTCCTCTTTTCTTTTCCTGTTCAACTCTCCATTTGTCTGCCTTGCATAATGGCACTCCTTACCTGTCTGGAGACAGGAATAGTATAAGGAGTCTAAGATGACAGTAATTACTGTGTTAGCTGTCAGTCTCTGACATTTTCTTCATGCCTTATTTTGATTTTTGACCTTAAAATCATGTTTTGAGGAATCAATCCTTCTCTTTCTGTCTCTTTCTTGCTCGAGCTCTTTCGTTGTACATGTGCTGTCAGGATCACATGCCAAGATTCCAAACGCCAGTCATGTGCGTGTAATTCATGCATGACTCACCAAACCTTTGTTAACCCCCCTGTACACACACACGTTCATGCACATACACATGTGCATGTCTGTCAACAATACATTTACAATGTAAGGGAATTTTATTAATGTTAAGTGCTTTAGTCTCTGTGCTGTATACCAAGGTGATGGTTAAAGCTATTAGCAGTGATTACTGCTCCTTCTGCAGCCTGAGGGAATTCGTTTCTTTCTTTTTCTCTCTCTCTCTCTCTCTCTCTCTCTCTCTCTCTCTCACTCACTCTCCCGCACACACAGACACGAACATACATAAACACATCTGTTGGCCACATGCTGTATGGCTGCCATGTCACTGCAGGATTATGGGATGCATGGGACAGATCACAGTAGGATTAAGACACCAGAGAACACAGTCTGCTGTAACACAATAAAAAATTATACCTCCTGATCATCTTTCTCTCTTTCTCACTGTCTCACTTTCGATCTCCATGTAATTTCATTAGGATGTAAAATTTGTGTTTTAAATTAAAAAAAAATATTTCAACATTAAAGCAAAATAAAATAGACAGCTTAACATTCCGATGCGGTACATATTGTATTATCATAACATACTTTCAATTATTTTGTCCTTCGAACGGTCAAAGGTTTAAATAGGTTTTCAGTATAAAGTTAATGTGTATACTGTGGCGGCTTTTTAAAGATTATGGTCATTAGTACAGACTGCAGTCTCTACCTGATTTGCAGACTTATATATTTAGAGGAATTTTTTTTTCCAGGATTATGGAAGAAAAAAAGATTGCTTTATATTGATTATTCTTTTTATTCTTTTTCTCAATTTATCTGTCTCATTCTCTATGTCACACATAGTAGAACATACTGTAATTAGAAAACTGAGCATGCTTTTCTCAGGACTCAGACCGGACTATTTGTTTTCTTTAGTTAATAGCAGATTTCCTTTAGATCATCCTTTTTTCTCCTTGACTTTCTCTTTGTGCATTTAATCTGAAAGCTGTGACATTTGTCGCTTTAAGAAATACTTAGTTTTCACTCCATGCTTTTCTGAAATGCAGTGTCGGTTTTGTAATTCTGATCAAAGTAAAAGGAAGAAAGACCTCTGTTGCTAGGTTACCATAGCCATCACAGACACAACAAAGTATGTGCATGGAGAGCTGTGCACTGAGTGTGAGTGTGTGTACGTGAGAGACTGAGAAGACACACACACAAACAATTTTAAGCCACTATATTGCCAATACATTATCTTGACCAAGGACAATATTTACACCTATTCATACTGCACTCAGCAGTACGTGTATATGTGTGTTTGGTTGTGTCTTTGTGTGTGTATCTCTTTTTGTGTGCGTGCGTGCATGTGTGTGTCGTGTACACACTTTTTACATTCATCTCATTATGAGGCCAGTGATTTTCACCATCATCTTCCTGGGGATAAACACATTGTGGCTACAGAATCCATTAGAGAAAGGATTTTTAAAGGAGTTTCTATAATTTTGGCTTTGTGGTATTTGGCTCAGCTTATATCTTATCGTGTACTGCTGATGTGTATACACACTTCAGAAAAAAAAAACAACTTTATTTTATAAAATTTACTACATTTGGGCCTCCGAGTGGCGCAGTGGTAAAGTGCTCGACCTATCATCTGGAGATCGCTGGTTCGATCCTCGGGTGATGCTGTAACCTCTCACAGCCGGAGGCCTAGAGAGAGCTGATTGGACGAGATTCTCTGAGGGGAGGGATGAGAGGAACTCGAGCTCCCACATTAATACGGCTCTACAAACCAATCAGGGGCGTCTGTGAGCTCACGTAAGCGGAGGGAGCGGATAGCTCTGTCCTCCGAGTGTGTTACTCCGCTCCCAACGGTGCGTGAGCGAGCAGTTCGGAAAGATGGTCGGTGACATCACGTGGGTCGGAGGAAACACGTGATAGTCTGCGTCCCTCCCGACTGAATGGTGGTAGA
>JAOVVA010000024.1:9342502-9355581 GCA_028565275.1 Leiocassis micropogon
TTTTGTACCATGGAAGAAAGTGGTCAGTCAATATACTTTGCAGAGGTCATTTTCACACCTTCAGGGACCCTACAGGGCAGGAAGCCTTTTGGGCTTTGGCCTACTATATTGTCTGATGATCACTGTTACCATATAAACAGGTGTAAATAATGTTGTGTCATTGATCTCTTGGAGAAATGTTTTTTTTGTTGTTGTTGTTGTTGTTGTTGTTACTGGAACCACACCAGAATTTAACAGTGAAATGGCTTGATCCACTTTGGGTTATTGGACTCCTGATTGTATTGCTGGAAATAACTAATAATTGCCAGTGTGGCTTCTCTGTGCACAGATATTGATCCAGTGTCTAATATACTGTATGACATCATTTGTGTATGCATACAAGTACTGGCCTGACATACAGTATTATGTCATGAAGAAGCTGCAATGATTCATTTAATTAACCCATGTGTATGCTAAATATCTCCTTATAACATCATATATTAGAGTGTGTATAAAGATAGGTGTTTTGTGTGCATAACAGCAGGGTGGGGGTATGATTACAAAGAGTGACTCAGCTTTCTGGGATATCTGGGCTGGGACTGGATAGCACGCTTCCTGTGTGCTATAGGGTGCTGAGTCACCACAGCTCCTAGAGACAGGAAATCCATCCATCCCTCTATCTAAAACATCAGTCGTACTGAGACAAAAAGAAATGGAGAGGCAGCAAAAAGGGCCGGAGTTGACATAGCATACCGTATATATGAGATTTGAAACTTCTGGAACTAGGTGAAGAACCCTTTTAACACATCATCAAAACCAGGAATGATAGTGCTGAATCGTCATTTTTTATAGGAGAAATGTGGTGGGGAAAAAAATCATAAACGGAGATCCTTTAAACATTTGGTGATGATGCATGGTAAAAAGTCAACGATAAAAAACATAGCAATGTTTAATAGTCAAAGTAAGAGTACTATGTATTTCCATACGCACACAATGTGATGTAACCTAAGGTAGCCTAGGATTGGGACTAAACAGCTGTATGGCTGTAAGAAAACCACTTGTTAGTGAGGCAAATCAGAAAAAAGGTGGAAGAATGTCATGTGGTCTGATGAGTTTAGACTGACCCTATTCCAGATTGATGGGTGACACACCCATCATGCATTGTGCTCTCTGTAGGCAGTGGTATGATCTAGGGTTGCTTCACTTTGTCAGGTCTATTACAGCATGTGGCAGTGAAATGAAGTCAGCTCACTAACTGAATGTACTGAATGACCAGGTTATCATATCTATGGAGTTTTCTATCCCTGATGGCACTGGCATATTGTGAAATAGTGGTTCTGGCAGCATGAGGAATCGTTTTTTACACGTGAATTGGACAACACAGTCAAAACGTTAAAAAAATGTGTGTGACTGACAGGCAGTGCATAATAAATAAATGATGCATTGTTCAAGTAAAAAGAGTACTGTATATACTGTTACCTACACAGTAATTATTAATTTCTGTGGTGAAAACATTTCCCTTTTTAACTAACAATCAGTGTGCTGTACTAGAACTTCAGCTTCAGTAGATAATGCTAAAACTAAAACCATCTTCCTCCTAGACACAGCTGTCATTTGGAAGCAGTACCACAGTAACATTTCACAAATGACTGCTCCTCTAATGTGTTTTATTCTTGTAATTGCTGTTTATCTTGATTAAAAATAAAATGCAGCTTGCTTCCTTATCAGCATTGTTATGGTGCCAGTTTCCCCTTTGTGTTGAAAAGAAGTGCAAATTAAAAAGGATAAATATTGGGTTCAAAATTGGCAGAAAAGTAATTTGTGATGTACACTACATTCAAACTGAATTTTATTTGTATAGCGCCTTTAACAATTGCCATTGTTGAAAAGCAGCTTTACACAATCAAAAGTACCAGTCAAAAGTTTGGACATACCATGGTCTTTCCTGATTTTTATTTCTTTCTACATTGTAAATCAAAGCTGAAGGCATCCAAAAATATATGATGTGTCTGTTACTTATGCTGCTTCATAACAGCTCTAAGGCTCTGTTAGTTAACAGTTAACTTTAAATGAACTTCTCCTCTGCGTCGTCTTGCTTGTCTGAGATGGTCTTCATGAGAGCCAGTGCCATCATGATGCTTGATGGGTTTTGCAAATGCACTTGACACAATACTGTTCTTGCAAGAACTATTCCAGAACAGCTGACTGTCGTATCTTAAAATATCATCTGACTGTTGTTGTTACTTAACTACCCAATGACATATGTGTTATTTCATAGTTTTGAGAAAAAAAAGGTACTGTTCTAGAATGTAGAAATTAATTGATATATTTTGTCCAAACCTTTGAGTGTCGTGTCCAAATTTTTAAATGGTACTAGCCATAATGCCACTAATGGTATAGCAAAATACTTAAATGGGTAGCTCAAATTCTAGTATCCCAGGGCTTAAGTGAGTTCCTAAAAGGAAACCGTTACACTAAAGCACCTACTATACATATACTGTATATTACAATACAATACAAATAAGTACATACATGGAAAATAACTGTCAGTTTTCACCAGTTAGCTTCTGAAAACGAATTCAAAAGCGTTTATAAATACTAAGAACTTGAAATCTAAAATATATTAGAGCTTAAAATAGTAAAACACCATATCAGTCTCTGTAGCAGAGACGAAGCAATGCCTAAATCATACTGCCACCACTAGCGGCAGGTAATCATTATGACTAATGTAGATATGTATTAACCAAAGTGAAAATAGATCATGTCACCCAGAATTTCATTACAAAGTAAATCTTGGCTGCTGTTAAAATATTAATATGAAGTGTTTGAAGGTGGATTTTTGAAGTGACTCTGTATAAAGTTCAGCTGTGATTTCCAACTATGTGATGGAAAACAACTTCCCTCTCTGCGGATAAAATAATAAAGAGCAGGGAGTACATGTTAGCTGTGCACATACTGTCAATACTTATCATTTAAAAGTATAAAAACAAAGTGCATAGCTTGCACAGCTGTAGTCAGGTGGCCAAATGTTGGTACTGATTGTTCTGCTAATAATAATAACAATAACAATAAGATGCTACAATATATAGGATAGGCGCTGTATGTAGTTATTACAGTGACCACTTGATGTTGATTATAGTCTGTGAACTTCAGAGTGAATAAAATAGCAGTGACTCAGCAGAAAATCTGCACCATTGAGCATCTGAGTGCACTGCGATACACTGATCCAGGATCAGGCTCGCTGTGTTGACCAGGCCATGTGCTAAAAAAAGCACAACTGATTCAGTTATTTTTTAATGCTTTTAGAGGAAGGGAACCTGATAAGGGTCGTAGGAGGTCATGGGGAGCTGACAGCAGCTGAATTCCTTCATTCCTACAGTCTCTATAAAACATAAAACCTTGTAATCATAACCCCCTCATCAAACTCTCTCTCTCTCTCTCTCTCTCTCTCTCTCCCCCCCTCTCCATTTTTCTTGCTCTCACTTCTAAGTTTACTTCTCCAGCATTTACACATGTTCAGTTGATTGCCTTAGGCCTTGTCACACCTTTTCTAAACATTTCTCCATCTCAGACAGGACATGTGTGGGCATGCTGTAACTTTTATCTACTTAACATTTAACCTTCAAGCAACAGCTTCTACAATGTACTTTAATATGATGTGCACAAATATTTTTAAACATTGGCACATCCCTAAATTATTTTCATGAAGTATATCAGAAGTTTCTGACTGTACAGAATAAGACATGTTTCTACATGATTGAACAGCTACGTAACTATAGAAAGATCTTGTAACAAACTTTTTTTCCCCCTTCCGGATTAAGTAAAAGAAGGTGAATTGTTTTTAGTGCGTGGGCGGTGGTACAGGGATTAGCATAAACTGAAGTGTAGCATCTGCTGAAGTCATTAGGGAGCATAGCCCCTGTTTGGAAGTAACAGTAATGGAGGGGAGCATGCTGAACACAGCGCTCCAGAATGGAAGCTCATTCTGGACTCACGCGTCCAGTCTGCCTTTCTTTCTCAATATATATACAGTAGCAGTATATTTTTCCTGTCTGCCTTTTTTCTGAGCTACCCTTCTATCATGCTGTCTCAAACATAGTTTATGGTTGATGCATTGTGTGACATGTGAATTAGGATGTAAGGGACATAAATCCACTTATGTAAAATGCACTTAACACTTACTTGGACCCTGAGTGGCGTGGCTGTACACTCTATAGGCGCTGTGTTCAAAGGCAAGGCCAGAGTTACAGAGTATTAAAATAAGGATGTGTCTGATGATGTAGGGACAAAAAAACTTCTTAAATCCCTTAACAAAGGTGCATGGCGACTGACAGCTACACAGGTCACACCAGTAGGGGGTTGTCTTTTAATGTGTGAAGTTTTCATTTTAACTAGTGAAAGAAAATATCTTAAATCTAGTCAAATATAACTATTGTTTGAAAATTAGGATTAAAACAAGGCAAATATGATCAGTAAGCCTATTTCTAGACACATTTCACTTGTTTACTAGTTTTTAAGCATACAATTTTAAGCAGTTCTTTCAATAAAGAAAAAGCTTTAAACTAGCAAAATTAGATTCCAGTGGAACAGGAAACGTATGCTTGTGTCTTATATTAAGTAATTGTAGATTATTTGACTAGATGCAAGATATTTTCACATTTCACTTTTTGCAGTATATATACAGTATAATGGCAAACAGTAAACTTCTTTCCATTTTGCTCGAGAGTCACCAGAGGCCGGAACCAAATGTTCAAAACACCCTGGGTTCAAATAAACAATTGTATATTTCACACAGTGAAAGTCTAGTTCAGACTGGTGTGACATTGTGTGATCACTTACAAATAGAGTGAACACCTGCTCCAGGGCCAGTGTTAAAGCCTCGGAAAAGAACAAATTCATAATAAAGTCAGAGGACATTTCAACATTATATTGTAATTTCAGGTGCAATTACTGAATCATCTAAGCCATCAAACTTCTCAATATCCAAGGACTGGACATACGCACACACACACACACACACACACACACACACACACACACACACACACACACACACACACACACACACATACACTAAACTGGACACCATTTTATTTCAGTATTCCTCTAATTTCTTGAACTGTCTTCTGCTAAAACACTCAAAATGCTGTGCGTCATTGATCTGCATTATGGCTGCCAAGCAACATTTCATGTTTCCACCTATTGCATTTTATCATCAGATTAACAAATTCAAGAACAAATTCACGAACAACAAGAACAAATTCTTGTTGCTGCACTTATATGAGAACTTGTCCTTGAGTATAATTTTCTTTTAGGTATCTTTAGTCTATTGCTTTATACAGTATATGGTAGCACCATGGTTCTGGAGGAACGTTGTTTCATTTCACTATGTACTGTACTTACTGTATATGGTTGAAATAACAATAAAAGCCACTCTGACTATCTACTGTATGATCATTTTAGTACAGTAAATAGGGTTTTGGTCTGTTTCATACATTTGGATACCCTATCAATATTGTTTTGTTCATTGTATAGATATTCAGATTGATATTAGTCCGTTTATTTTTTGCAAATTTTCAACAAATGTAGTATGTTGGGGTGGCAAAGATGGTTGCAAAGATGTTATCACGGTGACCTTGCACCTTCAGGTTTGAGGTTTCAAGTCCCACATCAGATCTGTCGCATGGAGTCCCTGTGCTTGGTGAGTTTCCATTGCATACTCTGTTTTCCTTCCACAGTCCAAAGACATTCAGATTAGACTAATTAATGTTTTCAAATCGTCAGTAGTGAGTGGGAGAGTGTGTGTGCTTGTGTCCTGCCCAGGGTGTATCCTGCCTAGTATCCCCGGTCTCCTGGGACAGGCTCTAAGCCTACGAGTGAGTGAGTGTTGTTTTATTGGGATTTGATTCATTGGCTGAAGTTCCCCGTCTGACTAACCAGATGAACATCTATGTCCTGCTTCTTCTGAATGAATTAGTATTGATGGGTTATGGTTTGTAGATTATGAGCATGGTCATGTCCATTAAAAGGTGACTATTTGCAGACTTGAAGATCAGCTTGTAAGCTGTTATTTTCTTCCACTTCAGATGTCATAAAAAACATAGAGATTCATTTGAGAGAATGACAAAAAGATGACTTGTGATGGTCTTAAAAAGCTTCATGCTTAGACTGAGGATCAGAATCGGTCTGATGACTGTGAGTGTGAGTCATGTGTTCCAGTGTTTTTTGTAGAGCTACATATTTCATTGTACTGCCTGTTTTCAGCACTGCTATTGTATTGTAGGTGACAGATCTTTTTTTAAGATCCTTCCTGTGTTAAGTTGGTGCATGGTGCATGGCAGATAATGGCTGCCTCAGAGAAGCACAAAAACATACCTAGTTTCTGGGTCAGTGGAAAATGTCGGCCTCCATTTGTCTCAGTTATCCTCTTTAATTGACTTGTGTATGTTGTATACTGATACAAACCTGTTGATAGGTCATAGGTCAGTAAATACCAGTAAAATGTGATGCACCATGCCAAAATATTTTTTTTAGGTAATTTGAGTAAAAGGAAAATATTTTAAAACTGCAGTTACTATGACATTCCAGCCTTTGTGTTGTCTAGCCAAGTCCATAATTGACTTTGATAGATCTGAAAATGCCGTTTTAGGTTCTTAGGGAGTTTGTATTGATTTTTGCTTTGGTATCTAATGATGATTCATGATTCTGCACAGGGGCAGGTTTAGGCCCTGAGCAGTGATGGTTACTTTTCTGAAAGTGTGCTCACCTTGTTGAAGTTGTGAGACAGGTTTAAAAGGTTTGTAAGCTTAGACTTCTTTGTTCAGTTATTTAGTGTTGTCCAGAAATGAACAAGTTAAAAAAGGGTCAGGAAATGATACGTGATATAATACTTTTTTGCTTATTGACTTTTTGTCATTGGTACATGTGTAATTAAAATCTCTTAATCAATGCTTGAGCATTATGTTGTATAATAGATTCAGTACTGATGTGGCTGCAGACATGACCAGTGAGTGGTGCCTTCATAGGAATATGCAGAAAGATTAATGTAAAAGGAATTTAATCCCAGAATAACATTTTTACAGACATATACTTAAGGAAATAAGTTCTCTCAACAAGTGTTGAGAACAGAAGAGAGCACAGGCTATAAAGTTAATAAAAGGTGTATGTTTATGTTTCTGTAATAAAACTCTCAATCAGAAACTATTAAATGAGACAATGCCGGTACATCAGATTTAGTTAGATAGAGTTAGACAAGCTGGTGTCTTGATCTTTTTTGTCACATATTATGAGGAGCACTACTGTATGTATAAACACTTTTTGAAGTGTTGTTGCTGCAGTACTTGAAATCTGGCCTCTGCCACTTCATTGATTCTTCACTGGGTTTATAAATGTTGAGATGCGTTCCCACTCCTCTTTGTTTCTATTTTGTTTAATGTGTGTCTTTCTTTGCAGTTAATGTTGAAATAAAACACTTGCTGTATATATTCAGTATGAACCTGTTATATAAACAGTTATGCACCAGTCAGTAAGATTCTGACCACTGACAGGTAAAGTGAATAATATTGATTATCTCATTACAATGACACTTTGAAGTGGTTGAGAAATATTATGCAGTAAGTGAACATTTATGATATGTTGGAAGCAGAAAAAACTGGGCACTGCCAAAAGCACCTCCCATGGGCAGAGCAGTAAAAGAAGGTGGCCTGGGCAGATGTATCACGTTTTCTTTAACATCATGTGAACAGCCTGGTGCATGTCTATCGCTTACCTGGAGAAGTACTGTGGAGAAAATACAAGCTGGAGGGTTCAGGCAATGTTCTGCTGGGAAACCTTGGATCCTGCCATTCATCAGGATGTTACTTTGACATGTGCAAACTACCTAAATGTTGAGGTAGACCAAGTACACTTCTTCATAAAAAGTGTTCCCTAATGGTCTCTTTCAGCAGGATAATGTGCCCTGTCATACTGCAATAATGGTTTGAGGTGTTGAGATGGCCTCTAAATTCTCCAGATCTCAATACAATTCAAAATCTTACAGATCTGCTACTGACGGCTTGGTGTGAGATACCACAGTACACATTCAGAGGTGCAGTGGCGAGTCCATGCCTGGATGGGCCAGGGCTGTTTTGGTGGCAAAATGTTAGGCATGTGGTCATGATATTATGGCTGATTGGTGTATATTACACTGTCTGAGGCAGCAGTGAGAGACACTAAACTGAATTCAGACAACTCCATCTAGACAGCGCTCTGAAACATAAACTATTTAAACATTGCAGTTACCTAACAATCTTAAACCACAGAAGTATTAAATACTGAACACCACTAAGCCCTAACCTTTGGGTTTTTAGGGGTCTTGTAACAGCTTTTTTTGCATCATGTTTTACATTTTAATTTTAATTTTGGCTATTCCGATATTCAGAATGTACATTTTGAGCTGGAAGAAATCTCCACGGGTTTACTTTGTGTGTAAAAATGAATCATCCAGAGGGAAATGATTGCCCCTTGCTTCATCTAGAGGGAAATGATTGTCCACTGAGAACACCACAAATTCAGACACAGCACTAGCCTTCTTGTTTTCTTGCTTTCTTGCTTTTGTATTTCAGAAAGTCAAGTTGTTTTCAGGTTGTGATTCAAGTCTACATGTTTGCATTATGGTTATGGTCTCACATTCAGGTCATTTATATGATTGACATTTTTGCTGGAGCTCCAAGTTCTACATATGCTCTAGCACACACTCATACTTGATCATGCTGACCTGAACTTACCCTCATGTCTCAGTCTTTCTTGCAGAGTATCACATGAATGTATTAATAGTCGTAAATAGATAGTGAGGCGGAGAGTGCAACGAGACGGGAACAGGACACACTCGGGATAGAACAGGAACACACCAGGCATTCATCTGTTAGCAGACATGGGGGTAAGAGGAGAAGAGGCAGGCAGCTGTACTAAGAATATTGAGGCACATAAAAAATGCAGTAAAAGGCTTTGCTCACTACAGAGAATTGCTTTAATAGGTTTAACCAAACATACAAGTTTAAATATAATTTCCTAAGAAGGATTTCTCCTTCTTTACTAATGGAAGTCAAAATGTTTACTGAAAGCAATATCAACCATTAGGCATGGAGTGCAAGTTGACAGCGAATGATGACAGCATTTGTTCCCACCTCGTTATTATGTTTAATTGAATATATTTCAATTCACAGAAAAAAAATCCTTCAATTGATCATTTGAGGAATCCTTTGTGCTATTTGAAACTTTTAAATAATCATTTGAACATATGTAGAATCACTAACATTTACTAGTAACAACTAGTTGTTGTTGTTGGTCTTTCGGCTGTTCCCGGCAAGGGTTCGCCACAGCAGATCATCCGGTTCGCACATACAAGCTTGGCATAGGTTTCACACTAGAACAACCCTCCCATTTTATCCAGGCTTGGGACTGGCACTGCATCCAGTGGCTGGGGTTTGGGCACTGGCTGGAAATCGAACACGGGCCTTCCGCTGAACCAATTAATTAACATACATTTTCTTTAATAATTTGACTTCAGGCCCCTGATTAGTAAAGGTTTAGACCTGATTGGACGGGTGGGAATTGTATACGACTAAATTAGGGAGAAAATCCCTTAGATTTATCTTATATTTCCCGTGGATTACGTGAGCCACATGTGTTTTTTTTTTTACATTACTAGTTCTGGAGCTGACTGAAGATATATTCTGCAGATAAATCAACTTTGCTTGCAGATACAAACCACCTGAAACCACACATTCATCAGCTGCATCACTATCTCACAGCCACATGAATGAATAAAATAGATTTTCACGAAACCTGTGGAATAAAGACACTGGCCTCTGGGGAATAACTGATGTTACAATGACAGTGACTTACTTCTGGATCAAACACATTTGCTACTAGACTGTAAACCTAATAACTGATATGATGCAAATATTATGGTAGAAAAATTTGAGATTACCACTAAATTCCATTAGTCACTCAAGCTAGTAAATGCAAATGGCTGTAATGAACCTAATGGATTTCTCTCTCTCTCTCTCTCTCTCTCTCTCTCTCTCTCTCTCCCCCTTCCTCCTTCCTCCTTTCTCCCTATCCTATGAACATCCTCTCGTCTGTCTTCAGGGACGCTGTTCCAGAGAGAACTGTAAGTACCTGCACCCGCCTCCCCACCTGAAGACGCAGCTGGAAATAAATGGCCGCAATAACCTGATCCAGCAGAAGAACATGGCCATGCTCGCCCAGCAGATGCAGATCGCCAGTGCCATCATGCCCGGCAGCCAGCTTCAGCCAATGGTGAGGAGGAGCTAAATCATGCTTTCAGTTTAAATGCTTTTAAGCAGGGTGACTTACATGACTTTACCACTGCCCTGGTGAAACAGGTGTTCAAATGATAAGAGTATTATTAAGCAAAACGAGGACCAAGCTTACTGGAGATTTTTGAAACTATTTAATTTTCATCTCATACCTCACATACGCTCCTGTTTGAAAATGTGCTTGTAGTCTTTTTTTCTTTAATCGACAGGACAGAAATTTTAATAAGGTTTAATGTCCTGATATACAGTACCATTATATCCTACACTGACTTTGCTGCCATTTTATTATAATGCACATTATCATAGCATCATAACTCGTCCTGATAGTTAATGTTAAACCTTGTTGTGTTCAATATGTTAGAGGTCAGAGGAGGTGATGCAGTGCTGAAGAGGGAGATTTCTGCTCTGACCTGCCCTGAGTTGCTTTCATAACTAGCGCGTCTACACCCGATTGTGTAGCCATGTTACCGCATTATTTTTTATAAAATTATCTGAAAACAAACATTATTGTACAATTTAAATAGTAATGATTATATTACTATGCAAAACAGTACAATACCACACCTCGTGACTTCTTTAACTGCCGCTCGCCTAATGCAGTCAGTCACATTTCCTCAATTCAATTCAGTACAATTTTATTTGTATAGCGCTTTTAACAATTGTCATTGTCGCAAAGCAAGTCACAAGTTCAACAGTAAGCGGCTGCTTTCAATGACCAGGGTAATTAGAAAATAGATGCTTAAATGCTTAATTTCCCATCAGGACCCAGTACAGAGTCACCAGAGCTTAACATTCAGAGTGATTGTAATGTCTTTTTTTTTTTCTTTTGCACTCTTGCATTTTGCTTATTCTTCGAGCAACTTCACTTTCAAGAATCTTTATATCACAAACACTAAAATAGAAATTATAAATAATTGTAAATAATGTATAAATAATTTGTTTTTAGCTTTGACTAGCCTTAACTAAAATAATTGTAATAGATATCACATTCATATGCTCTGTGACTCTACTGTAGGCTGCTACTGCAGATTATGAGTCAGAGAAAGTCTAGCTCTGTCATAGTCATATGGCCCTCATTATTTGTAGTCTGACGATGTGTTTATAGCATGTTTTAGTGTGTTTGTCGAAATGGGGGTCACGGTTTAGTCAGCGTGGTGCAGCATTAGACAATTCATGCAAAATTTTCATCACACATTAAGCTCTTAAAAATAATTACTTGACTATTTAAAGTAAGGGTGCACAGTGTCATTGATGCAAAGTACCCTTCTAATGGAGTCTCTTAATGTAAGCAGCCAAACATGAACATTTTTAGATTAGATCATTTGACCCCGTGCAGTTGTGCATGTTTTGCTTTTCATAGCAATATTGTAATAGAAGTGAGACCCGTCGAAAGAAAAAGGTTGTTGTTGTTGCTGTTAAATTTTGAAATGCATCGTGATACATCAGGATTAAGTGATTTGTTAGCGCATTTTCCCACCTTACCTTTGTTCTTCTGTTTGTCTCTGTCTCTCATTCATTTCTGCAGCCCTTCATCTCTGTCACGCCAAACTTAGCCACCAATGCCAGTGCAGCAGCGGCAGCAGCTGCAGCAGCGGCGGCTTCCTTTAACCCATACCTGAGTCCCGTATCGCCAGCTCTAGTGCCCACTGCTGCTGACATCCTACCCAGCGCGCCAGTCCTGATCGGTGGGAATCCTGCTGCCGTGGCACCTGTGACCTCCACAGCCAACGCAGCTGCCCAGAAACTTCTGCGCACTGACCGCCTGGAGGTATGACACAGAGGGAAAGGGCAACATGTCTGTTACAGATGCCGTCGGTGTCTAATAACATTAATCAACTCGACTTTATTTATTTTTCATTGATGCCCCAAACTAGTGAATAAAGTGTAGCTCCAAAGAACAAAGTAGGTAAAAACCTAAGTGCAACGTGAACTGTAATTACAGCTTGAGTCAATTGCATACTGTCATTATTCACTCACATTTTATTTGCTTTTTTATATATTATGTTATAATTAATTTTATAATTAGATACTGAACACTTCCACTGCTATGGAATCAGTTGTACAATGGAGCTCTCTAGATGATTAGGAGCCAAGTTCAAAAAAGTTTTTGCTAAAGTGATTTTGCTAGTGAAAATAATCTTCGACATTAGTGACAATGCATGAAATAAATTGGCATTTGGCATTGGCATTTGTTAAACAACAGGAGGGACTGTGATATTTTCAGGGATCTCACAGATTACACAGATTACAGAAAAGAAAGTAAAAAACCCTTATAGCGTTGGTTAGAACAAAATGCCTTTGGATTTTGCTGCCCTCTACTGTACACACATATTAAATAAAAATGTAGTGAATGTCAGACAGTAATTGGAGCGGTCATGCCACACATTTAATCACTGAAGGCACAATTTGCTCTCAGCCATCGGCATTTTAATAACAATGCCATTACAGTTTCACCAAAATAAAACGACATGCTAGTAATAAAGGGTAAAGCCATCTTATATTTAGAGTATCAGTACAAAGAATATTGAGACTTTCTTTCCTTCTCCTCTCATTAAAATGAACCTGATCAACTAATCCAGTGTAGTAACCAGTGTTGGGTGTAACACGTTACAAAGAGTACTTGGATTACTTTTTTGATGTAACGAGTTAATCTAACGTGTTAGGTCCGCCATTTAAGTACTCAGTTATTTAGTTATATTAATTCAAAAATGTAATCCGTTATTCAGACAATTTATGTAATCTGTGAGCCAGACAGCAGTCATTCCCAATCCATTAGTG
>JAOVVA010000024.1:9356610-9371477 GCA_028565275.1 Leiocassis micropogon
GCATGAGGAATCACAAAGGAGTTTTCATTTTCTGCAATGGAAAAGTACTCTAACTAGTTACTTTTATCAGAAAGTAAAAAGTAATGCTTTTTAATGATTACTTTTTAAAGACAGTAATTTTGGGATGTAATTAGTTACTTTAAAAAGTAACGTCCCCCAACACTCGTAGTAACTCATAGCCAATAGAATAGTATTAAAGAACTCATTTGACATTTGAAACAGTTGAATATGTAATTGTAATGATTACTCTGTGACCGTATGGATTGCAGATCACTTACTGAGCACAACAATGTTAACTGACACCCATCTAATGCGCTGTTTGTGCGTTATGTTAATACAAATTGACATATAAAGCATGACTTATGTGTTGGCTCACATCATTTATGTAGCTGTGTGTGTGTGTGCATACATGTACGTCTAGTGTCCATGTTTATGCGTAACGTTTTAATGTTTGTCTATAGATATGCATACATGTGCCTGGTAATATTGATACCAGCCTCATGTCTGTTGTAACATATCATAATGTGTGTCAGGTGTGTCGCGAGTACCAGCGTGGTAACTGCTCTCGCGGTGAGACAGACTGCAGATTTGCACACCCGGCTGACAGCACCATGATAGACTCCAGTGAGAACACTGTCACCGTGTGTATGGACTACATCAAGGGTCGCTGCTCACGGGACAAATGCAAATACTTCCATCCTCCGGCACACCTGCAGGCCAAGATCAAAGCAGCACAGCACCAGGTGAACCAGGCCACAGCCACCGCAGCCATGGTGAGTACAGGACACACAAACACTCGCTTATACATGGGTACATGTACAGTGTAGTGAGAAGTTCAGTACGTACATTAGTACATGTGCACTTCCATTCATACAGTAGAATCATACAGTAGAGTTCAACATATTAACATGGAACAGACGCAGCTTCAGAGCATGCTTATGTTAATGATTGTCTCATCTCAGATTGGCATGGTTCCCTACTGTGCCACCATATACGCATACAGGGAGGACATAAAGACATGTATGGTGTAAGGAGGGTGCATCATAAAGGGCATCTCTGATAGTTTCATATTTCATTACGTTTATCAAGCAGAGAATGTAATACAATGCTTTATAAAGTGGGTCTTTCCGACCATAACTGCAAAGATCACATGTTTTTAAGGCTTAAATGAGACACATGCTGAGCAAGTTCAGCCTTAGATTGTTAACTATTACACCTATAACTCTTTCCTATTGGCCTTATTACAGTCACTGTAAAAGTCATAATGCTTACTGGATATCATGTTTTCACATCAGCAGTTGTCCAGGAATACACAGCACCCTGTATATCTTTCTTACCAGGTAATTATTAGGACAGACCCTTATACGCACATGACAAATGAAAATTTAAAAAAATTAAAAAGTCCATGGTAACCATACAAACTAATGTAAGTTTCTATAAATAATAATGTTATAATAATTTGATTACACACCTTGACATTACAAAGATAAAGGAATTAAATGATGCACTAAAGTGGCCCTATTTATTTAGTTATTCAGAGAAACTGCACTAAAACCCACATTTTTTTCTTGTATTTTTTTTAATAAATGTAATTTGTCATATCCATGCTGTAGCTTATTTCATTATCATGATTAGTCTTATTTCTATAAATCTTTTATGTGCCAATCCCATTCTATCACAGGGTTGTAAAAGCTTTTTATGTGAGTGTGTCAACTATGTGAAATATAGTTTTTTTTCTAGCATGTCAGAGATATATTCGAACAAATATTGAATTACTGAAAGCTCTATGGATTTCTATGTTTATATGAGCTAATACAGACACTTAGATTGATGATTGTAATAAAATAAATGTTTCAGGGCAGATGGTTCAGGTTTCATTATTACCACTGATTGAATTTCTTTCATGTTCTGTTAGAGAGTACATTTACTATTTACTATTATTCCTGTCCAGTAGGGGTCAGTGTGAACATTTTTGAAAGAATAGAGCTGGCAGTGCGCAGGTTAAGCATGTACAGTGTTTTTTGTAATATTATTTCAATCATCCCAACATGAGGATTGTAAAAAATGAACCTTTTTGTATTAGACACATACTACTGTTGGAGCCCCTGTTGTGATGTGCTTAATCTAAAGCAGGGTCCAAAGGGTTCCAATTATTTCTCATTTCAGAAGAATGTAATTGTGCAAACTATATTTCTCAAGCATATAAAAGCTAAAAAGACGATTATCCCTGCTGGACCCTGCTGTAGTTTGTAGTTTTAATAGTGCGTTAGATATCTTTTCCTGAATTACATTAATGTGCATGTTAAGTCCTGATATCCCTTTTGTACACTGCATTCCAAATGATTTGTTTTTTATTTGTTTTTTTTTTCTCAACCACCAAAAATGCACTGCTGCCCCATGATGCACCTCTGCTTGCTGTTTATGTTTATGCGCTTGAACCCCATTGGCCCATTGCCATCATGTGCTCGCTGCCTGCTAATTAAGACGGCTGTCAAATCACTGAAGCGACCCCTCGAGGCCACCTTTGACCTGGTACTATGACCTTTCACCTTTTTGGCTTGGCATGTTGCTTTGTTGTAGTGTCTTAACAAGCAATAATTTGCTAGCGTAGACTGTTTCTTAATTGGCTTCTTAATGTTCTCTTCCTACTGCTGTTTTAGTAACGTTTAGTGATCAACTGATTGTGGAGAAGAAATCATTTGCAAACAGACAAAACATGCCAGAATTGATTTAAAAATGAAATCGCATCAGCGTCAGCAAAAATAATTCGGAGTTTGTCAAAGGTGCTGAAAAACGTTTTATAAAAAGCCCTACCACAATCAGATCATCACATGTAGGCCATTCCTGCAGCATAAAGACAGGATCAGACAGACTAAACTATGCTGTGTAACTGTGTTTGTGTGTCTTTGTGTGTGTGTCTGTGTGTGTGTGTGTGTGTGTGTGTGTGTGTGTTGTGCAGTATCTGCATTTATCTTCAGTGTCTCTGTATAGTGCATGATGAGTAGCTCTAAAGTGCATGTATAACCAGATAATTTGGGTAACTGGGTAACCAGCTATGTGGTAGCGAAGCTGTGCCACCTGAGCAACAGATATTAATAACTTATGTGTCATATTTCACAGATATCATGGCAAAAGCAGTGCAGCTTTATTTTATTTTAAGTTGATGCTTTAAGTTTTGTTTTATTTTCGTTCTGTTTTTTTTTTTGTCGGCAAAACTTTTTCTTAGTGCGATGCTTGCTTCATTTGCACTCGCACCAGACTAGTTGATGGAGTAATGTTAAGGGCGGAAGTAGCGTGTTGATGTAGATATATATATATATATGTAGCGTGTACAGTATATCCAGTCAGGGACTTGGCACTTTTGTTTCTGCTTGTGGCGTAGTCATGTATAGGCTGCTGCTGCTTGCCTGCTGTTTTGTTTTAGTTTGTTTCTTTTTTTATATTTTTGTGCTCTAATGTGAAGTCCTGTGATGATAACTATTCTATATTTTCTCTTTCCTTCCTTGTCATTATATCCTTGTTCCTCGTTTTCCCATCATCCTGAGCAGGGCCTTCCTCATAGCGTAATTCCTCCTTTGCCAAAGAGACCAGCCCTCGAGAAAGCCAACGGTGCCACTACCATGTTCAATGCCGGCATGCTGCAGTACCAACAGGCGCTGGCCAACATGCAGTTTCAGCAGCAGGCAGCATTTATTCCTTCAGGTAGGGGCCTAAGCTAGCCTGTCCCACCCTTTTATCACAAGCCTGACCTGCCACACTGTTCACACACACTGCAGCTAATGATAGTAATTCTTTAAATTCATTGTCATTACACAATATGAAATAAATCACACTAAGGTACACAGCATATGAAGCGTTCAACAGGAAGAGGTGAGCACGCCATGTGCAAAGACATTTTTGTAAATAATAATTGTATATATACTGTAGATGTGTGCATATGTATGTAATTCACGTCCCAAGATTTTAAAAAAGCCAAATGACTTAAACTACATTGTGAGGTTGTGTTAAGGTTTTAAGGATTTGGCTGCTCAAGAAATAAAAAATAAATAAAATGTTTAAGGCTATAGATAAATTCCCGACTACAATTCATGATTGGTCATACAGTGACTGCAGTCAGTTTTAGAATTAAAAAAAGATAGGAAAATAAATGCAACCAAGTTTTTTATTATTTCTTTTTACCAAAAACACCATGTCACATTTATTAATCTAATAATAAACCAGGCACTCCCAAGGGTGCCAATAATTCCTGAGCTTAGTGTCACTTTGACAGTCATTTAGAGGTCTTATTGTAGATTATCACGCTGACACACACATGCGTTGTGTTGATATAAGTTGATAGTCTCTGTGTCAAACAGGTGATCAGTTTTTGTAAAAGCTTGTTACTGTCTGCAATCAACGCCCTCACACGTCCCGCTCACATCCCGACTGTAGATCACACATTCCATAACTAATAAGTTGTTTTGTGAATGATTCCCTGTAACCTTTTCTGTTTTGCCTTCCTTTGTTTGTCTCTCTTTTATCTAACCAACCTTGTGATGGGCTGATATGATTCTTCTCCCTTTTTTCCAATCCACTTCCTGTTGCAATGCATGATGGGCAGGCTCAATATTGTGCATGACTCCTGCAGCAAGTGTGGGTAGGTGTTCTAACCCTTCTCCCTTTTGGCTGCTCACACGCCAAATTCTACACAACTTATATTAATGCAATGTAAAATCAACACAGTGCTCACCAATGATAGAGCTAAGTCCGCATCTCATTATTCCTCAACCTTCAGTTTTTGTGTATTATGCAGTGGGTGATGATGTGCACTTATTTGATGATTTCAGGATATATTGACCACTTTAATAGGAACACTTGTACTCTTGTTCTTTCATGCAATTGTCCAATTATCTATCCATGTGGTGCACACTAACTAGATAGTTTAACGTGAAATGAATGTTAAGGTGTACATTAAAGCATTGTCTAAATGTTTAATTAGCACACAATTCCACAATATTTTAACTTTTAATAAAAATGTGAAAGTCTTATTAGATTTAATATACCTACACATTCTATATACTTTGATCAGCCATAACATTAACACTATTGAAAGGGATGATTTTTTTTTTTTTAAGGGTCTGAGCTACTTTAACAGGGACCAGATTTTGATGCATAGGTCATAGCAGGTCTTTTGCGATTTGCAGGAGAACCAGTGACAGGGTTATTTGATAGTCATGGGTAGTGAAAGCTAGCCCCCTCGGGTCTGATCCGCACAGAAGAGCTACTACAGCACAAACTACTGAAAACGTTATCGATAGCTGTGATAGATGGGTGTCAGAACACACAGTCTGCTCTATATGAGGCAGTGAGGCTGCAGACCGGTCAGTCGCCATGCCGACCCCTGTCCACTGCTGAAAGCACTTATATATAGTATAGCATTCTGAGAAGGGGCCCTGGTCTTATTGATGTAGGACATTTTCTTTTACATTACCTGGAGAGCTGAGTCTTTCTGAAGCTTCTTTATATTGTTAGGTTTCAATATAAAGGAAGATGTTCAATAGAGTTTAAATCTAGAGCCAAAACCTTCTTGTTTGTGCAAATTGGAGTATAGAAGGCATAAAGCCATTAATACTCATATGTACTGTACTCATAGGTATTTAACAAAACTCATTAAGCTGTTAATCCTCACATAAGCCCCTGAACCGCCTGTCACTACATGCCCCAAAGCATCAGCGATACAAATTCTGTAATATAATTTACAGGTGGATTTTCCTTCATTGCAGTTAATTACAGTAAATTAACATACAGTTAATTTTAAAAGATTTATTTCTTGATTACATAACCCAAGAAATCAACTATACTGCACAATCACACTGCACAACAACTAAATTAATTGAACTCTGAGTTTTGGGCTTATCTTTGTCTTTTAAATTTTATTGCTTTTTTCATTATGTACCCGATTGTGTTTATTAAATTGTGTAAATTTTGCCAGTAATTTTGGATTTTTTTTTAACTGTATACTGATTTTAATTACAATATTCAATCCTCCTACAAAGCAGTGTTACTATGTGGCTGTCTAAAAATAACAGAACTGGTATAATAAAGTATTGCTTTATGTTATTATCACTGCTGTTTACTAAATAACAATATATTTTAGCTTGCATTAATTATTTGACCAAATTGGTCTTAAATAAGCAATGAAATGTAAATGATCTCAGTAGTGCAGTTAGACATGTTACTGTATTGTGTGTGTCTTGCTGTTCTTTTACATGACGTGAAACACAAAGTTCATGTGCGGGTTACACTGGTCAGTCTGCTGTCCTTAACAGATTAAGACTATTATAAGACTTTATTTCAATATCTTTACGTAATTATTTGAGCAAATCACAGCAATTTTATTGTACTACTGAGGTCATGTTCATGCTTCTGGTCCTTGTTAACCAGCATGTTAGCATGTTTTTTATCATAATACGCAACTTCTCATATGGTGGTTCTCGTATGTAGTAATGCTTCCCCTTCTCCGTTCTCTCCCTGTTTACCCACACACATTCATCCCCTTCTCACATATGTACACCTGTTGGCTACACTCCTCTGTATGTGTGCTTATATCATTCTCCCCTCTGAAAAGTACCCATGATGCACGGCGCTTCACCGGCTGCTGTGTCCGCAGCAACCACGTCCGCCACTACTGTTCCCTTCGCAACCGCATCAGCCAATCAGGTTTGCTCCTTTTATAGCTCTCTCTTTCTCTCTCTCACCATCTCCACTTATCCACTTTCCTTTTTTTCACTGTTTTCAAGACTGGAGTATTTTTTTTTCCCGGCAGGGTAAGGGGTATAATTCTTATCTTTTTTAACCCTCATTTTATTTACAGAGTTAAGCAAATAATTCTGACCAGCAATTATTTGTAGTTCAGGAAAAGTTGGGAAAAAGTTGTCCCCACTGTAGAAGACTCATGACAGATTTATTATATTTTTTACGACACCACTTGTGTTTTATCACTACTGTATATTTGAATGCTTATATTACTAGAACCGCATTTTAATGATGTTCTTGTCTCTTTCTGTTTTGAGGACTCTTCTCTATCAAAGCTGACTACCAACGAATACATGCAATTGGTATGTATAAAATACTAGTTGTTGTTTTTTTGTTTGAGCCGCAGTGCTGATTTTTTACATGAATTTCAATAATCTTCTTATCCTAATTAGTTATTTTCCCACACAACTTTTATTATATTCATTTACATTTCGCCTCATATTTTAATAATGATTAGTATTGTTCCGGCAGAAGTGTGTGCTGGACTTTTTTTACCATGCAGTTATTGTTCTTGTATCTACTTGCCCCTGATATTTCATATATAAATCTAGCTGGTTTTATTTACAGAAGTATAAACAGATTATTAATGTTAACAGCACATGATGAAGCAGTTACTGAAAATGAATGCAATAATGTTGTTGAAGCATCACTGCATGACCATGGTGCTGCATATAACATATTAATCACAGTGGCTCCCTATTAGCTTCATATCTAATCACCTGATCTCACACACAGATCAACTTTCTCTTGGGAAACCAGTTCCTATGTATACAGCCATCGCTCAATCCATATAGGGCATATACTGTTGATTTGGACTGAAGGGTATAGCAGAAGAACTGTTTTAGATATTATTTATTGGAAAAAAATTATTGTTTATTTAATTTTTACATTTTAAAAATTTCTATTTGCCATTTAATGACTTAATGGCTAATATTATTTTTATGTAAGACTATTTATATTCCTATGAGTAATTAACATTTGTGCTGATGTCTTTCTTCTGTTCTTATTATATTATCTTTCCAATAGATTCCAATAATATCGGCAGAACATCTGACTAGCCACAAGTATTTGACTCAAATGTAGTAAGAGGCGAGGTCAGTAAGTGTCTTTTACTTGTTGTCAAACAATTTGCTCTTGTCTTTTCAATAACTTATGAGCTTTTTAATTGCTGACATCTTTATTAAAGTCCAATGGCATTCCTAGTGAAAACATAGATATAAATCAAACATCAATAAAGGAATTTATTATTGCATTACCAAAAACATTGGAATAAATTATATAAATAATAAAACTCTCTGTAAATTTCATGTTATTGATAATTGAGTTAAAAAAAATTGTAGAACACAACAAAGTGGAACCTGCACAGAATTCTATGTAAGTTATTGATTAAGTCATCTTCATTTTATTTCTTTTCATTTCAGATCAAATAAATCTGCTCATCTGTTACCTGGGACAGACAATTTAACACCAACGAATATTCACATTTCATTTACATCATTTGAGCCCTTTGGGTATCATTTGTTTCATTTATATAATATTTAAAGGACTAGTCCACGACATACCAATATGCAGAAACATGCAGTGCCCTTAGAAGTGACATGTGGAAAGAAATCAATGTACATAAGATGGGTTCATACACTTAAAAACACTTAGTAAGTCTTCTAGTAGCTAGAAACAGTCCGTTAGAGTCAAATCTAACAATTTAAATAATGATACCAACAGACATGATCACAATAGACCAAAAGTTTTAGGGTTTTTTTTAATTATTTTTTTAATTACTTCCCTTAGGTATTTAATTGATGTTCTTTGTCAGTAACACTTTACTGAAGGTTAAAATTGTAGAGCTGGTGTTTTTCCACATAAACATTAAGCTGAAGCGTAGATAACGAACACCATTGCACTGAAATTTCATCCCAGACTGAAATATTACAAGAGTCATATTATAATAACTATAGTAAATTGTAAGGTCATTATTTTATTTATAGTGAGTAAAGTGGTAAGACCACTCTAAATTTTGAGCTTGGGTGTGATGGGAACATACAATATTGTAAAAGAGATGTTTCTTCAGGTGGAACAGAGAGAAGCAGGTCTGTGTTGCGTGCCTCTTAAACCAGGTACAGTTCACCTTTCAGTCTTAATTAACGTACATTCGTTAGTCATGTTTTAAGTTTTGATATGTCTGCATGGTGAATGGCAAAACATCATGCCGTATTCAATGCCTGTTCATTTATTGAACTATAAAGAATCCGCATTGTAGATATTTTTCTGAGATGCGGCAACTGTAACATTACATGAGGTGTTACTGATTTGACAAGGGTGGTTTACAAAAATGTGAAAATGCACCTTAAATTTAAAGATATTTACAATTATTCATGGCACAATACATCCAGCAAAATGCAAGTGGGTTTGTTGCTGCATTAAAAATGCAGACTTGCAGAGGAAGGATCAGGATTAAAGAAGACTAATGAATGTTTTTATGTCAAATCAGAATCCTTCTGACCTTTTAAAGCACATCTTAGCTTTAAATCAAGCTTCACAAGATAAACAATAGGCTACAAATGGAAAGTGTTATATCGACAGTGTTATTCTGTTTACCAGAGATTGTTTTTATACATAATTTCATGTCTAAGTTTTTTTTTTTTTTTTTTCAAATGATTTTTAATTGCTGTTTGTTTGTAATACTCTCGATGTAATGATCTCCATTCAACCTTAGATATGTCTTTTCGACTTGCATGAGAACAGGGTTGCCTTTTCCTGTTGCCATATATAGAGATTTTATTGCCTTGAATGACGGCGTGACTTTTTGTTCATGAAATTGACAATAGGTATCGGAGATCACTGCAATGTCAAACTTTACATTGTCAGAGTAACTCAGAATTGCATGACGTGAAGAGGCACGTCACAGTTACGAAGCAGAGTATATGAGGGCGCTGCTTAAACCTGATGGTCAGCTTAGTTTTGATTTATTTTGTATATGAGCAGACCAGATATGTATTTGGTTCAGGATTTCTTTTGTATGGCTTTGGTGCCATTTGTGTTGTATGTTTATGATTCCTGATTTCAAACAGCTTTTAGCCTATGTACAGAAAAAAAGATGATAATGTTGAACATTCTGTTAAGTCGTGCCAAAGTTAATTTTTTTGTTTGTTTTTTCCGTCAGTTTCACGGTCTTTACTAGTTGTGAATGGTGAATGGTCATGGTATCATCAAGGCCAAACCTAGTTAAGAGAAAGATAAATGAAGCTACTTCATATTTTCTGGTGTAATTTCAGATTTTAGTGAGACTGAAGTTTAAAAATGTTAGACTCCCAGTTGGTGTTAGATCTAGATCAGTGGAGCCTATAGGTCTTAAGTCTATTTTTGGTGTACAGAGAGATATATCGTTCAAGGTTGGGGTCAATTCAATTTACAAGGTTAATGAGATAAAAGACTATTTAAAATGTATTAGTAAATGTTAAACGTAAAGTGTAATTCAGCTCATCAGCTGTGGCAATTGAAGCCCAGCACTGGAGCTGTTGCTGTTTTTTCACTGAGGCCTTAGATTTCAGTTAGTGTTTTCACTCAGATGTTCCAGTCTTTTTATTGTTTATGCATATCTTATATTTTTAGTAATCATTTTAACACATACTGCTCAGTTGTTTAATTCACCAGCATGGATAAAATCATATTGCAACATGCTGCATGTTTACTTTGTGGAATTTACTTATTTTGTATTCGGTAATATTTGATTTAATACTTTGTATTCTTTTTTTCTGAACTTGTAAATGCATTTCATGACCCCTTTTGTCCCCCTCCCTCCGTCTCCATTATTCTTATTAATATTTAGTGATTTTAGTTTTTTCGTTGTACATTTTACTCTTTTATTTGACAATTTATGTTCGAATGTTTTTATGTTTTTTTTATTATTATTATTATTATTTGATAATGATTGTCCTTTTTTATATTGATTTTGAAAAATTGTTGAGGTGAAATGAACCAGTATGACATTTCTTAATTTAACAAATTTAAGAACTTTTTTTGGTTTACTTATAGAGCATATGTGGAGAGTAAAAAGTTATTTTCTATTGTATCCATGTTAAAACATAAAATTGTATTTTGATATTTTGAAAAAAAAAAAACATCCCTGAATGTCAGGCCAAAAATCTATATATATAAATATACATATAATATTGAATATTTAGACGATGATGCTGATGGTAATAAGAGGCTATGTTGTAGGGACTTTGGCTGGAAGTGAGAGAGCCATGACCCGAGGGACAAAGGTCGAATTTTGCACTTGTGTATATAGTCAATATAAAACAAGGAAAAGAAAACATGTATAATATGGAGATCTTATTTTGAATAATAAAAGATTCTATGAGAAATTTTGTTAGGATAATTTAAGGATAATAGAGTAATAGACCAGCTAACTGAATTTGCTTGCAGAAGTGGCTCAGCTCCCTTTATTATTATTATTATTATTATTACTTCAAATCATTGCTTTAAAAAAATGGAAAAGCTCAACATCACTCCGCCTTAATCATATGCGCTGCCTGTTGTTCAAACCTCAGTGCTGACATTTTGGCAAGTTTTCTCGTCATGTGTGTGACCTGCATTAAAAGTAGACACTGTTTTTCTGTGAAAAATTTACCAAAGTAGAGCATAATGAGGATAAACCATTGGACTGTAACAGTTACAAAAGAATATTCCTATGTGATTAATGACACATTTATCAGACTGATTCTCCTAAATGACTGCAGAGAAATCAGGCTTTGTTAAATTTCTGATAGAAAGACTCCAGAGTGTCTAACAGTATTTACTGCCTGTCAAACATGAAGACTGTCTCCAAAATGTCACATGTACCCTAATAAGGAAATCACTAAAAGTTTTACTTGGGCCTGAATGTTGTTAGCTGCATGTAGACATTTAACCCGATAAAATCCACCTTTTAGATAAGTAGGTATGTCAATAAGTTCGCACAATACTGCAAATGCCATTTAAAAAATGTCATTAAAAAGTAGTGACAATTCTCAGCATACGTTAAGTGACACATTTACTCAAATCCATAAGGACAAATGTGGGTAACACCGTAAACTAATGAATTCAAAATGACCAGACATGCTAGCATAAGCCTTACACACCATATTACGTGCACACACATAGACACACACACAGCGTGTGTGTAACAAGGCAACCGTGCCTTCAGCAGGAAAAGGTCAACCACCAAAACAAAGGAAACACAATGAATGTAAAACTTCTGATCGCCGTTTGAGGTTTTGACTCACTTACCGCTGCTGCACAAGTGCTAATAAACCAAAGCATCACTTTCATCCGAACAGACGCAATGCACAGCTCTGCTCTGCGTCTGCCACAGTGAAACCGCCGGTGGTCCCTACCTGCTGAAAGCACCTGCTTTAATGAACGCTTCACACTCACCATGTAATCTCACGCTCACTCTTTGCTTACAGTTGCTAAGATCTTGTACTATGTTTTAAAAATGTTTTATGCACATTTATTATTGTTTTATTTGACTCTTGCTGTTATGAATGAAAAAAAAGAATAAAAAATAAAACCCAAAATGGATTTCAATTGAAAACTATAGTGTCCTGTGAGTATTTACTTTGTGGACTATGTCTAGAAAATTTATTTATATTTTTTGAGTATTTTTTAGCAGGATGAAAAAGCATAGAGCGAGGTGATCTCTCTCTCTCTCTCTCTCTCTCTCTCTCTCTCATACATTTAAAATATGGTCTATTTTGACTTCAGCCTTCAGTTGAAAAGTTTGCATCAGTTTAAAATGTGTAAAAAATATTACTTTATCACTGTTTATGTTAATATATAAATACAGTTCATTAAGAATGAAATTATCAAAACATGAGGGGTTCACAGTTACTTTTCTGATTGTGATTTATTTGATGGTTTAATATCAAGTTTAATATTTAAGTTTCTGGATTCAGAAGAGCATGCTTTTTATTTTTTCTGAACTGTTTTCTGTTTTCTTGTTTGAATTACAATGCCTTGCAAAAGTATTCATACCTCCTGAACCTTACCACATTTTATCACCACAAATGGAAATGTATTTTATTGGATTTTTATGTCATAGACCAACATCTGTGTGTGTATTTTATTTTTATTATTATTTTAATGTGGTGTGTATTTGCATTCAGCCCCCTTTTACACTGATACCCCTAACTAAAATCCAGTGGAAACTTCAGAAGTAACCTAATTAGTACTGTAGATAGAGTTTACCTTTGTGTAATTTGATAAATACAGCTGTTCTGTGAAGCCCCCAGAGGTTTGATAGAGAACATTAGTGAACAAACAGCATCATGAAGCTCACTGAACACACCAGACAGGTCAGTGATAAAGTTTTGGAGAAGTTTAAAGAAGGGTTAAGTTTTAAAAAAATATTCGAAGCTTTGATCATCACACGGAGCAAAATTTACCAAAGTAGAGCATAATGATGGTAATCCATCATCCAAAAATGGGAAGAGTATGGCACAACTGCAAACCTACCAAAACATGGTCGTCCACCTACACTGACAGGCCGGGCAAGGAGAGCAATAATCAGAGGAGCAGCCAAGAGGCCCATGGTAACTCTGGGGGAGCTGCAGAGATCCACTGCTCAGGTGAGAGAATCTGTCCACAGAACAACTATTAGTCATGTACTCCACAAATCTGGCCTTTATGAAACAGTGGCAAGAAAAAAGCCAATGTTAAAAAAGGCCAAGTCCCGTTTGCAGTTTGCGACAATCCAGATGGGGGACACATATGGAAGAAGGTGTGGAAGAAGATGCTCTGGTCAGATGAGACCAATTTTTTTTCATAAATGCACAACGCTGTGTGGTGGAAGACTAACACTGTGCATGGTGGTGGCAGCATCATGTTGTAAGGATGCTTTTCTTCAGCAGAGAAAGGAAAAGTGGTTAAAGTTAAAGGAAAGATGGATATAGCCAAATACAAGGCAATCTCAGAATTAAACCTGTTAGAGTCTGCAAAAGATTTGAGACTGGGACAGCGGTTCACTTTCCAGCAGGACAATGACCTTTAACATTAGAGCTATAATGGAATGGTTTAGATCGAAGCATATTCTTCCAGTCAAAGTCCAGAAAAATGGGCAAAATCTTCACTAGATGTGCAAAGCTGGTAGAAACATACCCCAAAAGACTTGCAGCTGTAATTGCAGCGAAAGAAGGTTCTACAAAGACTGATTTGGAGGCTTGAATAAAAATGCATGCCAAACTTTTCAGATATTTATTTGTAAAATATTTTAAAAACCATTTATCATTTTCCTTCCACTTCACAATTATGTGTCATATCAGCCATAACAATAAAGCCTCATGTTATTGTAGTTCCTGCCTTATGCTCCCAAAGCAGTTATTACCCTTTGAGGTATGTCCACCACTAGATGTTTGAGAATGTGCTGTGGTCCCTGAGAAAAAGGTGGTAGTAGCAGATTCTTTAGGGTGTGTAAGTTAAGAGGTGTTAGTTTTAGATATTTTAATGGAAAACATGGATGAAAAAAATGTAAGAAGAGGGTTCGGCCTGCAGAGGGCAGAGTCATGATGCTGAAATGCACGTAATCAGAATCTTGGAGTTGTGTGGGATTTATATAGGCAAGAATCCTATTTTTTCTCCATAAAAAAGAAATGCTATTAAGTGCCATAATTTTTTTTTATTATATATTTTATAGTATATATATATTTATTTACAATATAGTATTGGCAGTGTAGTTAGCAAAATTGTTTACAAATGTCAAATCACACCCATTTCTTTGGAATTTGGTTCTTTTCCAACCCATTGACTTAACATAATTGAATCGAATACAATTTATGTTGTTGAAGTGCCACATGATCCCAAAATAACATCTGGCAGTGCACTCATATTCTGTTATTAAACATGATAAAGAAGACAGGACAGCCATGACTTTACAGGACACTAAAAGTCAGGGACCAACTTATTTAGAGAAGCAAAAAATAAGCTAAGAGTAACTGCGAAAGAGCTAGAGAAAGATCCACAACTTAAAATTTTTAAAAAGTCATACAAAATCCTGGAGTTTGTCAAAAGACATGTCAAATCAACTGTACAACAGT
>JAOVVA010000024.1:9375412-9389205 GCA_028565275.1 Leiocassis micropogon
TTGTAAAAAATGTTTGGAATCATGTATGATTTTCGTTCCACTTCTCACGTGTACACCACTTTGTATTGGTCTTTCACATGGAATTCCAATGAAATTGATTCATGTTTGTGTCTGTACAGTAATGTGACAAAATGTGGAAAAGTTTAAGGGGCCGAATACTTTTGCAAGCCACTCTATCTATCTATCTATCTATCTATCTATCTATCTATCTATCTATCTATCTATCTATCTGTCTATCTCTGATGTGTAAAGCTGCATGTAAGCTATTACCTATGGCCAATTCCTCATGTCCTTACACTGCAAAAGTATTTATACCCCTTAAACTTTTTCACATTTTGTCACATTACAACCACAAACGTAAATGCATTTTTATTGGGATTTTATGTGATACTATCAAAAGTGGCACATAATTCTAAAGTAGAGGGAAAGTTATTGGGTTTTAAGAAATCTTTTTACAAATAAATACTTGAAAAGTGTGGTGTGCATTTGTATTCAGCCTCCACAAGTCAATACTTTGCAGAGCCACCTTTTGCTCTTGCTACAGCAAGTCTTTTGTGTCTACCAGCTTTGCACATCTAGAGAGTGACATTTTTGACCATTTTTCTTTACAAAATAGCTCAAGTTCAGTCAGATTGGATGGCGAGCATCTGTGAACAGAAATTTTTAATTCTTGCTACAGATTCCCAATTAGATTTAGGTTTGGAATTTGACTGAGCCATTCTAAAACATGAATATACTTTGATCTAAAACATTTCATTGTAGCTCTGATGGTATGTTTAGGGTTGGTGTCCTGCTGGAAGGTGAACCTCCTCCCTAGTATCAAGACTTTTGCAGTCTCTAACAGGTTTTCTTTTAAGATTTCCCTGTATTTGGTTTCATCTTTTTTCTCTTTAACTCTGACCAGCTGCCCTTTCTCTGCTGAAGAAAAGCATCGGTGGTAGTTTTCCGCCACACATAACGTTTTTTTCAGATGAGTCCAACTTTGGTCTCATCTGACCAGAGCACCCTCTTCTATATGCTTGCTGTATCCCCCACATTTCCTCTCACAAACTGCAAACAGGACTTCTTATGTTTTTTTACGATGGCTTTTTTTTTGTTGCCACTTTTCCATAAAGACCAGATTTGTGGAGTGAATGACAAATAGTTTTCCTGTGGAAAGATTCTCCCACCCGAGCAGATCTCTGCAGATCCTCATGCGTTACCATGGCCTCTAGGCTGTTTCTCCGATAAATGCTCTCATTGCCTGGCCTGTCATTTTAGGTGGACGGCCGTGTCTTGGTAGGTTTGCAGTTGTGCCATGCTCTTTCCATTTTCAGAAGATGAACTGTGCTCCGTGGAATGTTCAATGCTTGGGATATTTTTTATTACCTAACACTCCTTTAAACTTCTCCACTTCTTTATCCCTGACCTGTCTGGTGTGTTCCTTGGGCTTCATCATGCTGTTTGTTCAATAATGTTCTCTAACAAACCACTAGGGACTTTATTTACACTGAGAATAAATTACACACAGATTTAATAATTTAGTGACTTCTGAAGGCAATTGGTTCCACTGGATTTTAGTTGAGGGTATCAGAGTACCACTACCAGTGAAAAGTTTGGACACACCTTCTCCTTCAAAGGTTTTTTCTTTACTGTTATTATTTTCAACATTGCACATTGCACAATACTGAAGACATCCAAACTATGAAAGAAAACAAATGGAATTATGTAGTAAACTAGAAAGTGTTAAACAACTGAGAATATTTATTATTATTATTATTATTATTATTATTATTATTATTATTGTAAAAACATGTAGCTTTTATCAAAACTTGGCAAACTCATGGCATTCTCTCATCAGATTCTTGAGGTAGTCACCAGAAATAGTTTTCAATTTACAGGTTGTCAAGAGTTAATTTGTGACATTTCTTGCCTTCTTAATGTGCTTTTGATTAGAAGTTGTTTTGTCTAGGGGAAGAATGCGTTCAGAGTCATTAGCCCTTTTAGTGCTACTACACCTACTGTACAAATCCAAATTATGGCAAGAAATACTCAGTTAAGTAAAGAGAAACAAAATTTCAAATGTTCAGTGAATCCAAAAATTCCCAAGAACTTTGAATGTATCCCCAAGTGCAGTCGTCAAAACCATCAAACACTATGATGGAACTGGCTCTCATGAGGACCATCCTAGAAAAGGAAGACCACCAGCTACCTCTGGCTGCAAAAGATACGTTTATTAGTTTATTAATGACCAACATCATCAGCTCACCTATATGCATCTCAGAGTTTAAGTGCAGACAAATTTCAACATCCAATGTTTAGAGGAGACTGCATGAGTCAGGCATTTATGGTCAAAGTTTTTTGTGACAAAGAAACATTAAATCAGCAGAAAACTGTTGTTTGGTTTGATAACTCCAAATTTGCGATTTTTCGTTTTAACCACCATGTCTTTTTCAGGAGTAGAGAGGTGAACAGATGTTTTTTGAATGTGTGGTTCCCACTGGGAAGCATGGAGGTGTGATGGTGTGGGGGTGCTTTGCTGGTGACACTGTTGTTGACTTTGTCAAAATTGAGGACACACTTAGCCAGCATGGCTACAGCATTTTGCAGCATTTTCCAACAGGATAATGACCTGGACAAACATGCCTCTATGTTATGTAAGAGTTATTTGTCTAAAAAGGAGAGTGATGGAGTGATGCATCAGATGACTTGGCCTCCACAATCACTGTGTAAGACAATCATGTTGTCTTATAATTTCAATGTCTTCAGTATTAATATACGTATAATAACAATAAAATTACTGAATAAGATGGTGTGTCAAAACTTTTTACTGGCACTGTATAATTACAGTAAGCTCTATTGTATACAATTATATAAATATAAATGTAATTAATAAACCCGTTAATTTGAACCGTAAATAATAGGCTTTAGTTTATATAAGTAGTTTAAGTTACTGAAATGTTAAATATTAAAGGAGCATTTAGATTTTTTGGTTATTTAATATAGCCCAGTACATATATTCAAGTCTTTTTTATGTATATAATGTATTTAATGTTTTTAACACCATCACATTAGCATAAATAGGTAAATCAAGAAAAAAGTTTTCGGACAGAACCATTCCTTATGCCAATTCAGCTTTAAAGGTTAAAATAGCCTGATCGACTCACAATATCAAAATTCCACAGACATTCTTCAGAAATTGGATCTTTTGCCTTTATGTTTGGGGTTATTGTCTTGGGGAAGTGTCCATCTTTTTCCCTGAGTCAGTTTTTTGCTGATGAGATTGAATTCTACTCCAAAATGTCCTGGGTCATAACTCGGTTCATATTACGTTTAGTGATATGAAATGACTTATTTTCAGAGAAGCAGTACCCCAGCTTGATGATCCTTCCTCCATATTTTACTGTGCAGATAGTATAGTCATCATACATGCAAAAAATCTTTCTCCAAGAATGACCAGCTGATCTATTCAATTATTTTTATTTCATTTGACCAATATTGTTCCAAAGAGCACAGTTTGTTTAAAGAATTTTATACAATAATTCGTTTTTTTTTTTATATACCCAAGGAATGTTGTGTATGGTTTAGAAATGATCGTCCTGCAACTATTTTTCTCTGCCTACCATTTTTTTTGTCCTTTCTCTTATTTGTAATTCCATGAACTCCCACTTCTTCAGAGGACATAAAGAAGTAATTTCTCCCACAAATTAAGTCTTATTGCGTGAGGAGTCTAAGGACAGCACACCATGATGCACATGTGATGATTTATTTAAAAGAAGTGACAGATATATACAGTACCAAAATAAAAATGTTTGCTAAATAAAGTAAATGAACTATAATACAGTATAACCAGTTTTTTTTTAAACTGGGTGGCGCGCTGGCCTCGCACCTCTCACAGTTCAAAGACATGCAAAGCAGGTTTATTGGCATTTTTCAAAATTCCCTGTATTGTGCAAGTGTGTGTTTGTTCCATGTGATGGGTTGGCACACCATCTGGGGTGTACCCCACTATGTGTCCTGGACTCCCTTTGATGGGCTCCAGACCCCCTGCAACCCTACACAAGATAAGAGGTATAGATAATGGAAGGATGTTTTAATTGTCAAATGTGTTATGTTGGCCTTGATCTTTGAAGGTTATTTTTGTGGATTGTGGATATACTTGGCCACATCATGTCAGGAGATCCATCAGGCTGGAACAAGTCCTGAGGCTACACGTCTGTTCTGTTATTGAGTGCTCCACAACAAAGTGACAAAGAAAGTTTATTATTTTGAAAGATGAAATGCTGTTTTTGTCGATATCGTCTTACTTTCTACACTAAATCTGTATTTGCTTAATACTCAGACATTTGTGTCTAAGCTTCCTAAATAAACAGACTACTGCCTTTGCTGAATTGCTATAGCACTTTCAATGCTTAATGTTGGTCTTGAAGCAGCCTCATCTTCACCATGATTGCTACTTGATTTGCTACTCTTCAATACAATTAAAGCAGTTCTACAGAAACCAAAAATTCTGATATTAATAAAAAAAAAAATCTGTAGATTTATACATTAAAAGCTTTATCAGTTTATGCTTTGTGAGCAAGCCAGAGGTGATAGTGGCAAGGAAAACACCCCTGAGACAACAAAGGGAAAATCCATGAAAGGAACCAGCCTCAAAAGAAACCATCCTGGGTAACAGATAACAGATAGTGCAACCATAAATAAATCCCTTCTGTAACTGTGTGCTAAAAGTGGACAAATCCAGCCATCTTCGTGGTTTCTTAGTGGAAGTGTACTTACAGCAGTCACATGTATCTATATGGGGTTCTGCTCAGCACCAGTAAGTGGTCTTCATGTGATGAGAATGCCAACAAAGAGTGGGGCAGTGTGGCAAAGAGAGAGAGAGAGAGAGAGAGAGAGAGAGAGAGAGTATTTTCCCAACCAATCTTTATTTATTCTCCCTATCTTTTATAATGAAACCAGGGTGCAATTAACACAAGAACATTTTAGCAACATTTATATCTAAAAGTTTTAAATTAGGCATGTAAGACAAATATGACATGGCTGATTAGGACAAAATAAATGCATCCCTATAAAAAGAGTGAGGATTTTAGGCAAAAAAGATTGTTGCTGAACAACAATCAATATCTATGATGAAGCCCTTTATTCTTTTTTCAAAATTTAGTGGATCTGAGCAAATTATATCTATAGTACTCTGGTGTCACTTGTTCAATCCATGCCTGCTTGATTGCTTTACAGAAGGTCATGTACAGTATCATGGACGGGTTCTTGACCACTACTGGCTTCTTTATCATTGTCCAAAAGTTTTCTATTGGATTAAGGTTGGAAGACGCCCCAGGCCACGGCACCAGAAGCTGAATATTATTGTCACATAGCCACTTTTTTAGTTAACTAGTAAAACTAATTTACCAAATAAGCGCTAACTAATTTGTAAAATCTCTGACAAATACATTTCTAGAACTATAATACATGGCATATGTTGTCTTGGTACTTTTGGCCACCATTGTAAATTTGCTGTCATAATCTTGCTTTGTCATTTATTGCCAATTGATATCTGCCTACACAATATAATAAAATACATAAAAAATTAAATAATAAAAATAATAAAAAATGAATTACTAAAACGAATTTTGTTTTTGTTTGTCCTCTGATAACATTAACACAACTGTACTAAATGATAAATTAAGCTCTATAAACTGTAAGGTTCTGAAAATTTCCTTCTATCTTAAATTGCTTCCTTAATTCATCTGCATTAATTTCTTGCTTCCTGAAAATAGAATATTTATCCTATATATTCCAAACTATTTTCTTACACGATTCTCTGTATACTGTACACACACTCTTCTGTTAATTCTGTAAATCATTAGATTTAGCATTAGGATTATACCTGCTGTTATGTTGTGTTTTTGTCTCACACAAACTCACACTCTGGCAGGGTGCTAATCATAAGAACAAAAAAAAATCTTAAAGACCAGATGTGCTGTTGAGGTTGGAGGAAAGGAATATGATGCTGAGACAAATTCTCCATAGAGTCGAGAGACAGAAAGCGCACAGCACGAGAGCTCAACATGAATGGAAGAAGTAGAGTCTGAACTCTGATCTGTAAGGATCCACTACAGGGTGTAGAGAGATAAAAGTAACAAAGTACAGCTCATATCAAATGTACCGTAATCTCATTCACAGTTGAATCTGACACATACTGTATATCATTCTTAGAGAGGAGAGCTTGTTCTTAACCAACAATAAACGTTTCTGGTTAAATTAAGAACAGGGGAAATTAGCAACAAGGCCCCAGGAGGTCTTCTAACAGTGGCATTTTATTAAACTCATTTGCTGTGTGAGCTTGTTCTTATGAGAGCAATGTGATGCTCTCAGTGCTCCGTCTCCCAGGCTCATTAACAGAGGGAATTTTGAGGAGATCTTTACTTCAGGGCACCCAGGAATAGTGTCTCACCTGGGAGTGCAAAGTGTGACATTGTTGGATGGCTCACTCAAATGGCACAATTACACTCACTTAATGTTGGCAGAGAAGCACTAAGATGAATGTCAGAAGGAACACATGCTCATACAATAGATTTCAAATAATACAAAGAAAGCATAAAGTCTGTTTATAAAGATTTGTTGAGATATCTTGTCTGACCTATTTAAATGCCAATTCAAAATTCAAATCCTCTTGAAAACCAGTTTCACACTGGCAGCTGTTGATGTCATACATCTCAGGTCTTGGTTGAAAAAAATATCATGATTCTGTGTAGGGAAGGGCATGGTCACATGATGGATGAGGATGAGAGGTGGAGTCACAGAGAATGAGTAAGTATGATTAAGTGATAAACAGACAGAAGACACTAGTGTGTGGTTTTGTTAGTATTTCAAAATGCTAATCATCACACACAAAGAAATCAACAACACAATGCTCTCTCTACAGCCTGCATCATTTGTGTCCATAATCCCAGCACTGCCTGTCAAGGATCTACATCCCTCTCTCTTAAAGCCTAGAGGAAGATACTATATGTCACCATGGCGTCACATACATTCGTGAAATAATGAAGATAACTTCCACCAAGTTCACCATCGGCATCCTTGACACTGAACAACAACAGTGCTGCTGTTGCTGAGGCCAATGTCCAAATGCAGGCAGATGTTCATTAGGTGTGTCGTACAGCTGCTGTTGCTGTCCTGCCTGTGCCACATTGACATCAGCATCATGAGGTCAGAGGTAAGCCGAGTGCCGCGAGATGAGACCTTCTTTCATGAACTTCCAAATGAACACCTGATAGCATATTAGGAGTTACAAAGCTCCTCCTCTCATTCTCTGACAACCTTTTTCCACTTCTTGCGCTTTTCCAATCTCTCCTCCTTCAGAATGGGGACATTACTCTGAAAATCATTCCCACAGGTCTGATTTCCACATGTTCCTCTCCCTTTTCCCTTTTTAACCCACTTTTTCTTCTCATCCCACACAGGACCTCCAATGCACTACATCAGCCAACCGAACTAGAAGTTAATTGCATTTATAAATATTCATTAGATCGATGATTTTATGTACTGTATAAGATGGTTTAAAGCATGGCATTGGATAGGGCACATTGGGTGGGGACATGAATGTCTACTAGTGAGTGGCTTTCAGTGAGAACTTCGTCTTCTTACACTTTGAGGGGATTCCCCTTAGGAGCTGTCATAAGACATAGTCCTGAGATACATCTTCATCTTTGACTGACAGTCAGTCCAGCCAAAAACTGTTCTTTTCTGTCCTATTTTTCTTGTATCAAGTGATGCAGGATACTAAAACTAAAAAGTAACTGCCCAGCAGGACCATTTAGATTAAGACAGTACACTAAACTGTCTCTTGTCCTGTTACTATTGACTTTGCCTCTGTGACCACATGCAGATGGAATCTCATATTGTAAATATCAGAATTGTTATAGACTAAATGAATTCCCAACAGCACTGATTTAAGCTAATGCTTAATAAAATGTATTAGTTCATTCAAAAGTATGCTCAGAATGTTTTTTAGTTGCAATACAAGTAGTTCTGCAAGCTCCTACTGGGTTTCCTCCATTTGAATTATAGTATGGATGCTGCTGGGGTGTATAAAATATTGACCTTGAAAAATGTGAGGTGAAATGTTAAGAAAGTAGAAGCAAATTTCATTACATGCTGAACTGTTGTGAACAGCTGGACAACATGCTGAACAGCTGTCTGCATCAGCCAAGTTCAAGACCATTTTCATGGTTATGTGAAACCGTCCCCAGTCACTGGGTTAGAGATCGCTAACCAGAGTCAGAGCTGAGTCAGACAGGTACAGAGGGCAGAGGAGGTCTGGATCACTGGCAGCTTATGAGCATGTGTAGCTCAGCAGAAAACAGACAGGGAGCGAGAGAGAGAGAGAGAGAGAGAAAAGAATAGAATAGAAGAGAAAAAGAGATAACAGTTAGGTATGGTCACAGTCACATTTATAAAGTGAATGTATATTTAGTGGTGTTGTGCAACATGAGACTCCGGCAGAACCAACTTTGACAGCATAACTAAAAGGGGGAGCCAGAAGGAAAGACAGGCATGAGGGCTCCCTGGAATTTAAAGCAGTCAGTCACTCCACCATCAACAAACCTGTGTGATCAATGAGAGTGGAGAAGACAGCATCCAAACATAGTCCACTGTAATCTCTTCACAAAATGTTTACAAAATGTTTGGCTAAATAAATAGGTTTTCAGCCTAGACTTCAGCGTCCCAAACATTATGGAATAGACTTCCAATTAACTTTGAGGCTTGTAAGACAAAGCTCTGCCCTCTGCTGTAGTTTTCATAGTACGGGGTACTAACAAGCAGCCTGCATCCTTTGATCAAAGTAGGCATGGCAATTTATGAAACATTAGCAGTTCATTTGTAAGTGAAATTTGCTTATATTATCTTATATATCTTATACAGTAGGTACGGAAAGGTACGGAAAGTATTCAGACCCCCTTAAATTTTTCACTCTATGTTAAGTTAATTTTTTTTCCTCATTAATGTATGTCTGTGAACCACAATCCTGCAGGAGGGGGCTTGAAGCTAACTGCAGTTGTTCCTGTCAACATTCAGAAAGTTGAATGCCTGATCCTTGAAAATTAACAGATAACATGTCACCAACTTGCAGAAGAGACCCGTTTATGTATGGGAGTTGTACACACAATCATTTACAAACACCACTTGCACATTACAGGAACTCAGCTGGGAGATATTGCCACATCCTATAATGGTAGTTGATAATAATGATAGTTTTTACTCTTATAACAGTGTTCTCTTATTCTGTACAATGAAAGTCCTGGTTTGATTTGAACACCCCTTGCATATTGAACCACTATGTGGATTGGCCACATAAAATCCCCTGCACTTTTAAAGTAAGCATGCCTGTAGATTGTTTTCCATCCACCTTTAACGAGGGTAAATCAGTTACTGAGGGAGAATGAGTGAATGATAGGGAGCGTGTCAGTTTTCACCTCATAGGTAAAAATAGTCAAAAGTAAGGATGCTCAAAGCATTGTTTTTGCCAAAGGCAAGTGTCTTGCTTGAAGAGCGTTGAGCTTTCCAAGCTGCATAATACTGCATTAGCGCATGCAGATGTAGTTCAAGGCTGGGGGGTACATGGCATCTGGCAACAGCGAAGTGTGTATAATGCAGGTGTCAGATTCAAAAAACATAGTAGATCTTTTTTAAAAAAAATGTCCAGAGTCACTGTCCCCAGATGATTCATGTTTATAATCAGTGTGATAAAATGAACCCTCTGTCACAGCATTAGGTTTCCCTCTTTGTGCTTTCGGTGAATAATTTAACATCGTGGTTACATTTCTTCTGTGAATATGACGCAGATGGGGCATGGGGCAGGCAGTGAGATATTCCTTTACAGGAAAATGGAATTACAGTACATGCATAAGTCCCTGAATGCTGCCTAGGTTTGCGGACACACTCACAAACACACACACACACACACACACACACACACACACACACACACACACACACACACACACACACACACACACACAAATACCACTGAGATGAATTTAGTGAGAGTTTGCTGTTATTTCAGTGATCCTGCATCTCTCTCACCCACTTTTACTTTCTCACTTTCGTTCTCCTCTCCTTTCACATCTCTCCTCTCTATTACCCTCTCTCTCTTTTCACCCCTTCCCTCTGCTTTCATCACACTCGCTCTCCCAGACTCTGCCTCCCTCTCTTCCAGCACTTGGCACTGCGATCATGCCTCATTCTCCTCTCCCTCCTCTCTCTCACTCTCCTTCACTCCTCTCTTTCGCCTGTCTTTTATCATTCACATGTATCTTCTTCAAGCGGTTCTTTCCTCCAAGTCAGCACTGCATCAGCCAAGCTGCATCCTGCTAGTTCTGGACAAAAAGGGTTAAACAGCAATCTAGCTTTGACCTCTGTCTTCTCAGCACTTCAGTGGGAACCTGTTTCGAAAGGACATGGCTTCCTGGTTTATATTTGGCTTGTCCTAACCTTGCCTCTCTTTGGATCTCTCACTCCGTGGGAAAGAGTTTAAGACTTTGATCAAAACGTCTGTAGCTGTTTCTGACTGGCGGTCTTATTGCGGTAGTCAGGGAAACCCCCTACCTTGGTATCCTAAGGGGGAGGGGGAGACTTACTGAAGCAGAAAACATAGTTGGATAAAAATAAAGCAGAACAGGAAGAGGAAGAAGAAGAAAAAGAAGAAAATAGAGAGAAAGAGAGAGGAACAGAGGGAGAAGTGGAGCAGAATCAGAAGAAGAAGACATCATTGTTGTCAGAGAGTGGAACAGCTTAGTGTCCCTCAAGCAGAGAGAGTGCGAGTGAGTGAGTGAAAGAGTGAGAGAGAGAAAGAGAGAGAGAGAGAGAAAATCAGAGTAAGTCATAAACAAGCAACGCTGAATGCAGCATGTGCCACGCTCTGGACTCTGTCACTTTATGAAGACGACTGTATTCTCTGAGCACGGGAACCTCCAGGACATTCCATCATCTCAGTGGGTTTTTATTTTGGACACACAGAAGTATGCAGCGCGAATAAGACAGGACATCGTTGGTTTCTGTAAAAGCTACAGGCTTTGAATTAACAGAAGCAAGTTCCACCTCGGACCTTGTGAAGTTTTTGCCCCCTCATCCTCCCATACCTCATTCTGCTATTGCCAAGGATTCAGTCTGTTCTCTTTTAGCCATGCAGGTGTCCTTTGCATGCACAGATCATGGGCTCAAGGCGCCACGGAACAATGAGCCAACCAAGCAAAACACAACGAGTCCAAACACGACAAGTGCAGCCCGGGCTCGGTTCCGCACAGTGGCACTAATCGCTCGAAGCCTGGGATCCTTCACACACCGACACCACATCTCACTGAAGGAATCCACAGGCAAACTTACTGGCATGAAGTACAGGTATGGTACACATCTATTCTACAGGGCAACATCACCAGTGTAAAATTCATCAATATTTATACACTACCAGTCAAAAGTTTAGACATACATTCTAATTATATGGTCTTTCCTGATTTTAATATGCAAAATACGCAATAATCTTTTTTGAAAAGGAAAGATTAAAATGCATCTGCTATTTATGCTCTGTAAAGCCTTCATAACAGCTCTAATCTGAGATGCTGTTAATTGGTGATTTTTGAGGCTGGTACAGTAACTCTAAATGAACTTCTCCTATACAGCAGAGGTAAGTTTTGCTCTTGCTTTCCTGGGAAGGTCTTCACGAGAGCCAGTTTCATCATGGTGCTTGATGGGTTTTGCAAATGAACTTGACAATACTGTTCTTGCAAGAACTATTCCAGAAAGCCTGACCACAACAGTATGTCTTACAACGTAGTAATGCAGTGGTGGCTTAGAGGAATAAGGCACTGAGTTACTGATCGGAAGGTTGGCAGTTCGATCCCCAGCTCCACCAGGTTGCCACTAGTGGGCCCTTGAACAAGGCCCTTAACCCGGTCTGCTCTAGGGGCGCTGTATCATGGCTGACCCTGAGCTCTGACCGCAGTTACGCTGGGATATGCGAAGATAGAATTTCACTGTGCTGTAATGTATATGTGATAAATAAAGGCTTAACATTGTTGTTACATAATTACCTAATTCCATGTGTTGTTTTATAGAAATTCCAAATATTGTTGTAGAATGTAGAAAATAAATAACTAAAAAAAACAAATAAATTTGCAAGTGATCCCAAACATTTGAGCGGTAGTGTATATACAGTGTGTGTGTATATATTCCTTTCTGGACTAATACTGTATATTTCTCTTATATTCAAGAGAAATATAACATATGTGTGCCGGCCAGGTCAACATTTATGGTAGCTGTTTAATACTTCAATGTTGTTGAAACATGAGCTTTACTGACCTCTCAAAATTTCTCATAAGGACCAGGATGTTGGTCTTTTAGATGATTTACAATGTGCGAATTCGTCCACCACTTTTTTGGGCTCATTGTTTGCATATTGTTGCAGGCTTATGGACATCCTTAGCCTTTCACTGGCTGTTTGCCTCACGTGCAAAATACTTCCGAATCGTACTTTCACTTTTTTCATTTTTGACTAAAACTGGTCACGAAGGCCCTTGAGCAGCAGCACTTGCCAAAGTTCAGCCAGCTCAATGTCAAAAAATGTTCATGTGTTGAGCTGTTAGTGAGGAGAGAGGCTGTGTGAAAAAAGGGCCACTGTGTTAAAAGGGAAGTTTTGGCATGAAAAGGAACAAGAGGACAGACGTACTGGCTACATTGAAAGTAATGTCCCATCACATCATAATCCATTATTAATAGAAAAATTGAGAGGAGGAAATACAATTGAAAGAATTCATGAGGTTCAAAGGCATGATAAGATCTGATTGAAGCTGTAAAGAGGCTGTCAAGCAGAATACAGGCAACAGTTACATGTATACTGTAAAAATGAGTCATATTATAGAGGACACCTTCATCTGGGAACAGAAGATGTTGACACTAAAGTGCACCTAACAGCTAAACAAGAGTCATTGCTTCAGATGCCAGAGACAATCTATTCCCATACATTTCTAATGAGGTCAACTGGTGCGTAGCCTCAATTAGAAGATACTGTGGTTAACATTGCTGTATCTGCTGTGGAGTAATAATGGCTTCCTCTCTTATATTTTATTCCTGTGAACATTCAGTGAAAGATAAATATGTCTGACCTGTTCATATATTAAACTTAAAGCAGATGCTTAGTTTCTCTTCATGTAATTTACCTAACAGAGGAAAAGTGATCATTTAATTGGCTTAGTGGTTTCCGTCAGGGTCTGTGTGCATGGAGTTTGCACGTTCTTCCCAAGTTTGGTGGGTTTCCTCTGTGTGCTCTGGTTTCCTCCCGCAGTCCAAGTCATGCAGATTAGGCTAACTGGCGTTTCCATATTGCATGTAGTGTGTGAAAGAGAAAGTGTAGCTGTTGTGCCATGCTGTGAGGATCAGACTGCCTTTCTCTTAATACCCTGGAGGTGAGGTTTGGATTTTCTGTAGTGATTTATGGTAGTTCAGCGCTGCATCAGTAACTCTGCCCCAGTAGGTCACACCATCTTCAGGGAGAGAACCTGACAATAAAACGTGTTTTCTGCCTTTAACACGCATTAAAAATAACGCGACTGCATTTAATAATATCACAACTGATTAAACCCACTGCCTGAGACTCACTAAAATACTGAGATGTTTCTGAATGTGTTGTATTCACTGTGCTTTAATAACTGGGATAAGAACAGAGCGCCACTTTACCTGTGTGTGATTGGGCTCTCGGAGTTCTCCGGTTAGTGAATGAGCAGATCTTACACACAGACACTGCTAATCTCTTCATCAGC
>JAOVVA010000024.1:9395853-9418848 GCA_028565275.1 Leiocassis micropogon
ACGCACACATACCATGGCCGAAGCCACTAACCCAAACACCTTTTCCCAACAGGGTGAACACATAACAGCCCCATCCCACAAAGCATGATGGTTCCTAAGCGAAACCCCGCCCACGCCACAATATTATCGTACAGTTATGTACAAGACAACTGGAGTTTTTGTTACAGTATACAATTCGATTTTATTTATATATCGATTTTAACAATGATCATTGTCTCAAAGCAGCTTCACAAAATTAAAAGTCAGTTATGGAAATGTGTATGAGATATAAGAAAAATCATAATGTTCAGATTATCCCAGATAAGCAAGCCGAGGGCGACGGCAGCTGTGGCAAGGAAAAACTCCCTGAGATGGCAATAGGAAGAAACCTTGAGAGGATTTGGGTGATATCAGATAGCAAGAATTGTTTTGCACACATACTGTGTGTTAGGCAGCTGGAAGTTTAATATACCAGAAGATTTCTAAGTTAACATAGAGTCCATTTTGGAACCTTAATGGCACCAAGATAAGTCAGACGGGTGCAGAGGGCAGAGGGGGTCTGGATCACTGGGAGCTTAGAAGTAGCATGTGTAGTTCCTAAGCATCACAAAGCAGATGCCTCTGTCTGTCCTGATGCCTTGGGAATAGAAGAATAAGAAAGAACAGGTTGACAAGAATTAGCATAGCTGCCGTTCATGATATTAGCAGCACTAGATGAGAATGTGCAGTACAAAAGTTTGGTCATCGCATGCTGCATTATATCTGCAGCTAAAACCAAATAATGTGGGAAAGAAGAGTTTAGTACAGACACTGCCACTTTCCCCAATTTAATTGTGCCTTTTAGCTTTAAATTCTATTTCTGTTTAATTGCACATGTAAATGGCTGCCTCTGTATTTCCTGACGCCACCAGAGCGGTTGGTTATGAGGACGGGAGGTGGTTTGGGAGTTGCTTCATTGCCCAGTGCTGCAGTGCAGATGAGCACGCTCACAAATGTGTACATGAAGGTGTGTGTAGGAGTGTGTCACAACATATATGTGTTTTAAGGGTGCAGCTGACACTGTTGAATTGCATACATCACACACCATATATCACACATCAACAGGTGTGTGTGGGTGTATGTGTGTAATTTTGTCTGTCTCTTTGTGTGGGGACAAATTGCTTCTCGCCAATCTTTCTACAACACAGCATTAAAGATTAAAAGATAACAAGATCCGACATGGTCATTTGACATCAAACACACTGATCATTTTGACCATTTTCAATTTTGTGTGATCTGTAAGCCGACCGTGTTCCCTACTGTATATTTTTAACTAACATTGTGACATCCCAAGTTGATCTTTTTTGATAGCCTAAAGTTTAAATTAAAGTAATTAAAGATCCTGGTTTAAATTAACTTCACAAAACATCACACTGAAATATCAATAGTTTTTCACACTTAAATGTTTTAGGTCTTCACGCAATTTTTATATTACACAAAGAAAACAAATACAAAATGCTGTTTTTTAAACGATGATTTCATTTGTTAATTGAAAAAAGTTGTCTGAAACCGCCTGGCAGTTTATGGTTACTTTTACATAGGACACATTTAGACATTTTCCCCCTTAATAACTGATCAAAGAAAATGCAATTTGTACTGCCATGCGGAAGGCCCGGGTTCGATTCCCAGCCAGTGCCCAAACCCCAGTCACTGGATGCAGTGCCGGTCCCAAGCCTGGATAAAATGGGAGGGTTGCGTCAGGAAGGGCATCCGGCGTAAAACCTGTGCCAAGTTGTAGTGCGGACCGGGTATTCCGCTGTGGCGACCCCTTGTCGGGAGCAGCCGAAAGACCCAACCATTTACTCAAATTATCTTTGTGTAATATTAAAATTAGTTTGATGATCTGAATAATTTTAAGTGTGAAAAATATGCAAAAATTAAAAGTAAAAAAATTCAAGAAGGGGCCAAAAACTTTTCATAGCACTGTACTCCAGTGACCTGAAGACATGCGGAGTAGACTAATTAGTGTTACCTAATTGTCCGTAGATTGTGTGAGAGTGTCTACTGTATATGTCCCAAGCCCACTTAAAGGTGAAGGGGTTAAATGAAGGGGGTAAAAAGCAAAAAGACCATGGAAATCAATGGAAGGTGAAGAGCCGTCAGCACCAGCGGGCATAAAGCCAGTGGCTAAGAAATAATATTTGATTTATTGTAATGTTATATTATGAAAATGTAAATAGATTTTTCTAGATTCAAGACATTTTCGTTTGCACCGATTCTTTGCACTTTTTTTACGCTTGAGTCCATCAGCATGCACGCACACATTCATATTCTTGAAAACTCAAGAAAACCTTTTGAGGTCCTATTTTCTTCCACTATGATTTGAATTGGAAATCAATCTCAGTGGCAGGACAAATGACCTGCCAACTGGAAACATGTTAGAAATTTCAACAAATCAATGGAGAAACATAAAGTCATGAAATAAACATCATGCACCTCTTTTTGTTCCAAACTCCCTACACACACACACACACACACACACACACACACACACACACACACACACACACACACACACACAGAGAAACAAACATTTATGTGGAAAGACTTAATCAACGTAGTCTATACAAGGCTATAAAAGAATAATGGCTAAATAACCTAATAATCATAATTGCAAACGTAAACAATGTTCTGTAATACAAACCACTATTACTGTACGTCCCTGTAATAGTAGTGAGTGAATCATGATATAGTGTCTATCACTAAGTTTAATGTGCAACTTTGGATAATTTGTCTGTGGTCCTCTTTCCAACTAGCGCTCATCTATATTCTGCGAAACTAATAATAAAAGACCAACAAAAAAAAGCTTGTGTGTATTTTCCTCACTTGCTGAATGTTTTTCTCCTACTTGGACATTCCTGTCATGTCTTTTTTATCTTCCCTGTCTCTTTTTTTCTCACTCCTTTCCTACTCTTTTCTTTTGTCTCCATCCTTTTCACACTGCCCTTTCTCAAGAGCATATGCCAGTCAGACAGAGACAGAGAGGGAGATATTGCTTTAACACAAAAGATCTACATATGTGGAAAATAAATCTATTATATCAATTTGATGACTTAGTCATCTCTGAGTGACTCAGGCGAAGCATTCAGCATAACTCTGCCTCAGCTGAGTGGACACTAATCAACAAGAATGATATTGAATTCCAGATTTTAATTCTCCTGATGTTCTATTAACTGGGTTACTTGGCTTTCACTTCAGTCTGCTTGCATCTTACACATCATGCTATATGTACAGTATAATCATATCTGCTGTGAGTATAATACCTACTATAGCATCTCAACTGTAATTTTAAATCTGATACAATCATAACATCTTGGGGTTTGCAGAAAGCCTACGTGTAGTCTAGTGAACCCCAAAACCATAAAAGTATTTTTTTAAAATGTACATTTAATTGTTATTTTACGGTAAAAAGGCAATGCATACAATGAAAACAGGCAGTCAGTGCCATGCACATTTGGACGGACGCAGTGTTTGCCTCTGTACACCACCACAGAAGATCTGAAATGAAGCAATCAAGATGTGATTAAAGTGATTTCAGCTTTAATTGAAGAGTTTAACAAAAACATATATTACATTGCATTTCTTCATTTACAATAAGAGGCACAGAATAATTGCACAAACTACCACTTATAAATATTAGGATAAATATATATTTATTAGGAATATTATGAGAAATTTTTAGAAACTAAAGGGTTTCTAATAACCTCCGCCTATGTGCAGATCCTGACACCTGTGTGCTACCATTTCATGTAGCCTTTCATACAGTATGTGCCATCGCTGGAGACGCTCAGCTATCTGATCCAGGGTTTCAGTTGCCCTGGCGTACCCATTTTCGCCCTAGACAACGGCACCTACTGTTAAATTCAGTGATGATGCTGCCTTTTGTTAAATTCATGTGTTTGGACTGTGGGACAAAACCCACCAAGCACGGGGAGAACTCCGGCACACAGAAACAGGAATCAAACCCAGACCCTGGAGGTGCAAGGCAACAGTGCTAACCACTACATCACCGTGCCGCCAGAAACACCAGCTATAACATATAAATTAGTCGAAAAGATTTTTAGTAAGTTTAGATGGTGTTAAAGGTAAAGCTGGCTTGCTACCTTGTGCACGCACACACACTACATTATTTTCAGTGTACTGAGTAGTGAAATTTTGGCATAGACTCATATTTTTTGGGGGGGGTTCCTTTTGAAGTCAATGCATTTAAATTATGTTATAAATGCAGAATTTACGTCTCTGGGACATAAAGGTTAAGTAGCTCTTAGGTTGGTGGAACAATCTGTGTCATATTCCACCTGCACTGTGACATGCTGTCCTATCAGTTGTGCAGCACTTGCTAAATCTGTGTAGCTCTATACCTTTTAGTCTCTGCTATCTCTGTAATAGGGCGGGTTTTTTTCTCATGCATGCTCACTCACTTTTTCACATACTAGAAAGGGAGGAAACCAGAAAACCTTGAGGAAATGCACCAAGCTTGGGGAGAAAATGCAATTCCACGCACACAAACCTGAGGAGGGAATTGATCACTCCAACCTGATAGGGTTACACTATGCCACCATGCCACCGTATTATTGTCTATATAACTTTTAAATATTATGACTTTATTAATATACGTATTATTATTTTTAATAATAGTATGTTAAAATAAAGTATAAAGTATTGTTTCATTGTTCATTTAATATGGAAAATTTAGACATAAAATGAATGAATTAATTGATCAATCAATTAGTTAATTAATCAATTAATGTGGGAAATTTCACAAAGGTTAGTCAAGTCTTCCACACCTAAACACATACATTCCAATGATATGCTTATTCATCTCTCAGTTGATCCTCTGGTGTAAGGCACAGACTTTAGGTCTGCTGAGGTTTACACAGACTGTAGGTCTACTCTTTTTCCCAAGAGTCTTTTAAACTTGTTACAGATTCCCTTTAACAGAGGGCATCTGATACTAAGCCTCAAACACACAGAATGTGTGACCCATATAGAGGGACTTTATTCCTGCCGTACTACATAACACTGACATTTTCAGCATCTGGCTGTTGCGGGAATGACAAGCAAAACTTGTGAAATCACACCTTATTTCGCACACCCACCAAATGTGACCCAGTTTAGCATGAACTCCATCAAGAACACTCCTTTCACCACATGCACTCCTCACTGCAGTTGTGTGTGAACATCCAGTTTCGGACTGACACATTAATCCTGAACTGCTGTTATGTCATCAGTGTTGTGATTTTTAAAGGTTCAACTTCAAAAGTGCTCTCTGAAAATATCCCTGGAGAGGCAGTGGAGTATAGTGGAATTATCAGTCATTCACAGCTCATGTAGCATTACTTTATCATTTTAAAACTAACAAATGTTTAACTGAAAATTCCAACTAAGCTTCTACATATCTAGCAAATGTAGTTCCAGCTGTATCTTGAACGACAGGTTTAGATGAATACATTTGTTCTAATAGATACTGTTTCTCTGTTTCTATAATAACTGTTGATATACCGGAGCTTGTAGCACAGACACTCCATATACTGTAGTGTAATAATAAAGAGATTTTTTTGTTTGGAGTTTTTTTTATTGCCAGAATATATATGTATGTTGGCTTAGTGGTTAACACTGTCGCCCTGCACCTCCAGGTCCTGGGTTTGAATCCTGCGACAGGTCTGTGTACATGGAGTTTGCATGTTCTCCCCGTGCTTGGTGGGTTTTCATGCACTCTGCTTTTCTCCCACAGTCCAAAGACATGTAGGGTAGGCTAATTGGCGTTCCGAAATTCCCTGTAGTGTGTGAATGTTGACCAGATGTCCTACCACGGTCATACAAAATGGGAGTAATACAATGGTCACCATTGGTCTCCACGGTCCCTAGTTGGACTACAGAGGTTCCCAGGTGGATAGATTGATGGATATACAGTGGAACCTTGGTTCACGAACACCCGGAGTAGATTTACGACCCAAAAATTAATCTAAGCTTTGTCTCCTGAACCCACATCCCAAGCTTCTGCTATCAGCTGAACAAAAGTATGAGGCCATCACCCAGCATCAGTCTGCAGTCACAGATCGTGCACATGATATAAAAATTTTGTGCAAAGTGCTATACCTTATGAACGATAATGCGGTGTCCCTTTTTTGCATTTATATTTAGTGCTGTAATATTTTTCTTTAATTAAGACTTTTTCATACTTTGTTTTATAGTTTGTTATATAAGCAAAATAAATATAAAAATTTTAAATATACAGTAGTTACGGAATACCGAGTAATTCTATGTAATGTATTTCTATGGAAAAAACGGAACCGGTTTATGATCAAATTGGGTCACGACCAGAACTTATGAATTATGTTCATGAACCGAGGTTCTAAGGCAAATATTTATTTATTTATTTATTTATTTTTTACTAATTGTCTCAAAAATCCAAATGTTTGTAAGTGTTTTTAACTAAATATTGCCATCTCCCTGGCAAATCACTCTAGAATCTCAAACCTAATATTTCATATTCACACTTTCATTCAGTCAATTTATAATAGAGCTACAATATGGATGCTATAAGTTTTTACATTTTACTGTGTGAATTTTGATTAGTGTTCTTGATTTTTTTCAGAGCAAATTAGACACTAAAGCAAACACGCAGTAGATCAGTAGAAGTTGCTAGGTGTCATCATGGGCAAATTTGCATTTTTATTTATTCATCCTGCTCATTGGCACATCAAATTATACCTAATGTTATGGGAGGAAGGAAGATTTTCACTCACAAAATGAGTAAAGTTGAATAGAATAGAAAAAAGTTAAAATTTTCCTTCAAATAGGAAATAATAGATTAACATGCACGCAGCGTGCTGGCGTAGTGGGTAGCACTGTGCACATCTCCAGAGACTAAGGTTCAAGTCCTGGCATGGAGTGTGTGATTGCATGTTCTCCTTGTGCTTGGTGGGTTTTCTCCAGGTGCTACTATTTCCTCCAACAATTCAAAGACACGTAGGCTAATTAGTGTTTCTAAACTACCTGAAGTGAGTGGTGTGAAAATGGTCACAGGGTGCCAGTCCATTGCAGGGCACACACACATTCACACACTCATTTACTGTACACACTATTAATTACTATTTGTAATTAACGGTATTTGTTAATTGTTAATGGTAATTAGCCTAATCTGCATGTTTTTGGACTGTGGGATGAAACCAAAGTACCCGGAGGAAACCCACCAAGCATGGGTAGAACATGCAAACACCACGCACACAGAATCAAGGTGCAAGCCTACAGTGCTAACCACTAAGTCACTGTGCCGCCTAGCATGCAGACATGAAAGATGTCAATGTGTAATAATAGCTAAACCTTACATGCTTAATAATGTAAGAACTTTTTGAACAAACTTTTATAAACCTGTGGGTATCTAGAGTGTCACTAATGTGTTCTTAAAAAGTTGCTTTTCTCATTTTATTTTTATTGAAGTTGCTAAGGGGTCTAAAAAGCAGCTAAATCCTGTGATACAGTCTCTAAGCTCACGTCACTCTCAGTGTAGAGATTCTGTGCCTGAGTCCTCAAGGCTTTCCTCTCAGCTCTCTGGTTTCTTTTTAGAAACAGGCCAGTAGGTACAGTAGCTATGATGAATTGCTCTTATGTATGCTAAGTGTGCATGGTGACCTGCAAACTGTCTAGCATCTGAACCAGGATGTATTTCTGCATCACAGCCACTGTTTCCAGCACAGGCTCAGGCTCCACTGCGACTCTGATCAGGATAAAGGAGTTACCGAATGTGAGTGAGGGCGAGACTCTATCATATTATCACACAGTTTTCTACTATTTGTGAATTTCTATAAGTCACTCACATTTAAAATGTCAACATGACTCCAATATGCATTTAAATGACACACTGGGGAAACATCTTGCTCAGTACTTTGATATCTTTTAAAGCTGCTGGACTCCAACAGAAATTGATTTCTGTCCACTGATTATATACTGTAGCTGTAGGGGTCCTGCATTTCAGTCAGTACTTCTTTTTAAATTAGTACAGTAAACACACACAGCAATGTGTACTTTGCAAAAGCTATCATGAACAAGATAATAAACAGTCTCTTCCACTCTTTATATGAGTGTGAATTTGGGATGCTGTGTACGCTCCTGAGGACAGCACTGTGGCTCAGCAGTTAGCACCCTTGCCTCGCATCTCCAGGGTTAGGGTTGGTATCTAGCATAGTTTGTCTGTGTGTTTAGAGTTTAAAGTTCTCTCGCTGCTTGGTGGGTTTCCTCTGGTTACTTCAATTCCCTCATTGTCCAAAGATTTTTGTGTTCCCTTTAGGGTGTGATTCAGTGTTTGGCTGCTTGTGCTCTGCGATGGGTTGACACACCATCCAGCATGTCCAATGCCTTGTGTTCTGAGCTTCCTAAAGTTTTCAGGCGCCTTGCAACTTCAAACATATAAAAAATATTTCATTTTAGGGTCGCAAATGATGGTGATATCAATTATATCAATTTCAAAACCAACCCGCTCCCCTACACACTGATACCTGGTTAAGTTTGAAATCTTAAGCAGCATTTAACTACTCCAACAACACACACATCTCTGTGATACTAGTGTTAACTCAATTACTGTAGCTGTTAAAGTAACTGTTTCCTTTTTTTTTTTAACAAACTCATTTTCCAGATGTGTTCATTTATTATTTTGAATTGACATCTGTCTTTAACAATGTCTTTCTTTTAGTTTTTTAAAGGCTTGGTGTTTATTCACCATTTACATTTTTTAGGAGTCCTTGTTTTTGATAATATTAATAATTATTCACAGATGGTTGTTTGCAAATGAAAGCGATTTGTTTTATGTGATGTGTTGCTGCTGTAATGTTTATCTGTGAATTTTGCTTCTCTCTTGGTCTTGCATCACTGCATCACCTCCAGTACTTGTATAACCTGTATCTACGGCCTTGTTCACACTTTGCATCAGCGATCTTCAGTGACGTGATGTTTTTGTACAGAGACTGAAAAACTGCTGCATAATCAACAAATATGTCAGGCAAGAAAAGAGATTTTGGTAAAAGCACTGCAAAACCAGACACGGCTTTCAGATACCATCTTTGTAATATTTCATAACTGTCAGGGCCCATTACTGTCCCCTAAGGTACCACTGACATAATATACCGTCATCTGTTTAATATCCTTCCCACAGATAATAATAAAAACTTTTTTTTGATGCCCAAGGGAGGAAAAATCTATACATTGCACACTGCCTTTGAAAAGTATAACCCTGTGTTCTCTCCCTGAACCAAACCACTGTTTACACCTGAATATTTCAGTCTACACAAATCAGGTGTGATAGTAGAGCATTTATGCAGAAAGTGCTCAAATAATCATTGCATTCTCTTGTTCCCTCCAGCTGAGTTACATGACAAGTTTTCAACTGTTTGTTTCATAATGATAATTGACAGAGATGTGTGAGCATGCAGTGTGCGTCACGCAGCCTGCTGCCTTTAACAGGTGGCAGCTCAGCTCCAACATGGGTGGTGTGAATTTGGATGAATATACCACAAAAAAATGGCACAATATCAAAAAGCAATTAAGGGAAAAAATATCATAAAATAAATAAAGCCAAACAAAATGGTTAAAGTTTATGTTATGGAAGGTCTGAATATTACACTGAAGATCAATGCTGTCATTCATCAAAACGGCCAATCCTCAAATCATCAATCATCCAATCACATCCAATCATCAAACAATCATAAGTAAATTCCATCAACAGTTTTCTTATTCGTTGATTTTTGGAGTGCAGTGACATCACTGTGGTTCGTTTCAGCCAGTGTGGTAAATCTGGATGTGTGTCACATCCTTCTCTGCAAGAACCTCCTTCCATATCTCACCAAACAGAACCGTAATATTGTTTGGAATTCAGCGACTAAAAAACACATGCAGTAACAAAAATAAGAGTGCATGCCTTTCTCAACCTGGAAAAAACTGCTTGTTTTACCGTTACACAATCAACATCAGCAAAAATGATATGAAATATTGATATGAAGAATTATAACAAGTTTATTAGGCAGTGTAGTATTAACCATAACAAAAGTCAAATAGCATAAACAATCACTGTATAAATATAGAACTAGGTAATAGGATTTAGTCTTGAAATTCATAAATGTGACTCAGAGGCACAGCCTTGGATCTTCTAGTGCTCAGTTTAGTAACAGGTGCATTTGCAAACTACATGAACTGAATGCTGAATCTTGTGCATCACATTTTGTGTTATGTTTTGAATTTTTATTTAATGTATCTTGTGTATGTTGCCAGGAAAGAACACAATTATACAATAAATGAATAAAAACCTATTTAAGTTTTAAAAAGAATTAAAAAAAACTAGACATTTAACCTCGACCAAGCTCAGGATTGAACGGAGGACCCTAGAGTCTTGGTTGACATAAATTGTAGAACCAGTCTAGCTCAGAAATCTAAAGTCACACTATGATTTCTAACAATATAAAAATTAATCTGGTGAATTTTGGTGAAATGTAATGCATATTTAGAAGTTGCTACGTACCATTGTAAGAACTTTGTAAAATTATTTTTACTACTGATAACAAGCAGAGATTTGTTACACCAAGTAGCACCAGCTGTCACAGCATTTACAGTATAACAACACCTATTCAAAAGTTTTTAACTGTTAGTAGAAACACAAGTTTGAATATTATTTACCTTTCCAAAAATAGTTTTATAAGAGTAGGAATATTTCTGTCCGGATGACTGTGTCTGTATTGACTGACTACTACTCTTCGCTGTTGGTGTGAAGCTTATTGTAGTCGTCCATCAAAGCCACACCACGTTCCACAATGTCATTCATAACCCTAAAGCTGTACACAGAAATTTTGCCCATTCTCAATATGTTGTTGTATTCCCAGTTTGATGCATCCTTGCTAAGGAAGTCTAGATGTTGAACAAAGTGTTCGGGTGACTCACGTTCTTTAGACTGGATCAGCACAGAGTCAGTAGTGGTTCTTTTTCAGTGGATTCCCAAATCCAGAAGTACTTAAGCAACTCACCGGCTTGCATTTGATGTCAACATCATTGCCATCGCCAAAAAATGCCAGTGCCACTAGTTCCTCTGACATGGACCATGGATGACCTTGAAATGTGTTCAGTGCAATTTTTGCTAATGCAGAGTTGTCAAACTTCTAAATGTTTTTGATAAGCTGAAGATCATTGATGAAGGAGCAGTAAACCTGGACTTCACATACAATCGAACCATAAATATACATATTTCCAGTGTTTTTGCATGTGCTATGTCAAAGAGATCTTGAAATCCTTCCATCCACTTTGTCTCCTTTTGTTCTAAAGCCTGTGAACACTTGGCTTTGTTCTCCTTGTTCTTTTTCTGCTTCTGCCACTCGACAAAAATGCCTTCAACTTTGTTGATGACATGCTGTTTCAGTCTTGATGGGATATTAGCCTTAGCCCAAACTTCTAACTTCTTTGCAATGTTATGCATCCCTTACAGTTTTCTTTGATGGCAGCTTATTAGAACACGGTTTACAAGCCAGATTTCAGTCTGTATCCTAGTTGCAGGCTTGGGAGCAGAATCTCCTGACATTACAGTATATTCACCGTTTCACTTACTTTAAATGCAAAAAAAACTTTGTGAACTACAGTATAAATGTTCCAACAAGCGACAGACTTTCACATAGATTCTATGTAACTGAATAAATAATATTATTAACTAACAATAACTAACAATAAAGATTGGCTAGATTTCAATAAAAAAGTAAGATGAGTTACATTAATATTTGCATTGGAAATGTATTACTAAGTAGCTAATAGCTATGCATATTTTTTTATTGCATGTTATAAGAATCGTGACTTAATAATTAAGTATTTTAAGGCCTGGGAACATCCCCTTAATATGATCTAACTATTCTGAAAATTTTAAACACAGTGCATCACAGCCTGCTGTTTATGAGGCTTAACAGGCAGAGAGTTTAAGATTGTTGATCCAGCCTCTAAATTCCCCAGATCACAATCCAACTGAGCATCTATGTAATATGCTTGATAAATATATCTGATCCACAGCAGCCCCACCTTGTAACCCACAGCCCCCCAAACTCCCACAGCTAACCCCCGGTGGCACAAGGGGAACCTTACTGTGTATTATATCAATATTGGACTTTTGCACTTTAACATTATGGCAGATTGGTGAACACCGCTCAGCCATAACATTAACACCACATGACATTAACATTGATTTATCCATTATATACAGGTTTACTGCTATACAGTAGGTCTCATCCAATGGAGGCCCACCTTGCACAGCACACCTTCAGAGTTCTTATGGAGGCCTGCCTAAGGGTTTTGTTGGCACAAGAGGAACTTGGGTATAATATTTTAAGGTTTATTTATTATGGATGATCAGTGTACACTATACAGTATATTGTACCTGTGTGTACCTTCACAGATGATACAGCTTTGGCAACACACCACTTATCAGTATGCCATGTTTTCCACAGTGTAAAATTAGACTAAGCAATACATGCTAGAGATTCTAAGTGCATTAGAAAACCTTCACCACCAGCAGAACACTGGCACTCTGATGAATAAAAGTAACTCTAAATTTCCTTAATGTGATATCTACTGCAGGGTGGTATTGTGCTATAAGTGCAAATGGGTGAAGACATAAAACAATTTAATGGCATTATTTCAGCTGATGAAGAGTCACTGCAGGACGCATTAAAATGCTGTGAAAAACAGAGAAAAAGGGAGCAAGACAGAAGGAGAGAGAAATACCGTCCTTACTGTATTTTTCACTAAGATTAAAACAGGGCAGCCTTTCTTAAATCACACTGTTCTGTAAAATCTACAGTAATGACAGAGATTTTCATTGGCCATTTATTCATGTCACTATTAAGAGCTGTGCAGATGGATATGGTGTTAAGATCGACTTAGAATTGCATCAGGACCATAAAACACACACCAAGCCCAGTTCTCCACAGCAGCAGGACGTGAGGAGCATCCATATTAGTGCTGATCCTCCCTAAATGCCAGTACGCTGCATTCCCTCCCTGCTCTACAGTGCTCATTTTATTTATGGACCAAAGACAGATCAGGTCTCTTTTTTGCATTGGGTCTTTCTCACTACTTTGTCATTTCTCCAAAACTCCTCAATGCCCCTGGATCCCCCTCATTGTCCCAAGCTCCAAGCACAGTTCCAGGTCCCTCCCAATGTCCTGGGTCCCTTTCACTGCTCTCGCAGGTATGTCACAGTAAAGTTCATGGGCAGGTTGCTCACAGTAGTGATGCTGTCTTAAAGGATTACCAACCACTGACTGAAACACTACACTTACCAGTTCATTACATACATGTGCATTCCTTCATGCATTACCATGATCCTTTTCCTCAATGGCTCCTGCTACTCACAACCACACCCACTCTGCTACATGTATTTTTTTAGATTTAGGATTTATGAAAAATGTTTAATATAAATAAAACCGAACAGTATTCATTTGCAATCACTTTAATGCAAAAAAAAAAGTTGAAGACTTTCAAGTTGAAGACCCAGTTGCACAATATTTTGCACAGTATTCCACTACACTGCACAATCATTGCACACTCACTGCAAACTTTTGGGCGTATATCTGGTTTCATACTCTACTCTGCATACATACAGTATCTACCAGTCTATTTGTTTACAGTATATATTTTAATATGCTGCTTGTAAAACTTCATCCTGATCAGAATCACAGTGAATCCAGGGAACAGCATATGAACACAATGCAGGAGAATTCACCCCAGACAGCAGTCCATCAAAGGGGACCATGTACATACCATATATACCAGTACCTCATGGACAGTGAAAGGAAAACCAAAAAGCCTCGGAAGTGACCACTCAACGTTTTAAGGGGCTTTACAGCACCAGTGTTGCCCACTGTGCTATCTTATTTTATTTTACTTTGATTGTTTTGTTTTGTCACTGTTGCCTTCTGGGTTCAATAATGTCTCGGGTCTGTCTGCATGGAGTTTGCATGTTCTCCCCGTGCTTGGTGGGTTTCTTCTGGCCACTGCCACATTCCAAAGACATGCAGGTTAGACTGACTGGTGTTCCCAAATTGTTCATAGTGTGTGAATAAGTGTGTGTATGTGTGTGCCCAGCAATGGATTGGCACCCTGTCCAGGGTGTACCCTGCCTCATGCTCTAAGGCTCCTGGGATGGGCTCCAGTTCCTCTGTATACCGGATTAGGCGGTATACAGTAGATGACGAGTGAGTGATGAGTGAGGTTTTGTTTTGATGTTTTGGCCCAATTCGTTTTTTATCGTTATCAGCCATTTTTCCTGGTGTTAAAGCAGTGTTTTATGATCTAGCATCATAAACACCAAAACTGATTTTTACTGAGAAAATGCTATTTCTACAAAGTTTTATGGATGGAATAAAACATAGATGTGCTATTTCAATTAACTTTCTTTGTTACACCAGGCAAATGAGTATTCAACCACTCTATGCCAGCTTAACTGATTGATATCTCTTTTCTGTGTCCTTTTTTTTCCGCAGGAATCTTGGGAAATCTGGATTGCGGGTATCATGTTTGGGGCTTGGTGAGTCTTTAGCCAATTATAAGACCATCATAAGTCTCTGGCTGTGAGTTTGAGCTCTTCATTTTCCAGTTCACAGCAGAAAGCTTCTCTCTTTTTTTGTGTCTCTCACCACTCTCTCCAAGTTTCCTGACTAATCAATGGCTTTATGAATAAGTGATGAGCCAGTTTGGAAGCTATACCACAAAACAAAATAAAATAATGAATGAAATAATCCTATTAGGTGAGATATAGCTCTCCTTTGAGTACAAAAGGCAACAGTTTCATAGATGAATGAAAGGTTCCTCCTCCTGTTTTAACAACTCAGATTTCAATCATCAGCTTCCACTGTGTCTGGAGCATTGCATAATTCAATGCTTTAACTGACATCTGCTCAGCTAATCCTCTTGTTAAGCTTTCTCCTATTAATGTTTAATTTATAACCCATGACAGGCACAAAATGCTTTGCAGTAATTAGCTCACCCAGCTAAGACAGAGCAGGGCTGAAACGAGTCGATGGGAAATGGTTTTGCAAGTCACATTTAATTCTAGTTGTACTGTAAAACCCAATGAAATAAAATTCCTGTATTGAGAATGAAAGCTTTAAAAGGGAGATATTAACCAAAATTTCACTTTTAGTCATTTTTAGACATTGCCTGCTTTTTATGCCTTTTCCATTTTTGTAATGGCCAGACCTTAAACAAGCCAAGTAGATTTTTGTCCTATTTTGACCGCAAGAATTTCTTACAGGATTAATAAAGTTGTATCTCTTATATAACCTTATATAACAAATACCCCCTTTAGATAATGCCAATGTAATGACCTCAAGAGCAGGTTATTATGATATTTTTTAAAGATTTAATATAAAAAAATGTGCTCATAAGCAATTACAAATGAATAGATAATATACCTGTATATACAATAGATCTACAGTAAGTGTTGGTGTGTGTCTAATGGATCTTAAAAGTGTTAGTAAACTGTATGTTTTAAAGATATTGAAGCAGTTATTGATTTCTAGACTGGGACATTACATTAAGTCTCTGGACACTACTAATGCAATATAAAATGGTTATCAAAGCAATTTTTCAGCATATGGTGGGCAGACTGCAGAGCTTTGATAATGGCCAAATTGAAAATAAAACATCGACGCATATTTACAGAATATTTCAAAATAAGAGAAATTGCATGCTGTGCCCACTTGGTAGCATCTAATTCATTCTCTTGACTGATTTGGAATCCATTGGCTCAAAACATTGTGCTTTCAGATATAAATTTTTGCAGTTGTAAAGAAGGGTAAAGGGTTGATGTAAATTACTGTACTGTAGCCTTGCTATGAGTTCAAACCTGTGTGGGTGCTCTGCTTTGGCTTCTCTTTTCATCAAGAAGATGTTTCCACCAGCCTAACTTCCTCTCACTGAATATTTTTTGGAGTTTATTTGCACCATTGTTAACTTGCCATTGCCACTACTGCCACTGAAACACTAAAGACGGTTGTGCAGGATGATTTTAGGTATAGATAGTCAGAAAGAGAGAGAGAGAGAGAGGGAGAGAGAACACATATGAGGAAAGTCAAATATTATAATACATAAATTCTGATGTTCGAGGGGATATTAAGTGGATCTGACAGGGGACAGGAAAACCAGGACTGGTACAGTGATGACTCAATACAATACTTCCACCCAGGGTCACATACAAGTCATGAATCATGGGTGTTGTAGTCTGTAGGCAAAGTCAATGCAGAAAAAAACAGATGTCTGAGGGTCATGCTTTTCACACTGATGCTAACAATGACTGTAAAATTTTGACACAGTTCAAGATGGATTAGCATGTACTGCACTAATAAAAAATGTAAAATTGAATGGGGTAAGTACATTATCAGAGTTACCAAAATTCAATTATTATTATCATCATCAAAAGCAAAAAAAATTACCAGCCATTAAATAATCCATTAAATAGTCTGACTGCTCTCTTTCATTTGTGATAAGGTTCTAAACTGTTTTCTTCTAATTTGTCTGTTATGAAATTCTAATCTTTTTCCCTCTTTCTTCCAGGAACATGGGTGACATTTGGGGGTCAGATTTCTGATGAGGTGGGGACACCTAACAAACATGCGTACACATGCAGCAACATTTTATTTTAAATAAAAGAATCATCTCTCAGCCAAGCAGAGATCTTTCTCAGTGCCAGAAGCCACCAGGCTCTATAGTAACACCACATATGAATCATTCTGTGGTGCTCTCTTACTAACAATAGCTATGTTCTGCGTGGGTTCTTGCTGTCTCTGACATTCACTGGAGCATAGACACAGTCCCATTAGTCAATCATCCATCATAAAGGCTCCTGCAGAAAACTCACTGTCCCCAGAGGCGAGGTCTTGGGTGTCGAACAACGTCAGGGTGGGGCTATCTAATCAAATTAAAGTTGAGGTTGGAAACATGGAACATCCCCCTTTTTGTTGCTCTATAGTAAGCTGTCTAAATTAATAATGTCTACAATTGTCGCTGTTGCCTTCATGGTCAAATCCAAACAACACCCTACAGTCACTGTCACTCAAAATAATAACACACACATCATGCACATCATCGGAAGGAGACAGGAGGGAGGGGAGAGAGAGAGAGAGAGAGAGAGAGAGAGAGAGAGAAAATGATCAATTTACCTAATTCTAATACCTAATCACTCAGTATGTTGTTATTATTATTATTATTATTATTATTGTAATTATTCATCCATCAGTTGTATTAGTTGTTGCCATGATGTGTATGCTTTTGCAATATTGTATTTAATAGACTTAATAATACAATGGAACTACTTTGCATTCAAACAGAAATAAAAAATAGAAGGGCAGATTTATACAGTCATGCAAAAAAGATAAGAAATGAGCGTATGTGCTATTATTAGCTCTCACAGATGTGACTAGTTTATGTTAAATTACATAATAGTGCATCTCTGTGAACAATAATTTAATGAAGACTTTGTGCATGGACATTTAGAAAAAGAAAACACAGCTCAATATACTGTGTGAATAATATTAGCTTACCACACCTGAACTAAAGTGCTAATAGTATATAATTTCTTGTGTGTATAACTGTCTGAGTATGTTTGTGTGTAGGTAGCAGAGCAGCTAATGACTATAGCCTATGAGAATGGGGTTAACCTCTTCGACACAGCTGAGGTTTACTCAGCCGGAAAGTGAGTATGATCATTCTGCTTTGCGAGAATTTCACACAGTTGAACTGATATTCAACACATATGATATTTCTATTTCAAATGAATAGTATCATTAAACCTGACTACGCATGAACTCACAGTATCCCAAAGTCTGAACAAAACTGTCAGTTAATTGAAGATTTTGTAAACTGGACTGGCATGATAGCTCGTGGGTGACACAAATGGCTAAACATCTACCCTTTAATCAGGAGAAGGCTTATCAGTTCTGGCTAGAAGTCTGTGAGAAGATATTTAACCTGATGGTAAAGTAGCATTGTGTATAAAGTGGCTGTAACTTAGTGCCCTTCTCCGAGCTCTTTAGACGGCCAGTGATACTCTGAGAAAACATGTTGGCTGGATTCCCAGCTCTTGTCAGCCTCCCAGGCCGGTCACTGTCATTCAGTAAAGCAAACTGAGCTTGCAAAAAAGTAGACACAACTGCAACTGAGAACAAAATTTGCACAATTAAATACATTTAAAAACTGTACATCCAAAAAACTATCTATCTATCTATCTATCTATCTATCTATCTATCTATCTATCTATCTATCTATCTATATATAAATAAAAAGTCTGAACTCTTACTTAATGTGTGTTATCCTCTACACAGAGCTGAAATCATTCTTGGAAATATCATCAAGAAGAAATGCTGGAGGTATAAAACCGCTGAAAAGAATTACACCAATATTGTACACCAATCAGCCATAACATTACAATGCAAAATATTATGTGTAGTATTGTATAGGTTCTCCCTGTTCCTGGGCCCTTGGGGCATGACTCCACAAGGCCTCTGGAGGTGTGCTACGGTGTCTGGCACCAGATCTTTTGGATGCTGCGGGTTGTGGGGTGGGGCCTCTATGGATTGGATGTGTTTGTCTGGTACATTTCATGGGTCCTCGATCGGATTGAGATCTGGGGAATTTGGATTCTTTGCCTGTTAGGCCGCATGCGCAGCAGGCTGTAGTGCACTGGGCGTACTGTTGCCTTCCTATCATGGCCATCATTGATTGGCTTTTCTGTCGGATCGGATCAGACGGGCTAGCCTTTGCTTTCTGCAGACACAAATGAGCATTGGGTTCCCATGATCCTGTCAGCAGTTTCCTGGTATATGATCAATATGTTAATGTGCTACTGTTTTGTGGTGTTATGTTATGGATGATCAGTTCATATTGCTAGAATTCCATGGATTGTTACATGGACGTTGCAATGGTAATGTGGAATATGGCATAAATTGTTTAAATAGGTTTTGGGTGGATAGTGATTGGGTCACAATGTGTAGGATAATTTCATTTGTCTTATGGTTGAACATAAACACGGATTAAATGATTTGATGTTTTTAACTCATTATGGTCCATATTATATGTGTGCGCAGGAGATCAAGTCTAGTGATCACTACCAAACTTTACTGGGGAGGAAAGTAAGTAAACTACTTATGTATAATTTGTATCTCTTTGCAGTTCATGTCATGGAATGTCTGTTTAATAGTTAAATTCCTTGCCTATGTCAAAGCAGCTATAAACAGTTATTCCCTCCACAGTTTATCTGGATTGATTATCCCTCTAGAAGATCACAAGATAAAGAAAAAGCATATATCATTCTTTAAAGTGTAAAAGCAAAGCATAAGGCACTTTACCCAGAGGTTCTCTCCCAAGCAAACCTAATTTACAGCTTGACATGACATCTAAGGAGATCTGCTGTCATGGAAAATTATCCAACATCTGTCCAATAAGAAATGAGAATTGACATCACCATGATATAACTAGATTGAATCCATTTGACTGGACAGGTCATCCCAAGCCTATTACGTGTGTGCGAGTGTGAGAATTGAAGAATTTTGTGAGGTAAAAGGATGCTAATCTATATGCATTAGTCTCTAAGCTAAAAATCAATTCGATCAAGCAGAGTTGAAACTTCTCCAATCAGAGCAGACACATTTTAAATTCTGTCTCTTAACAGGGGATTAGGTGGAGGTTGAGAAAAACGAGGACCTGTTTCATTTCAGATGAAAAAGCATGCACTGATCTATTACTCAGAATCATCAGATCTGGTTCAAAGTCTGTCAAAAGTCTGTTTTGTTGTAGCAAGTCAGGGTGGATTTGTGTTATATGACCTTGAAGATGTTTTCCCTCTCATCCAGGTGTCTTTACTAATCCCTAACTCTTCTGTTGAAGCTGAAATTGAGTTGAGCAAAATGCTTTGAATCGCATTCAGCTTATTTTGGGATGTTGTGTAAGGTATGACAAACTGGTCATAGCTTTCATCACTTACTCAAAGCCAGAAGAAGTAGGATAGAAATGTTTATGGCAATTCCAACTGCAATTTCTGCCTATTTATGTCTTATTTGACATAATATTTGCAAATGTGGCAGTACGATATGCTCTTTTAGGTCCCCTTTTATTGTCCTTGTATAGCCAAACCCTAAAATATATGATTTAGAAGTATAATATAGCTTTTGTTTTTGTTTTGTATGATGATGATGATAATGATGATGATGATGATAATGATGATGACACCTGTTATTTTTGCCAGATTGCCTGGTACAGCTACTTAGTTTTGATCTTTTTGAACAATTGAACTGCGTTACACACTATGGCCAAATGTTTGTGAACACCTGACCAGGACAACCATACTTGCTTATTGAGCATACTGTTCCAAATGTTCCCCTGCTTTGTTTTGTTTTTGTTTTTTTGCTTTAAATTATACGTTGTCCATTCAGTCACATGACAATTGGTGAGGTCAGGCACTGATGATGGGTAAGAAGGTCTGGAGTGTAGTTGGGATTGCAGTACATCGCAAATGGGGTTGAGGTCAGGGTTATGTGCAGGCCACTTGAGATCTTCTATTCCACCCTTGGTCATCCATGTCTTTAGGGACCTCCCTTATGCACAGGGATAGAACAGAGTTGGACCTGTTTGTTACAGTGAAGGGAAATCATATAATGATACAGCATAAATAGACATCCTCTACAACTGTGCTCTTTCAAGTTGTGGGGAAGACCCACATATGGGTGTAATGGTCAGGTGTCTAGGAACATTTGGACATACAGTGTACAGTATATAACTACTAATTATTATAGTAAGTCCATGTGTTTTTTCTTTATACAACTGATCCAGTGCCAGTCCAAAAATTTACTGACTACCTTTTTCCCAGGTATAGCTTTTTTGTCTTGTAAAATAATTTTACTGCTGCTCTAAGATATAAGTATTAGTACACATAACTGACAACAAAGCACAATCCTTTTGATTAACACAGATTTCATAATAAGCGGCAGGTTATTTTTATATTCACAGAGGCCACAGCTTCATACAGCTTGTAGTGTTTCATAACTATTCATACTGCTAGTGGTAATGAACAGGACAGAAAAGATGGCAAAGGCATTGATGCATTTCTTTTTTAAACTTCCAAATAAAGTATATCCAGAAGTCCAGAAGTAAAATCAGAAGTCAGAGGGGAAGTGGAATGTTTTTGACATATTAAACATTTAATACACATTTAAACATATCATTTAATTTGAGTAATTAAACAGTGAATTCGTTAAGTGCAGTATTTTGGGTTAAATTGCATATTGCCAGCACTCCTGGCAGAAAATCACTGCCTACACCCTACACCCATATTTAAAATAAATCAGTCATTAAACAAACATGTCTTATTTTTATATCCACACAAACACTGTGGGCACTCTGGAGTTGGAAGTAGGAAGTCATGAGTCAGTTCCTTGTTGTCATGAATGCAGAATGAGTGTATCTATGAAGGGGATGGATGTATACTGGAATGCCTTTCAGGAAGAGCAGATATATCATATGAACACTCAGAGTTTGTGTGTATTTCTTCTTTTCTTTGTGTGTATTTTTTAGATTTTAGATAAAAATAGTATTAAACAATGAAAAGCAGCATTTTTGTTGTTGTTTGTTAGTTTGTTTGTTTTTAGAATTATGACATGAGAAGTTTAATATGATGATGAGGTCAATATCTCTCTCTCTCTCTCTCTCTCTCTCTCCAGAGCAGAAACTGAAAGAGGTCTCTCGAGGAAGCACATTATTGAAGGTAGACATTTTTCAGTCATAATTGTTTTTTTTTAATTGCATGTAACCTCTTTAACATTCCTTTCCTTTTATTTGCATGCTGGATTCATTTATACTGATTAATGTGGCAAGAGCTGGCTAATCCTGAAAGCAAACAGATAAAGACACTCAAAGGGGTTCTCCTGATTTATGCTGCCTGGGCAAAAATATAGGAGACATACAAAAATGTATCATCAGCTGTGGTTTCATGCTTTAAAACTGTTATAATGTCATCAACAACATGGCCACGCCTTAGCATTGATTCTGCTTGGCAACCAGTTTAATAATCATTAACGAATGACAGTTGCTTATGGTCTAATGAAGACGGATCCATCCATCTGTTCAAGCCGTCATTGCAAATGATGTCTGGCTGCAGTATAACCTATTACATCACACCAGGGGTCATTGCACAGCACCCCAACATTCTATGCAACCTACAGTACAAGCACACACCCAGTCATACTGTACACTACAGCCAAATTAGAATCACCCTTTAATGTATGTCTTTGGGAAAACCATGGTACCTGGAGGAGATCTATAAAACTATCTGTTAAGTATGTTATACATAGCCATCAAACTGTTTAGCCTCCAGGTAGGCAGTGACTCCATGAAAAAAAAGTTTTGGGACCATAAAAAAATATCCACCAAAGTTAACGTTATGCCAAGCAGAATAATTACCTGTTTGGAAGTAGAGCTCTGCATCATACTGAGTCAGTAATCCTTCCTTATTTGACAAAAACTGAATATTTTGTTTTGCTCTTTAGTTTTTTTTCTATGCTACCTATCACTGGCATAAGACCTTCAATGGTCTTATCTTTCTAGCATTTTTGCACTTTCTGCCCACTTCCTCTACCTACGCTCCACATGATCGACAGTACCACCAGGATACCTCGATGTGTTATTGGTTAACACATTTGCAATCATTGCAACTGTTTTTTCCCCCTATTTTCAGACCCTGTAATTTATTAACAGCTGTTGGAACCATTTTAACTATTGCTATACCTGTAGGTGTTTTAAAACATTCTCTGGCTTTTATCTTTAATTTTCAGTTTTTAAATGAAGGTTTACGTTATTAAGGGAGAAAAAAAACTCCAAATCTACATGGCCTTGTGTGAAAAAGTGATTGCCCCCCTTGTTAAAAAATAACTTAACTGTGGTTTATCACCCCTGAGTTCAATTTCTGTA
>JAOVVA010000024.1:9424604-9444537 GCA_028565275.1 Leiocassis micropogon
ACATTTTGTGTGACAAACATGCAAAAGAATAAGAAATCAGGAAGGGGGCAAATAGTTTTTCACACCACTGTATATTCATTAAAAAGATAAGCTTTCCTGAGTTTTTGTAAGCGTAAAGTGCCCACACATAGAGAAAACAGAGAATGAGTCTGTAGATGTCAGAGCAGAGGTCAGTGTGGTCGTAAGTGACTCACAGCGGCAGCAGCTGATTGGCTGGTTTAGACAGCAAGTCGAACTGAGCTGCTTGTTTATAGGTGGCACAGTGGTGTAGTGCTTAGCACAGTCACCTTGCACCGCCAGGGTCCGGGTTCAATTCCTGGCCAGGGTCGATTCCCATCTCTGTGTGCATGAAGTTTGCATGTTCTCCCCATGCTTGGTGGCTTTCCTCCGGGTACTCCGGTTTCTTCCCACTGTCCAAAGACCTGGCTAATTGGTATTGCAAAATTACCCATAGTGTGTGTATGTGTGTGCCCTGCGATGGATTGGCACCCTGTCCAGGTTGTACCCCACCTCATGACCTAAGTCTCCTGGGATAGGCTCCAGGCCCCCCGCAACTATAAATACAGGATAAAGTGGTATAGATGATGAGTGAGTGAACTTTCTCATAATATTAGCTCACTTATTAAAGAATTCAATTGGTCTGGGAAATTATTGCATTTTATTTAAGGGTTTTAGGTTTTTCATGAACCCAACTTTGTGTACAGACTAAAAGAGGTTTGGGCCTCACAAGTCCAGAGTGCAGAACCCATACAAATACATTCTAGGCATTTGCTTGCTTTCAATTTTCAACATTTTGAAGATGGCTGTGATGATGAGGTGTGCACATAGTTTCAGCCATATAGTGTTAAAGGTTTATCTAAACCAGATGAAACACATTAGTTTAATAAAGAAGCAATATTTTGTATTGGTTTGTTTGCCTTTTTCAGCCATTAGTACAGCGTTAGCAGGGTGGATAAATTTCTTGTTTATCCCTTGCGAATGCCAGAAATAGCTCTATGCTAATAATACCTACATGAATGAAGCCAGCAGATCCAGAACACTCCTGGAGACACACACACACTTGGAATATGTTTTCACTCAGATTACTTTTGCTGGGGTCGTGTGGGATTATAGAGCGTAAAGAAAAGAGACAGGGTGAGAGTGGTGCTTATTCTAGGGATTAATTAGAACAAACCACCCTGAGGTGACAAACATTACATTTGCGTACACACACACACACACACACACACACACACACACACACAAACACATTCAAACACAGAGAAATAGAGAGAGAGAGAGAGAGAGAGAGAGAGAGAGAGAGATACAGAGAGAAAACTGTCTATCTAATAGCTACCTAATAAGTTTAGTCAACCTTTAGAAACCTGTATGTTTAGAAACCTGTATGTTTCTCAATGACTATAGATCCCTCTATCTTCATACTTGAATGTAAATTGCAGTACAGGATGATCTGGTGATAATTTATTTATTTATCTAAAGTTGCATTTCTTTACTCTGTCTTGCTTTTTAGGTTTGAGAGGGTCTTTACAGCGGTTACAGTTAGAGTACGTGGATGTCGTCTTTGCCAACAGGCCTGATAACAACACTCCTATGGAGGGTAAGTGTGTGTCCAAGTGAACATGTTCATAGTAAATTGAATTGCTTTATTTCTAGTTTAAAGAAACTCTTTCAAAAGCATGTCAACAATGTTATGTCTAATTAAGGCCAGTAGAGGACAAGCTAGTATTACATTCATTAGATCATGCTAATTTGCATAAGACTAATTAGATTAAAGAAGCGGTTAGTGCATTCAGGTCAATGTGTCCCTTTTCAGTTTCCTGGTTATTCAAATTTCAACCAGCATTTGAACAGAAGGTCCATATCGACTGTACACAATATATGCATTTGTTAAAAATGAGTCCTGTGCAATTCTATATTTTATTCTGTAGGATATTTACAGCTTAGCTAGTTCTGAACATGTGGAAGAATGAGGTCACTTGTTATATAGAAATGTTTTCATACTAAATATATCACTTTCCCATCAGACAGACAAAGTGATAAAGATGTGTTAGGAATTAAAACATTTCCTTTAACATATTGAGAAGAACTAAAACTAACTGGCATCTGACTTTTAACTCAAATGCCAAATTCATTTAATGTGCATAAAATTAGGCAGGTAGAATACTTTTAATACAATGTTTTCAGATTTTTTGCAGAGAGAACTTTATAATTCTTTGGTAATGTTAATCAGGGGGAAAAAAGATTTGTCTCTATTTACTTAATTACTTACTTCATAATCTGTTATTATTTATTATTTATTATTATTTATTATTTATCTACAGAATGTTTATTTCTATAAAGCTGCGTTACAATGAACAATGTTCAAAATGCTATACAAATAAATTTAAATCTAATTTAATTGACCATATGGCTGATCAAATGGATTCGATTACCAGATCATCTGGTCTTGACATTTGAGGTGCACTTCATCGACAGCTAAAGTGATAGGGTGCATCTTATCGCTTTGGTGCAGCTCATTACTTTAGCTGTTGGTCAAAGTATTGAGGCCATCACTTTGGCCAACAGTTAGGCCTTCTCCAGGTTCTTCAAGATTACTATCACTCCTGCCAGTGGCATGAGTGCAGCAGTCATCTCAGACTTTCTATTCTATGGTGTGTTGTTTTCCCATGACATTGAGTCATAAGGTGATCCATAAATTCTCTAGAAAAAAGAGATTTATATTTAAATTAATTCTTGTATTGTATTTAATACCCATTTGGTCATCATACACCTACCCTGGCACATATATAGATAACAAATGGAACAAATGAAAATGCAAACCAAGGTTTCCCAGGCTGCATCAGGGTCACAAGTTGGATTCTGTGGTCTACTTGCTGTTTGCAGAGTCAGGGGTAGAGACAGAAATGCATGTGGCAAACCATGTTCAGACTGTCCTCCTCTGAAGCACACACCAGTTGATGTTGCAAGAAAACCACCAAATCCCGTGTAAAAAAAATTCTGGACCGATAGGTCGAAATTCTGATGATGGTGAAAATACTGTATACATGGCCAGATTCGACACTGAGCACTGAACAAATGTTTTGAATAAGCACTGCTAACTACTGCATACCATCACATTCTGGTGTGTTATATGATAATTTAGGCTTCACTGGTTAACATGAAGAATCGCTGCCCTATATTTACCGTCTGACTCGCAAAGTCATGACTCTACCCTCACCCCTTCCTCTTCCCTCTCTATCCTCGTCTCACTCTCTCTCTCAGACGGGATTAAATAAGAACCTGCGGGGAATAGACAGTATATTTTTGGGCTGATGCGAGTTGCAGTGAGAGTGAGGGAGAGAAAGAGAGAGCGACAGTGCTGCAGGATGACTGAAATAACTGCAGTCTCTCACCAGTGGCTCATTTCAGCCTCATACAGCGAGAGTGAGGAGAATCCATCTGGATGACTATGTGTGTCACTTGTGTGACTGAAATACTGAAACAGAGAGAGACAGCAAAAAGACAGCAGGTAGGTAGAGAGAGAGAGAGAGAGAGAGAGAGAGACAAAGAGAGAGGCTGGACTCTGACCTTCACATTTCACTACTTGCTGATACCAGACACACACACATGAGTGACACACACACATGTGCCAACCAAGATCTGTCCCAAATTCCACCACTCAAGGACTTAACATGATCCTCTTAAAATCAGTCCCAACAGTGCACAAGAGTTTTTTTTATGTACACATCCAAAGTAGTGTCCTTACCAGCACACTGACACATTTTACTAGAAATTTATAAAGCCACACATTATGAATGTCTGTTTCAATGTCTAAAGCCTTAGGTATACTTTTAGTGAAACAAATTCCATGAGGATTGGGAGACGCAGGAAGTTTGTGAAAGAAAGTTCTGCTGAGTTACAGATGGAACAAAGCTTTTGTGCTTGATTGTTTTCTCTGCAGTGTTGTCATATCGATTCTAAAATCCATGAAAATGTCAGCTCCACAAGATGTATACCAAGTCCAAGTCCACGCTGTAGTGAATTAAATTACTTCAAGGCTTCTAGCCTGTATCATCTCATGTTGTAAAAAATGTTTTGGGGTTATCTTGTGTTGTTGGAAACACATTGTGTAAATAATGGTTTAGCAAAAGTGAATGATGAGATGTAATCTGGGGTTCGGGTTAGAGCAGTAATATGGTGTGATATATATCTCTGAAGGTGTTCTGTGGTATATAGCACCAAAACTTTGGCAGAAAATCATTAAAGTCCTGTAAGTTACTATGTGGAGCCTTCATGGAATAGGCTTGGTCCAGCACATCCCACAGAGACTTGATCAGATTGAGAGCTGGAGAATTAGGATGCCAACAATTTGAATTCTTTGTTATGGTCCTCAAAACAATTGCTGAACAATTTTGCGGTTTGGCTGTGTGTATTATTCCGCTGCAAGAGAATACTGCCGTTAGGTAATACTGTTGACCTGAAGGATGTATGTGGCCTACAACAATGTTTAGGTAGGTGGTACATGTCAAAATAACATCCACATGAATGCCAGGACCAAATGTCTCCCAGCAGAGCATTGCCCATAGCATCACATTGTATATGCCGGCTTGCCTTCTTCCCACAGTGCATCCTGATGTTTCTCTTTCCCAGGTACAGTGGTGCACTACTGGGCATCTACTGTATGTGACGTTCAAATGTGAATTATCAGACCAGACCACATTCTTCTACAGATCCATAGTCCTGTTCTGATGACTATTGTAGGCACTTTCCATTGTGGACAGGGATCAGCATGGGTAATCTGCTTTGTGTGCAGCTATGCAGCCCCATACCCAGTCAGATCCTACATTTGCCCATCAACATTAATAATTGACTGTTCTCTTGCTGCATAATAGAACTGTAAGGTTTTATGCTATGATGTGAACTTTCCCATGCCTGTATGCCCACACAACACTTCCTATAGCCTGTATCCAGAAAAATATGCATACAAATAGCTCTTGTATGGTGGAAACCCCGTGTGTAACATCATCCATCTGTCTCCAGGTCCCTCTATGGCTTACATGTTAATAACTGTTGTTTTTTTTATGTACGGGACACAGAGCATCTGGTCAAATGCTTAATTGCTGTACCGTATATGCTGATAATAAACAGAGAACTTCTGACACATCATATATGCATGAGTGTTTGTCAGACACTTAATAGCATTAATGGAATCAAAGCTCAGTAACTTACTGGATTTTACTCACAGGAGTGTTTTTTTCATTTGAGTCTCAGTTTTTAAATTCTATTTATACTGCAGTGGCTACAGTATGTTGCATTAAAATTTCAGTGACCTTGAATGTGTGTGTTGGGAGATGTAGCCCATATCTAAGATATTTGTATGAGTCACATTAGTTGAATCTGACACCACTGCGGGCCTGGATCTGAGCGAAACTCCCCAAACAACTACATTCAGGAGCCATGATCCTTCTAGGCCTCCCTCTAAGATGTGGACCTGGTCAGATGGGATAAGTGCTGTGTTAAATGCTTCCTTCAGCTTAGTGAATGCCTGCTGTGCTATAGGATTCCCCCTCAATCGTTTGGATGTTCTATTTAAAAGGTTTGTGATTGGAGCAGCAATTTAAGTAAAGTTCCTCCAAAACGTTCACCAAAAATTTGCAAAGCCCAAGGAAGAGTTTAGCTTTTTTATCGATTTCAGTGTGGGACAGTTTATAACAGCTGCTTTCTTTGCCTGGAAAGAAACTTTAGTGACACTTTAGTATGTAGTTGGTTGTCCCATTGTTAAGTTAAAATGATCTTGACATGAGACATTAAGACTTTGTGGTTATTGGAATCACAAATTTTCCTAATATTTCTCTCAGAATATATATTATATATTTATGAAACATTCAATAACTGTAGGTGCTAAGGGTATTCTGTGGTGCATCAGAATCTGAGGATGTGGAAGAGTGGATGTATCCTTGCCAAAGCGATTCAGAAATGTATTCCTCAATAGCTTTTGTTTCCTTTGCAAAAGGGGTTATATTTGGCTGTCAGGGGGAATAGCGCCTTCCTGAAGTTCAATAGGACTGGATAGTCATGTATGTGGTTGGTGAGGAGGAAGACCGCTTACTTTCAAGTTGCTGAATACTTCCTTAAAAAAGTCGCATTTAGAGAGAACAGCTGTTAGTGTTGGCAAGTCCGTACTTTCGGAAGATTGGTGAATCATGTTTTTTTTATTAATGGGAAGCCTAGGAATGAGATATCCTCATAATGTAGTGCTCTAATCCTTAGCTAAATTTGTTCAGTGCGAATGAGTGACTTATCCTCCTCCAGTGGATCCTCCATCCAAGGCTTCAATCTGTAGCGGGTACTGTAGCAGAATTAGTGGGATTTGGTGTTCTACAGAACTGCAATGATCGATAAAATATCCAGCTGCACCAGAGTTGATTAATGCTGGAAAAAACCACTTTATCTGAGTGTTTTTTTTTTCTGAAGTCTTGGGGAGGGCTTGAGAAAGGAATCATCTTTTTTTCTGTTCACTAAGATGCGTTGACCAGAGGGTGCTGTTCACTTCAGCATCCCTGTTGTTTGTCCTCAGCAATTTTGACCCTTCCAATTTTGACCCTTCCAATTTGGACCCTTCCAATTTGGACCCTTCCAATTTTGACCCTTCCAATTTTGACCCTTGCTGTGTCACTGATACCGGCTTTCTCAACATCAAGCCATCAAGATGGCTTGTCATATCAATAAGTTAATTTAGGGATGCATTATGTCTTCATTCAGTCAGTATTTCTCAAGTAAGTCCTCTATGAAAGTTTCCCTTTACTGCGGGCTAATTCTACTCGCTTCTTGCCGAAAGGTGCAAAAATTAAGAGCATATATAGCAATGCTATGCTTTCCCTGCTGCAAAAGTAAAAGCAGAATCTTAGCCGCTGGTCAAATATTTGTTTCAAGAGTTCTACAAAACAATCAAATTAGGCATTCTGGTTCCAAACAGCTGTAGCCCCCTTTAAAACATTTCCAGTGAACATGATGATGAAGTGATTCTCCAGTTTGCTGACATTTACCTGCCTAAAAACGGAAATGAGCATGGTGGAAGATGTTGAAGCATTCGAGAATATTGGCGCAGTTACTTTGTGCATCATTGGTGGAAGCTGAGCATTTAAATACCCTGGGAGTTGTTTAATCTTTTCCTGCAAGATATTGTCAAGGTTCATTTAGAACTTGGGAATGATTCAGAAGTGCTTCTCACAAGTTAAACTCTTCCACTGTGTCCAAGGTTGGTGAAGTATTCGATCAGGGTTATGTTGGTAAATCGACAAGGCTTGTGTTGGTAAATGGTATTGTATCCTCACACAAAACAAATCAGAAAGGTGATCAGAAATCAGTGTCCAGAACAACAGGCAAAGGTCAGGCGATCTACAACTGGCTGTCAGGGATAACCCCTGGAGGGGTCGCCAGGAATTCTGTTTGCTCCAACATCCATGTTTGAGAACACTGTTTGCTCCACTGTCCAGATTCAAAGACGTTGTGTTTGCTACACCACCAAGATTCGAGGACAAAGTGTTTGCTCCACCATCCAGATATGAAGACACTGTATTCGCTCCACCACGCGGGTTTGAGGACTTCACACTGTGCCAAGTTCCAATTCCGTCTCCATGTTAAGCCCCAGTTCCACCCTCATGCCAAGTTTCAGTTACGTTCCCATGCCAATTTCCGGTTCCAGTCTTGTATTCATGCCTTTTTCAACCTCGTCTTCAAGCCCCCACCCAGTCCCAATGCTCAATACCAAAGCCTCAGTGCTGTAAAGCCTGGCCATACGTTTTGTTGGGACATATTGGACCACCAGGGGAACATCAAAGTAGCAAGAGTAGCACACCTATTACAATACTGTTTGTGGTCACAATTTTACAGTCCAGTCTTGTGTCACAGGTGTTCTAGATTAGATTCTTAATGCGTAGTATAATAAACACTAGTCTGGAGTCTCCTATAGTGTCTTAGTCTCACATCTGTTGTTAAATTAAATCCCTGTGTAGTCTGTTGTTTATTTCCTGTCAAGCTTATAGTTCATCACAGTTATCCTGTACCTCTTCCTATATTATGTTTTGTTATTAAAATCTTAACATCTGCATTTATGCTGCACCTACGAGTACACTTTATGACACAGGTCTTATATGTAGTCCGAGAAGGAAGATATTTGCAAAATAGCAAAAATTCACCATGTGAAGGGTTTTTCCAGATCGCCACACATTTACAGAAATAACATGCTCATAAAATTGAGAAGCGTTTGACACGCCATATTCTCTGGCAGGATAAAAACAAAGTTAGATCGTTCTAATCCCTTGGAGAGCACAAATGCTCAGCCTGTCAGTGTTAGTGTATCCTCTTACTTTCTGACAAGCCTGTCTCTGATTAGTGAGGAGAAACAGCAGAGTCACAGAGCAGTCACATCCTCTAAAGCAACCATGTAGTTGACCATGTAGTTTTATCAAAACAGGTAGATGACCTGATCTGATTTTTAAAAAAGTAATTTCAACTACTGAACAGAGTGGATCCAAACTTTAATTAAAGAAAGAATATTAGAGAGAAGACTAACCATAGTCACAGGAAGTGGGGGTGTCGCATCAGGGACTGTACCCCTTACTCTTACTAAGGCTACGTGTTGCATTGATGCAAAAGTAAAATCCTCTGTCAGACATAAGGATGCATAGTGCAGAGAGCTATTTTTCTCCAAGGAAGGGAGAAAAAAAGCATATGGTGGCATCACAGAGCATTTTTTTTTTAAATCAAACACATTAAGTAAAAACATATCAGGGCTTGTTTCTTCATATTTTATGGACATAGCATCTGGTTTGATATTTAAACTCATATGTTGGAATAGATAATAGTGCTAACAGGACTAACATTAATTTCACATGTGACTTCTTTCTTAGGTGGACACACACATACATACAGACACACAGACAAATACTGTACACACACACACACACACACACACACACACACACACACACACACACACACATACATACATACATACATAGATGCATACATAGATGCATGCATACATACATACATACGTACTTACACATGGTGCTTCTGTAAATTTTTCAGTGTGATGCTTTAGATGCTGGTTTCCCCTGACCAAGTGTAATAATGCACACAATTGGGTTAAATTTCCCTCTTTTGCACAAAATGCAAGGTGACATTCTCCAGTCCCCCTGGTGATTATGCCCCTACATTGATGTGTTATTATAGTAGACAAATAATATTAAATAATAATAAAAAAAATATGTGACAAGAAAAAGTGCTGCACTCCCACCTTCTTATGGTTATGAATATTAGAAAACATTATAACTAACACTGAATATAATGTTTTAATGCTTACAGACATAATATTGAACACTATCATTAACTACATCTTTAAGGAGATTAAATAAAGGTAATTTGAAAGAGGTAGCACTGCAGTTTTATTCAAACTGTCCATGACATAATCAGTAATCCCCACTATAGGACTCACTACAGTTTGCATACTGTCCACATTGTACAACTGAGGACATCATCACACACTATGTACAGACAGTCCTGTGACATCTGAACATCAGGATGGAAAAAAAGTACAGGTCCTTAAGTACAGGTCATCATTTAACACTATTATCCCCTACATATTTATCCCCTACCCTTAGAGGATATGGGAAGTAACCAGTCTCTACACCAGTGGATCTCCAATTTCCTGAATGGCAGACCATGAACAGTACAGATGGGCAGACATGTCTCATCATCCCTCACACTCAGCACTGGAGCCCTCCTGACACTGGCTGTGTCCTGAGCCCCCTTCTATACCAACTGTACACCCATGACTGCATAGCCACTTCAAACAGTACCTACAAGTTTTTCTGCTGTTGTGGTGAGACTGATCTCTGATAATGCTGAGAAGACTTACCTGGAGGAGATTAAAAACACATGTCGATTGGGCAATTGTATTCCACTCTTACTTCCAAAAATGTTCCAGCTCTATCAAATTGTGAGGGAATGTCTTGTGCCTGGTAAAATAGAATTTCGATAGAATTTAGAACTGTTCTCTGATTGTGCATTTCTTACATTTTGATCTTCTTCTTCTGAAGCCACTTCTTTTGTAGACCTGGATTTGGTCTGGATTTGGGTCGTTATCTAGAAGGCAGACATTTTTCTTTATCTTCATTTGTCCTAAAATAGATTGCTAATTGCAGATTTGCATCATTCAGTGCTTCCACCACCATGCTTCACTGTGTGGTTTGACTGATAAACATCCTGGTTACAGTGTGAAGGATTTTTCTTTTTTAGAATTATAGCTCTCTACATAGGTTTTACCCCAAAGTTCATGGTTTTAGCAGCCCATAAAATTGTGTGCCACAGGGTTTGGGGTGATTTATGCAGGCTTGGATGCTTTTTCTTGTCAGAATGTGCTGTCCTTTAGCCATACTGCCCAATACCCCTGGACTTATGAAGAATAAGAGACTGTCAAAAGCCCCATTAAAAAAGGCTATGCATACCAGCTTATTGTAAGTTTTATCATTTTTATTATTGTTTTTCTCGGAATAGTTTCTATTTACTTGAACATTTTGGCTGCTATATAACCGTACAGGTGGAAAATGGTTCATCCTAGTTTTATTTTTGTTTGTTTGTCTTCAAAGGGGTGTGTAGACTTTCTTTACAGTATATACTGTATACTGAATTTCTAATAAAGTATTCTAAATTACACAAAACATATGTTTCTTTTCCCCTCACTAAATCACTATTTTGCTATTTCCCTTTTTCTGTATCTCTTCTTCTTGTCACTGTGTCTCTCTCTACATATTTCCAAATTGGCAGAGAAAAAATAACAGAGAATTTTTATTACTAGAACACTGATTAGAACATTCATTATGTATTTGGCAGATTATCAGAGAATTAGACTGTTACATTCCTACTTCTTAAAAAACCATCTAGTGAAATGATGATTTTCATCAGCATGTCTCACAAACATTTCCAGTTTATAAAAAAAGTGTTTATGCATGATGTGTATGAATGTTCTTACTCTTCTTGTGCATATTCATGAATAAATGACAACAATCCTGTAAGTTCTAGGAAAGATGGAAGAAAATAGCACAATTTTTCTGCTTTTTCTTTCTAGCCTCAGGTTTTCTCATAATAAGTTTGTATATTCGCTATCAATAACATTGCCACATTTTGGAGGCAAAAAAAAAACTAATAAAATCACACTTTGGTCCAATTTATTCAGTGGTTGCAACATTTCACATTAGTAAATAATATTAAAGATCATTCAACCAAACTGAACACACATTCTGGAACTGCAGTTCGAAATAAAAATCATGATGTTATTTTATTATTTTACTGATTTCAATGTTAATTCTACAGTTCTCTTAAAGTCTAAAGCCTTGTGATGGCCTAATTGTTGTCCAATTGTTGTGTGTGAAAGAGAGAGAGAGAGAGAGAGAGAGAGAGTCAGAGAGAGAGAGAGAGAGAGAAAGAGGATAGAGAGAGAGAGAGTCAGAGAGAGAGAGAGAGAAAAAGGATAGAGAGAGAGAGAGAGAGAGAGAGAGAGACCTGCATTTCGTAACAGAATATACAAATGCTAATTTGTAACACTTGCTAATGTTTTATAAATGCATTATTTTTTTCATTCTTTATTATTTAATATTCATATATAATTATACCATTTTCTTCAGGCAGTGTAACATTTTGTCAAGACCAAAATTGCAATAAAATGATTAATTATTTAATTAAACAGGCATAAGGATTACTTATATTTCATATAAAATGAGATTTAGAACTAAAAAAAATCCAGATAGCGTACTGAAGATCTTGACACTGATTGACAGCAATTTTTGGAACTTCAAAGTTGTAATGACTCAGGTGTGGAATGAATTCTATCACGTGCTGAGAGTCGACCTGCATCAATCCTATTTTCACACACTAGAGACAAAAATAATTCACAAATTGCATTTTCAGTAATGAATCCACCGTGAACACTACTGCTTCAAGAGGCCTTAAAGTCAGCAGGGTACAAAAAAATACCAACAACAAAAAACCAAGACCGTACACAGGAAGGATCGTGTCATGGTGTAATGATTAGGAAGCCTCTATAGTTTCCTTTTTTTAGACCAATATCACCCACGCACACATACACACGTGTACATGCACACACAACCCTTTCAGGAATACTTTATCTCCCCCTTTCCTCCTACACACATTATTACACAGTGACAGGTCATTTCATGCACACACTCATACACACTCACAGGGGGACTGCAGTCTCTGCATTGCAGCTCTGAAATACAAATATTAGCCTCTTGTTCTTTGACTTTGGTCATAAGGAAATTTCTTTCAGGTGAAATAATTGTCACCCACGAGGCAGGTCATCTTCAATAAATGTTAATTGGGATTTTATTTTAAATTCATGTGAAACATCAAGCTGTCAATTATAGATTGTTTCATACAGTAAGTAATAAACTATAATGTCTTGTTAACACCTTATATAAAGAGTACTTACAGTGAGCATACTGTACAAATTGTTATTAAGCATTAAATAAATATGATATAAAGCAAAACTGTAGGATTTCATAGAAATTACTTGATTTCATTCAAGTAATTTATTCTCCTGGAATATGGACATAAATAAAATTAATTGGAATGGCACTTTATAATAGATGTTTATACATAGTATAACACTACAATATAGGCACTTTATAATAGACATTGGTAAGCCATTTAAAAGCTGTCTTTACTGTATCAACATCTTGTAGTGACAAGGAATTTAACTCTCATGGGTGCTCTGCTTGCATAAACATCTATTATAAAGTGCCATTCCAATGAATTTTATTTATGAAGTCCATATGCCAGGAGAATAAATTATTTGAATGCATTTAGACAAACGGTTCAGTTAGTCCATCCAGTTAGTTGCATTTACAACACTGTTACAGTATGTGTTAATTAATATTTAACAACTTAAGGTGGCATCAATATCATGTTAACAAATATCATTTTGCAATTTAAGGATAAAAATGATAGCACCTTCTGCATCAGTCTACCCATAATGTAATTAATGTAATGTTGTCTTTTGTGCCTTTCATGTAAAATCATATACAGTGTAACATCATCCTGGTTTTGTCATAATCCTTTAATAATTTCACAACCAAGTATCTCTCTGTTGGCACTCAAAGAACGTCCATGCTGTGGCCTATAAGGACATTTTATTATGCATGAACAACACAATCTATATTGTATTACTGTTTTTATTGCAAGTAGCTGCTTACACACACTCACACACACACACACACACACACACACAGACCAGCAGTGCTGTGATTCATGTGTGAGGGTGGATTGGAAATCTCTTACTACAGTCAGATTGCCTTGTCACTTTCCTTTTATTTACAACGTAATATTGCGGTGAACTGCAGACTCATGCTACGTCTCTTAGTATTTCTCAAGCTATTTAGAAAATCCAGACATTTTTACTTATTGTTCCTGCTGCTGGCTGGATCAAGGTGCGAAAGAACGCTGCAGTGCCTGTTGCCGCAGTGCCAGTTCAGATTACAGCAGCCTTGTGACTCTACAGGTTTCTGATTGTGTGTGTGTGTTTTTATTCCATTTGAATGGTAGTAGTCATGAGTGCTGCATCAGTCTTCGCTGTGTGTGTGTGTGTGTGTGTGTGTGTGTGTGTGTAGTTGCTCACTAAAGTAAACTCTGTAACGAAATGACATGCAAGCACTCTGAAATTTGCAGCAGGGAAACATGGCTGAATGCACATGCAGAACCCTGCAGGACATTTTTGGAGGGTTTGATAAAAAGTAATACCTACATACTCTATGGCCGGATATGTAAAACACCTCCAGCATATTTCAATTCTTCCATTCTCCCACTTCTGCTCTCTTTCCATCTCTCTATGTGCTGATGCATTGTGCTCAGCTGACGTCATCTCGTTACTTCCTCCTACTGTTCTCTCCCACACATACACACACACCCCTTTTGCTAATGAATGAGTGGGAGAAGACTCTCATTTCCATTATGTGCTGCTCCAGCTTCAGTATGCCTCTTAAACAAAGCCTGCTATTTTCTCCTCGCTCATTTTTCCGTCACCTTCTCTCGCCCAAGTGCACACGCTTGTTGAGGATTAAATTGATAATTAAATCCTTTTCTCAAATACAGTCTTGCTGTGTTGCAGGGAGAAATTAAAAACCATGTACTGAAGTCATTCCCCTGTGGACTGCAGTGGAAAGATGGATCGCAAAGTCAACAAAGCACATGGTTGAGTAACAGTCAAAGAAAAATGCCTTGAGCGTGACCAATGCAGCAAAATAAAACAACACAGGCACGGGGCTGAGATGGATTTCTATTCATATGGGGGTTTTGTCATATAGTGTGCTACACTGCTTTAAAGCCGCACTAGAGTGCAAACCTCACACTCGTTTTTAGGTTTTTAGGTTGCATTAGAACAACTTTTTTAATTTGATTATTATTTTTAGCAAAACTATTCCAGATCTTCTGTTTAAAATGTTAACTGTTCTGTTTAAAGACAGTATGCTTTCTAGACAATCATGATAGATAGCATACCATTAGCTTGCAATTACTAGCCTAATGGTGTTGCATTTGTTTACATTGTTAAGTACTGAATTCAGTTGTCTAATGTCTTTAAGATTTATAGTATACACAAATGATTTGTTGTAATTTAACAACCAGGTGACCAGATGCATTGATACAGCATATAGAATGTGCCTACAGAATTCTGCACCAAAAGGAAATCTAGAACCCTTTTATTATGGCACATAGTGCACTAGTTAAAGAGTTTTGACATTTTATAAATCATGTCTGGGTACAGCCGTGGCCAAAAATTATGAGAAGGACTTAAATATGAACTTGAATGACAAATATATTTAAAATTAAAATTAGCTGCTTGAGTGTTTTTAGATCTTTTTGTCAGATGTTACTATGGTATAATGAAGTATAATTACATTCTTGTAATTATTCAGCCCATAATTTGTAGTGCTTGAAGTTTGTCAGAATTTGTGGGTCTCTTGAGGACTGACCACAAGTTCTAAATGGGATTAAGGTCTGTAGAGTTTCCTGGACATGTTTTGTTCTACAAGCCACTTAGATATTACTTTTGCCTAATGACAAAGTGGTCCATCATGCTGGAAAAGGGCATTGTTTATTACCAAATTGTTCTTGGATGGTTGGGAGATGTTGCTTTTTTTAAGTAAGAACGCTCTCTAGGCTGAGAAGCAAAAGAAAATAACTTTACCCCAGTCCTCAGCAGTCCAATCCCTGTACCTTTTGCAGAATATCAGTTTGTCCCTGATGTTTTTCCTGGAGAGAAGTGTCTTCTTTGTTGCCATTCTTGAAATGTGTGAAAGTGAGCGCTACCATCAATCCTGTGTCATCCCAACTGTAAAACATCCTGAGACCATTCATGTGTAATGGTGCATTTGGAAGTGTTCCCTCATAGCTCCAGTATGAATAGTTGTCCTGTGTGTCTGGAGTTTCACATCCTCTTTCTTTCATTTTTTTTCTTATATTCTGGCAGGTAATGTAACTACTCCAAATTGTCCCTATATGTGAAGAGGTGTATGAATGTATGTGCGCATGTTGCCTTGCAGTGGACTGGTGTTGTATTGGCAGTTCAATTTTCTTCGGTTTCTTCTTCCATGAAAAAGATTTCCCAAGGTTTAACTGTAAAAACCCAGCAGCGGTGGTTGCCAGAATGATTCCATAGAAAATAAAGTAGAAACGTAAACAACTTTTTGAACGTCCTTTAAATTTACAGTTTAAAACTGTTTCCCTTTGTTTAAAAAATTATGTTGTTTCCACAATAAAAACAGGGATCTGTGGTTGGCAGAATAATTTTGTTTAAAAATACAGTACAAATAGAAGCAACTTTACATGTTACATTTTTAACATGGAGACCAACAGCTTTTTCCTGGTTGAGTGGTGATATAGTGGTTAGCACTGTAACTTTACACAGTCCGAAGACTTGCATTAGGCTAACTGGCATTTCCAATCTACCTATAGTGTGTGAGTGAGTGTGTGTGGGCTTGTGTGCCCTGCGATGAATTGGCACTCCATCCAGGGTGTACCCTGCCTCGTGCCCGAGTCCTCTGGTATAGGCTCCAGGCTTTGTGACCCTAAACAGGATAAGCCATACAGAGAATGAGTGAGAGCTTTTTTTTTTTTACTGTAGAATTAGAATAAAATTTTGTTTTTTTTTATTTTAGTAAGGTTTACTTGAATTCCATTTCATTTAACTAATAAATCCCAACCAAACAACATTTGTTAATTATGAGAGCCTCATTATCAGAACATTTGTAATTGAACATCTTTGCAAACTTTTCCCTGGGTCTGTTAAGTCTGTTCCTGTTTTAATAGTGTTGATTGACAGAACTGCAAATAGTTTTGGTTTATCTGTTCATTATGACATAGAGGCATCAAATTTTATGTCTCTATGTTGGCTCAGCATGAGGCTGCAAACCACTCCTGAGAGTATCCTTCTGTATGAACAGATATTAATGGTAAAACTAATGTACAGTCCTGTTTTTTTTGCATATTTGTCACACTTAAACGATTGATGATTTCATTTATTACAGGGGAAAAAAACACAAAACTACCTGGCACTATGTGAAAAAATACCCCCCACCCTTGCTAAATCATGAATGGACTGTGATTCACCACATTTTTTGGTAAGCTGGGTTAAATTTCACTTGCCACACCCAGGCCTATTTATTGCCATATCTGTTGACTCAAGAAATCACTTAAATAGAAGTTGTCTGACAAAGTGAAGCACTGTAAAAGATCTCAAAAGCAACAAATCATACGACTATCTAAAGTAATCCAAGAACAGATAAGAAGTTTAATTTATTTAAATTCAATTACAGTACAGTAAGTAACTGCAGGCTTCACTTGCAGGGTCAGTATTCATGATCCAACAATAGGAAAGAGCAAAAATGGTATCCATGGGAGAGTTCCGAGACGACGGCTGACCAAAAAGAACACAAACGCTCGTCTCACTTTCAAGTCTCATTCTCAAGTACAGTTGGGTCCTGCAATAGGACTATGATCCCAAACACACTAGCAAGTCCATCTCTTAATGGTTTAAAATATATATATTAAGGTTTTGAGTGGCCAAGTAAACGTCCAGATTTAAATCTGTGTGAGATACTGTGGCATGAACTTTCTCCAAAGAGGAGTTGGCCAAAATTCCTCCACAGCAATGTAAAAAAAAATTCCCTTAATAAATGAAATTATCATTTAAAAATTATATTTTGGTAGTGGCAGAGCAGTAACAAGCTCACTCTTTCACCTGGATCTCCAGGTCATGCTGTAACCTAGCCAAGCTCTTGTAGAGGAGAAGGACGGGAAGCACTTAGCCCTCTCCCATTAATTGCAGGTCTAATCAATAAAGTTCGGCTATAAGCTTAGGCAATAGGAAGAAGCGGATAGCAAAACACATGATAGTTTTCATCCTCCCTCGTTGGTAGTTGTAGCCTTGATGTAGGAGTGCCCTAATGACATGTGGGAATTGGCTACAACTAAATTAGGCAACAACAACAAAAAAAAAACAAGAGTCCCAACAAAAATATTAATATTTTTTTTAAATCCTGCACTTTATATTTGCTCAGGTTATATTTGTGTAATAATAAAATTCTAAATCATTTATGAGTGACAAATATGCAAAAAAAAAGCACTGTACATGATACACCCTTAACGTGTCTCACTTGGCCACTGCTGCGGATGAAGTTTATAGCACATCAGTTTCTACTGGAGGGAACATAATTATCTCTCCCATTCTTGCAGCATTTTTAATCTCAGTCAAAGCAATAAATGATCATTTCAAACGTAATTTCAACTTTTTTACAGTCAGTTGCTGAATGACTTTCCACTATGTGCTCTTTAAAATGCACATTTACGCTCTCTAACACAAGGTGCCGACTCGTTGAGAGCCCAATAGAAACAAGTAAAAGTTGCGTAAGTATAATGCTTGCACTCCGCCTATATCCTGTGACTCAGCCATATGCCATAAACTTGCAAAAACTGAACTTGCTCACAAGGCAGAGCTCACCTAGTCAAATATGGGTGTTTATTTTTGGAGAAAAATTTTATTTACATTGAAAAACAATGGTACTGAGACCTTAACATTACCAAATGACTTTTTAATGTAGGCTTTAAAAGATACATTTGATCATTTGTAATTGCTTAATACATAGTATGATCAAAAATTAAAGAACTGATAAATAGATAATTGTCCAACGGGAGAAGAAAAAGAATGCAATTCCATCACCATTCATTTTATGTGTACTCTCAAATTAAATTGAAGCTTGAGAATCTGATCCTAATAATAACATTACATTTTGTTTTGACTTCTAATGAATAAGCTGTGACATCCTAGCAAAATATCTAACTTATTTGTCACTGTCCTAATTTTTATGTACCTAACTTAATTGTATCATTCATCTGGCCATAGTATTAACAATATGCTTTCTTGCACTTAGCTATGCCAAGCAGATTAAATTTTGTACAGTGAACATAAACAGGAAAGTGCAGGTTTCAAGGAACATTTGTTTGTAACACTCTTTTCCACAACCTTTTTAAGAAAGGCTATAAAACAGTTGGCATTATATTCCTGCTACTGTATCTGTTATCATTCAAATGATGTTCCCTGTTGAGGTAGGGTTCCTCTCAAGGTTTCTTCCTATTGCCATTTCAGGGAGTTTTTTCTTGCCATCGTTGCCCTCAGCTTGCTCATCAGGAATTATCTAATCATTTTTGATTCATACACATTTTTCACATTTCATAGAAATTTCCATAAAATTCTTTTGATTCTGTAAAGCTGTTTTGCGACAATGACCACTGTTAAAAGTGCTATACAAATAAAATCTAATTGTATTGAATTGAAATATATGATAATTTTGGAAAACACAATACAAATGTTATACAAAAAATATAACATTTAAATAAAAAATTTCAAAATCTAAAATGTAACAAATGTAAAAAATAAAATGAAAAATAGACAATCATGTTGCAATCAGATTGCAATTATGTTGTAATTGTCTTGCTTTTTGCATTATTGCTTTTCTGTGTTTGCTCTACAGTAACTATGCATTTATAAAAAGAAATATGATTATTTTACCATATTCTAAAGGTACATTAACATTTGTGCTTAGTTAATTTTTTTTACTAAATGTTACTGTAAATTAATCAGTTTCCTCCCTGATGGTATTGCATCATGTGTAAGGATTGGCTTGTATTTCTCAGCACTGAGCAAACCATCAATCCTGACCAAATCTCCAACTCCGTTTGCAGAAATCCAGCTCCAAACTTGCAAAGAACTTTCACCATACTTCACTGTTTCCTGCAGACACTCATTATTGTACCGCTCTCCAGTGCTTCAGTAAACAACCTGCCGCATGCTACAGCCAAATATTTCAAATTTTAACTCACCAGTCCAGAGCACCTGCTGCCATTTTTCTGCACTCCAGTTCCTATTTAATACATAGTTGATTCACTTGTTTACTCATCAGAGGTATGGCTTTTGGGCAACAGTCCCTCCATTATGACCACTTCTGACCAGACTTCTCCAGATAGTAAGTGGGCATACATGGGTCCCACTGGTTTTCATCAGTTATTTGCTGATGGTACTGCTGGACGTCTTCTGATGTCGAAGTCAATGAAGTCTGATGTTTCTTTCATCTTCTGCATTAAGTTTCCTGCGTCTACGGACCTTGTGCTTTTTCCAAATAGCTTGAACAGTACATCTTGAAACCCCAGTCTGCTTTGAAATCATAGCCTCTGAGAGGTTTAATTTAACCCACATACAACCTAATTATCATTAGCACCTGTTTGGTATGTATGTATATTGGTATATATCAGCAAAAAAAGAAACATCCTCTGACTTTCAACTGTTTTTACTTTCAGTAAACTTAATGTGTAAATATTTGTATGA
>JAOVVA010000024.1:9444637-9456229 GCA_028565275.1 Leiocassis micropogon
CATGGAAAACATTGTTTAAACCCTTTACAATGAAGATCTGTAAAGTTATTTGGATTTTTACAACATTATTGTTGAAAATACACAGTCCTGAAAAAGGGGCGTTTCTTTTTTTGCTTTTTTTATATATATAGGGTATTTAGGGTGTTTTATTAAAAAAAAACAGTATTAAACCTACTATTCATAGTTTTTACAGTCATGGTTTTTACAGATTTTTACTGTAATATCTACAGTGATTGTTTGGGTTGCATTGAGATCCAAGTGCTTACAGAAGATGAAATGAAAACATGTCTGTGTCAGTGCACTTGTCATGTCACAGAATGAGGTTAGTGTCCATCCCTAGTTAGAAATCTAATCTTATTAGCACGAAAGTAAATCTAAAGGACAAAAGCACTGCTGCATCATTCTCTTTAAGTGGAGATGAAGCAAGAGCTAAATCTCACGGGCACCATTATCAGCAGGTACTTGTACTCAGAGAGGATTTGCCCTTCTCGCATAGTTACATATGAATGTTTAATAATATTTGACATGCAACCTGGCTATCAATTTAAATTAGTATATTTGTTTTCTGAATTTTATAGCGTTAAGACCTTCAGCCTTTTAGCCTGTCAAGGTTTCTGTGTGTGTGTCTGTCCCAGGACGTCTGACTGCCTGGGGTAGCTTAGATTCGGGAAGCTGATGCCATCTAGAGTCCATAATAAAGAAATGTTATTGGCAGCTATTGGTAATGTTAAAACAGTTATTGACTAGGGACAGGTTGCTAAAAACATAACATTTTGTTTAATATTAACTTGAACATTAATTGAAAACCCTGATGCATTTGAGCCATTTTGTTAAATTACATAATCATTCATGTTCTCACCATATAACTATATTGTAAAATGGAATTTAACTGAAAAAACCAGGACCTGTAGAATAATATAAACTATAGTATACTAAAGGTCCTGGTTTTATACAGTTAAATCCCATTTTACAAGATCCTGATTCAGAACTAGTCGAATGAATTAAAGTACACTTTTTAATCTCATGCTGACTGTCTGTTGAAGTGCACTTATTAAGTGCAGTGAACAGGTTTATGAGTGCAAAGTTGTTTCACCTATAGTTTTGACCTTTCTGATAAAGAGAACAGGTTCACTGGGAAATACAGTAAGCCATATTATGCAAATCCTTAATCATATAATTTTGATGTTGCTTAATTTCTCACCCAATACTGACCCAGCAAAACTCCTGTTTAAATGAATGAATATTTCAAATGAATAATTCAGTTAATTACAAAAGCCCTGTAAAATCTTTAGCAATATATATGTAAAGGTCAATTATTGAAAAAAAGAATCTACTTCTTGTGTGATTGAATACATTTCTGAATCATCTCGGGAATACAGAGAATGAGGAACATAAGTGTAAGACATGATATTTTCTTGCTTTCGTTTTTCCCAGAGATTGTGAGGGCAATGACTCACGTTATAAACCAGGGAATGGCCATGTACTGGGGAACATCACGCTGGACCGCCATGGAGATAATGGTCAGTTGAACTTTGATTTGAGTTGAAACTTAGATGTTTAAAATAATCTAATTATGTGTCACCCCAAACATTTTGATTGTTTTACTATTAATATCTTATGGTGCATCTTGTTATTGCTTGTGATAATCTTTGATACTTGTGAAAGTGAAATTGCACACACTTTGTCTGCTAATGTAAAAAGGTCCTTATTCAATTCAATTGAATTCAGTTTTATTTATATAGTACTTTTATGAATGGTCATTGGCGCAAAGCAGCTTTACAAAATAAATAAATAAATAAATTCTGGAAATAATTTCATAGGAGGCTGGAAGTTCAGTATAGCTTATAGGTTTTTGATAGCATAACTAAAAGGGAGAGCCAGGATAAAACACAGCCTTTACAGAGAGTAAAGCAACCATTCAAAAGTTATACCACTGTCAAGAAACCTGGGTGATCAATGAGAGTGGGGAAGACAGTATCCAAATATACCAGTTCACCATAATACATCCATGAGACCCGCAGATCTGCTCCTTTACTTATTGCAAAACTATTCATTAAAGGTTTGGTTAAATACATAGGTTTTCAGCCTAGACATGAACACTGAGCCTGTGTCTGAGTCCCGAACATTAATTAATTTCATGAAAAAGTATAAATAAATTTTTCCTCCCACATGTAGTGATATTCCTTACCTTGGCAATAATTCTGAAATCAAAGAATGCTATCCTAGTAATATTATCTACTGTACATGAGCTTCAAATGAAAGACTGGACTCTATAATTTCACCGAGGTCTGTTACTGCTGTACATTATGAAACAGAAAGGGCTTCCAGAGTTACTGTGTGATCAGCAAACTTACTTCTAGTTGCATGCGTGCCTACTACAGGTACTTCGATCTCGTCAGAATTAAGCAGAAGGAAGTTTAATTAGCATTCAGTCACCTTCACACATTCCTTAATTTTATTAAGCTGATGGGTCTGTAAAATTTTATTAAGCTGATGGGTCTGTAAGAATTTGTTAAATCGACTGAGCAGACTTATTAATCGTGGCTATGTTTGTTATGTTAGCATAGAGAACTTCAAATGCATCAACTTAATGTTTTTTACAAAATTAAGATATTTTTTAACGAAGGTTACATTATCATTATAAATAACTGTGACACCTTCTTCACTCCCTCCTCCACTTAGCCGAGGATGATGTATGTAACTGTATCCAAGAGGACTAGCTTAATTTAATGTGACATACTCGTCATACATTATAATGAGCATGTCTCAAATCAAAATGTTTGTACATCATTTCATTGAAATTTCTTCCTCCATTTGTCTTCCTGATCCTCCTTCTCCTTATAGGAGGCATATTCTGTGGCAAGGCAGTTTAACTTGATCCCTCCAGTGTGTGAGCAGGCCGAGTATCATTTCTTCCAGAGGGAAAAAGTGGAAGTGCAGCTTCCTGAACTTTACCATAAAATTGGTATGGCTACATTAAGCATTTTTAAAAAGTAAAATGTTATGTCGATGTTAGAATATCTTAATGTGTGTTAGGCATACTGAGATATGTATGACAATGATGGTCATTACCCTTTGTCAGAATATTAGAAAAAAACAGGACATTAGCTGCAACTGGAAGAGCTTGGATATTTTAGCAGATAGTAGAGAGCCAGACAGCCTTCTGTATAAAAAAAGTTTTTGTGTGTGTTTTCAGCTACTAAATCTTACTGTAATTGTGATTATCATCATGCACTGCAGGTGTGGGTGTGGTGTCCTGGTCTCCTCTGGCATGTGGAATCATCACAGGAAAGTATGAGAATGGTGTCCCAGAATCCTCCAGGGCAGCAATGAAGGTGGGCCTACATGGTAGATTACATAACTGACAGTATTCCATTAAGTGAGTTAACTCAATAAGCAAGGCTTATTTTAGGAAGTCCATCTATTTTCCATCAATTTTGGTTCCACCCCAACTAAGTTACTATTGCAACATGCTTTTAGGCAAACCTACTAGTTGAATCAGGTAGACAGACTCAATAGACTTAGGATTTGCATAGGAACAGTTTGACAGCATAATGACATCTTTTTTTTCAAAAATTTGCCTGTTTTAAGGTTTTTTTTAAGGGAATCAAGAAGTATTACAAGCTGTTGGATATTATGTTGTGTATGTATTTTATTTTTGTAATATTATTATTATTATTATTATTATTATTATTAATAATAATAATAATAATAATAAAATAAAAATATTAAATGTAAGTCAACATTTTTTGGGTTAGACCAATGTACATTTTGGATGATTTTGCAAAATGCTATAACTCCACCTCCCATGGATTTGTCCCAATGGATAAATCAGCCTGTACAGTAGTTGTGTGACTGCTGCTTCAGTGTTTTTAAATCTTTTATCAGGTGTTACAATGGTATACTGAAGTATAATTACACACATTTCTAGCATTCACCTTCTCACATTTCAAAAAAAGCAGCAAAGAAGCCAATTCTCTTATCCAGGAATAACCCTTTCTCATTGTTTGGGGCATCCAGAAAAAAGGCTTGAAAGTCCTGAAAAGAAAAGGTGAGCACTACCATTAGGCCTGTGTCGGGCCAACAGTAAAGCATCCTAAGACCATTTATGTGACGGGTTACTCCTCAGCTCATAGAGTAGGCTCATTCGCAATTTTGCCTAAGAACACAGCCATGAATAAAAAATTGTACAGAACATTCTCCAAGGGCCACTTTTCCCAATCATCCAAGAACAATGCCTTTTCCAGCATGATGGAGCACTGTGCCATAAGGCAAAAGGTATTCAAGTGGCTTGAGGAACAAAACATAAACATTTTGGGTCCATGGCCAGGACACTCCCCAGACCTTATTCCAATTTAAAAATTGTGGACAATCCTCAAAAGGTGAATGGACAAAACAAAAACCCACAAATTCTGACAAACTCAAAGCATTGTTTATGCAAGAATGGGCTGCCATTAGTCAAGACATGTCACAGAAGTTGATTGACAGCATGCCATGGCGAATTGGAGAGGTCTTAAAAAAGAAGGGTCAACACTACAAGTATTGACTCTTTGCATAAACTTAATTTAACTGTGGATAAAAGTCTTTGACACTTAAATGCTTGTAATTACACTTCAGTATACCATAGTAACGTCTGAAAAAAAGAAAATATATATTTGTATCATTCTCAAAACTTTTGACCATGACTATAAATATGCAACCTAGTATGCTATGTTGGTTAAGTTTTAATAATTAAATTAATTAATTGATTAAAAAAAACTATCAAACTATAGCAAGTTCATTCTAATTTGTTTTTGTAGAAAAAACTGTTCAGTTTTGTTGCACATAAAATATTTTAATTACAAACGTTATAGAATATTGTAAAAAAAAATAATAATAAAATTAAAAAAGTTTACAGCATCATCAGCTTCCACCACTACCAGTGTCAGTTTCACTTTGGTTTTGGAAGGCAGTATATCATTATAGTGCAGGGATGAGGGATATAAGGTCAGTATAATATCTACATACTGTATGTCTGTGGTCTTATAATTTTATATTTAAATTGAAAAATGAGAATTCAATTACCAGTCCATACAGGGGGGTTTATCTAGTTTTCCTGTTAAACTCTACAATATGAACTTAGTATTAATTCAAATTATCAGTTGTATATGGCCCTGTGGAGTAGCCACTAGTGTCACCGGTTCCTAATTCTAAGGTTCTGGGTTTGAACATGTGCTCATCTGAAACCCAAATATTATTAGCTTGTTTTGTGGAATACTTAATTAATTATTAATCTTGTCAGAAATCAACTGTATACTCAATACACACTCACTCACTCACTCACTCACTCACTCATCGTCTATACCACTTATCCTGTATACAGGGCCACAGAGGGCCTGGAGACTAACCCAGAGAGAAACCTACCAAGCACACGGAAAACAATGCGAACACCATGAGGCAGGAATCCATTATACAATATATAATTCACTATGAATGATGTGATTAATCTGAATCATCATCAAGAGCAGAAATCATCATCATCATCATTATTATTATTATTATTATTATTATTATTTAGAAAATGTATTGTCTTAAAAAAATTCCACGTGAAATATTAAAATGAAACATACACAACATCTGCTGTGTTTTTTTTTTTTTATGTGTGTATTCTATGTATGGAACCAGTCCTACCAGTGGCTGAAGGATAAGATAGTGAGTGAGGACGGAAGAAAACAGCAGGCTAAGCTAAAGGAGCTGAGTCACATTGCAGAAAAGCTTAGCTGTACACTGCCACAACTTGCCGTGGGTGAGACAAAACCCAAAAACCCACATTTCCAAAGCTGCTTGTATTTCACAAAACTATTGTTACATTATTACTCTCCCCCCAAAAAATATGATGTAATTATGATGTATATCTTGTGGGTTAAGATTTTATGTCTCCTTAGAAGCTTCTGAAATGTTCACGGTTATTTTCTTTCTCTTTGTTTATAAATAAATTATCTTTAATCTAGTCTCATTACATTTGGGACATGACTGTTAAAATCAAATAACCTTCCGGCTGTTTATACTTTATTAATTTATATTTCAGTGCGACAGTCCAAATCTGGGATCAGGCTTTATTCATGTTATTCTATTAAGATGTTAAAGACAAACTAATAATCTGGATTATTACTCTTGATAGCTTCTTTTAATGCTCTTATACTTGATGCAAATAAATGGGATCTCTTCACTGTAATTGAAGACCTACTGTAGATAAAGACATTATTAAAAAAGGTCTTGCACCTTTTAGTTATTTTATTGATTTATTTTTAGAATATTTTTTAATATATATTTTTTTTATTCTCTCCTTTCTCTCTCATTTGCAGCATGGTGTTTACGGAACGAGGGGGTGAGTTCAGTTCTGCTGGGGAGCTCCAATCCTGCACAACTCACAGAGAATCTGGGTGCAATACAGGCAAGAAAACGGCTTTCATTTGATCAACATCAACATTTTACTCAGCCATTTCGATCAGCTATAACATTAAAAACACTTACCTGATATTGTGCAGGTGTGCGTTGTGCCAGCAAAACAGCTCTGATCCACTTAGGGGTGGATTTCAGTTATGAAAGTTGTGCTGTGGTATCTGGCACCCACACATTAATAGCAGATCATTTAAACACTATAAGTTGTGACATGTGGGACTTCTTTGTCCATGCTTTATTGGACTGAAATTAGGGGACAAGTCAATACAGCATCAACATAAATAGCATGACACAAAGTTTCCCAGCAGGGGATTGTCCTGTGGGTTCTGAAAGCATTCTATCAGAGCCAGGATTAACTTTTTCATCAATTTGTGCTATAGTACCTGTTCTGTGGTATCAAACCAGACAGGGCTAGCCTTCACTACACACAACCATCAGTACACCTTAGGTGCCACGTGACACTCACTGGCTAAGCGGTGATCCTGCCTTTGACTACTTTTGAAAGGTAAAAACTTCCATATGCCACAAAACACCCAGAATGACCTGCTGTTTTGAAGATGCTCTGTTGCCTTTGCCCTTGTTCAAGTTGTTCAGATCCTTAGACTTGCACATTTTTCTGCTTCCAACACATTACATTCAAAAATTGACCAGTCACTTGCTGCCCAGTGAATCACTTCTGCACAATGTTATTCACGTCACCTGTCAGTGGTTTTAATGTTATGGCTGATTGGTGTATTTTTATTGCCGTCCACTTTGCACTCTCTATTTGGGGACAGTTGGAAAATCTACCATCCATTCAAACTTTTTATGTTTGATATAAAATGCCTTTGAATCTCCATATTTAAATTTGTTTTCATCTATTTTTTTATTATTCAAAATTACATCTTTTTTTCAGGTGCTTCCAAAGATAACACCTCACATTGCCTCAGAGATTGACAAACTTCTGGGTAACAAACCCCACAGTAAGAAAGACTATCACCACTGAGGAATTCTGGGACTGTATTGGATGGGTGTCATTCTTGACATGTCAGTGTCTCTCTCACCGGCTATGTGGCATTACTATAGAACATTGCTGTTATATTTACATAATGGCAGTATATTCCACCCGAAGCATTTTAGTATGTCTTGAGTCTGTCAACAGAGCTATGCATGCTTAAGATTGTGTCCGTCTGACTGAAGATCTCTGTAAGAAAATGCCTCAAATTAGTAACCCATATTCTAAACAGTCCCTTTGTCTAACATGCATAATAATAAAATATAACAGTTGGTCATCCCTTCTTTGTTCCATTGATTGATTTGGAAGACAAATCCGTTGACTCATCAGGTCTGCGGATATAATGTTTAAATGTAGGTTTGCATTGTGTGATTGTGATTGGCTGTTCAAGCTGGGATAGCATTGAACAGATGGACAAATACTGTGTTTTCCAAATTGTCTGTCATTTTACCCTTAAAATCCAATTATTGTATGCCTGTTACCTATTCACAGTTGTGCTGTGTTCTGTTACCATAGATGGATATGTACATATTCCAGAGAATCTGCTAATTCTGCTGCTGGATTTGCAATTTAAATTCTGACAGTCTTTTATTTAACGGCTTTGTTTGCTAACACAAATGGTCATGCTGGTGTATTTATCCTGTGATTAAGTTGCTCCTGAAAGTTTCAGATTTGAAGAGAGATGTAGTATGATACATAGAATAATGCAATTTATTTAAACCTGACTGTTCCAATGGAATGGTCAAAGTGTTTACAGATTTGTGATATAGGATGTAAAGAACTTTACTGTTTAATTTGCTTTAAGAAATGAAATAAAACAGCTCCTCCAAAAATTGTTGAGTCATTTTTCTCATTAGATAAAAAGAACAGTGGCATCTATATTGGTCCACAAAAATACACATGCTAAAGAATACAAGTGTGAAAGAAAAAAATTATAAATACAAATGTCAGTGTAAAAGCCCATCTTCTACATGCAGGTTTAATATTGTGTTAAATGATATGAGGCTTGTAACTGCAGCTAGCAAAGATGATGTTTAATGTAGAATTGCAGAACTGGAACTCTACCTTCAGAACTGGTATAATTTTGGTGTGTCTTGTAAAGTGGTCAGAACAATGGGTTTTTACATACAGTGGATGGAAAAAACAATGCACACATTTTTGTTCACTTTTAGTTGCCCTATAAGCTGAAATAAATCTGCTAAGTAGGCAAAAACCAACAACACTTCTATATATAACTATAATATATTTGTTTAATAAATTTTAATCCCTATTAATATAGTATTCCTAGAACAAATTCTCGATTCACCAATTGCCTTCACAGTCACATAGTCAATAAACTTAATAGGTTGAATAAAAACTATTTTAAAATGGAATGTTGGAAAGAAAAAAGAAATCATGGATGCCAGTACAGCACTCACTAAAATAACTAAAACAGCACCATCCCATGGTAAAGCATGGTGGTGGAAGCTTAATGTTTCTCTGAAAGGCCTACAGAACTGTAGTAAAATGTGTACTGGTCAGTGCTACATTGTCACAGTGTATTGTATTGTGTCGTGTTTGTTACTGTTTGCACATTCTGTTGTTGTTTTTTTGTGTCTTTTGAATAGTTCTTTGCTAGTTTTGTTAATTTATGTTGTACTGTATGTAGCACCTTGGTCCTGGAGGAATGTTGTTTCGTTTCACTGTGTACTGAATTGTATATGGTTGAAATGACAATAAAACTTGACTTGAAAATGTTTGAAAACGGGTAAATAAAATCCTTTTTAACAGACACTGTCCCTAAGTGTTAAGGCCTAAGCCTCCATGGAGTATCTATCTCCTTCCACCTCCTCTCCTCTCTGGTCTCAGTCACTACAGCCATGATTCTTTTCAAAGGTAAAATACAGATCACACATTTTCTTTATTAGGTTAATTGATTTGAACATTAGCTGAAGCTCTTGACTGTATCTGCATGATTTTATACAACATGCTGCTGCCACATGATTGACAGAATAGATAACTGCATAAATTCATAAAGATTAAAGTGAACAGTGAATGTAGTTTTTTATCAGGGGCAAACACACTTCAAGATGACAGAATGAACTCCCATTTGCTAACTAGCTGAGATTATGCATCATTTTAATGAAAGTAACATGAACCTTGAAGAATTTGGATTTGCAGGCTGTGATGAAACTGTTGACATCCTAATGCATATCCAGTGACCTGTACTTTCCCTGAAGGTTGTAAAACATTCTGTGAGTGCCAAAGTGAGTCATTTTTCTCATTAGATAAACAGAACAGTGACATCTATATTGGTCCACAAAAATACACATGCTAAAGAATACAAGTGTGAAAGAAAAAAATAATAAATACAAATGTCAGTGTAAACGCCCATCTTCTACATGCAGGTTTAATATTGTGTTAGATGATATGAGGCTTGTAACTGCAGCTAGCAAAGAAAATGATGTTCAATGTTGCTAATGTCCTGGCGGCATGATGGTGTAGTGGTTAGGACTGTCGCCTTGCACCTCCGCGGTCTGGGTTCGATTCCCAGCCAGGCTTGATTCCCCTCTCTGTGTGCATGGAACTTGCATGCTCTCCCCCTGCTTTGTGGGTTTCCTCCCAAAGACATGCAGGTTAGGCCAATTGGCTTTCCCAATGTGTGTGTGCCCTGCAATGGATTAGTACTCTGCCTCATGCCCAAAGTCTCCTGGGTTAGGTTACAGGCCGCAGAGACCCTGTATACAGGATAAAGGGCTATAGTGGAAGCGTGAGTAAGATCATTTTTGCAGCTAATTATTACAGCAGTGTTAATATGTGATTCTGTAAAGGATTATATTATAGATCTAGCATCCAACACGGTGTGGGGGGGTCTCACTCATACATACTAGATTTACTTAGTAATGCTTTATATAGCAAAAGAAACGCGTTTCCATTTTATTGTCCAGGTTTATTGTCTCATCGAGAGCTTGCATCTTGAATCAAAGAAAAAGCCCCGCCTACTAACGTTTGTAATTGGTTGATTTGCCGGTCCTGTTTGTCGTCTCGGCTATTTTATTGGTCGGTTGTGGCGCGTCATGCTAATTCGTTTGTAGCAGCGCCAAACGCTACAGGTTGCTGGTGTCAGTGTAGAAGTAATTTGTATGTGTTAACTAAAGCTGGTGTTTTGACTTTTGTTCTGTTTGTGTTGTTATTAGATGAGAATGAGAAAACATTGTAATGTCACTTTTAATATCTCGTTATTTAAATTTGAGTGAAGAACGCGTTTCGAGTGAGCAGTAGCTTGTTGAGGCGGCTTGCAGGGAAACGCTGAAGCTTAGCGTACACAGGCGGTGTGTTTATTTATCTCAGTATCACCGGTGAGTGAGGAGAGCTCAGGGCTGCCCGTGAACCCGCCCGTCGGGCTTCATGAAATTAATAGTTTTTAGTTTGTTAGCTAGTTGGCTAATTTGGGTAGATACCGGTATTTTAGCTAGCTCATTGCATATTGCGTCTTTTCGTTTCTATATGGCACCACCGGCGTTATTTTAAAATAATAATGTGGTTAATTGTGTTTTTTTGTGTTTTAAGTGCAAAAAATGTCGCTGTGGCGTCACATAGTTGATAAACAGAAGGCTAGCCATGCTAATGGCCTGGGCGACTGTGTTTGTGCCGTTGCTAAGAGTCAACCCGCTCTGCTGGGACTGGACGAGACTCCGCCCACACATTCCCCAGAGGAGAGATTATTACAGCACACTCCAGTGTCCACTGCAGGTAAGATAAAATTATCACGTTTCACCTATAAGTGTGTGAAAAGCACATAAAATACGACCTTGAAGACACTAAAGGTGTGTCCAAGCTTTTGACTGGTAGTGTATTATACGTACATGTTATATACAGTGTATAATTATTATACACGAGAATTTTATCAGTGAAAATTTCTATTGACGGTTTTAACCCTTGGGGATGAATACTTGCTGCACAATTCCGCAACTTTTGGAAAAAGATGATGAGCATGCACTTGGTCGAGCTGTGGACCTGAATTGCCTTTTCCAGTTGGAGAGAGGATGCTTCCACAGTTGCTTTGTCTCAGGGCCGTACCCATACACCCAAGTTTCAACACGGGTAACGATCCTTTACATGAGGGACGGGTCATCCATGGCACGCTAATGGAGTTCTTGGCAGACTGACACATTGTT
>JAOVVA010000024.1:9456329-9471672 GCA_028565275.1 Leiocassis micropogon
TTCATATATATATATATATATATATATATATATATATATATATATATATTTAATAGTACATGATGTTGCTACTTAGTGAAACATAAACAATGAGGGTGAATTCCAGATTATTAATTGAGCACTGTTATACTGTTGCATGGGCATGTAAGTGTATGTAATAACCTGCCCTGTTAACCCTGTGCTTACTTCACCAGCAGTGATAAAGGATTTTCCTTTATCACCCCTTTGCAGTTGTGGGGCTTCAGAGTCCTCTCGTTCTCCGTTAAAGAGCTCACTGCTCGAGCAGCTGCTCTCTCAATGTCCCTGCTCTGGGAAGAAAGGGCTCAAGCTCATCCACAGCCCTTCTAAAGCCATCATCACTGTTGACCGTACTACAGCTCAGGTACAGTATAATAACACTGTGGGTTTTTATTGGATTATTACAAATCACTTAATAATATAGCCATCACAATGTGCAGAGAAAGAAAGCATGCAATTATACCAGCCATTATATCAGTTCACATGTCCACAAAAGTCTCAACAATAGAAATTTAAACAACAAATTGCCCACAAAATGGCGTATTGCACAGTTCCCTGGACATTTCTGTTCTGTTCAAGTTTGCACTTTGGTTTTCTGTACTTTCTGTCACAGTGTAGGACATGAGATGGGTCAGCCACTATTTTCTGTGCTCCCTTGAGTGTAGGCTATTCATAAGTGTATTCCTTTTTTTCTTATGACCTTCATGCCAGTCGTAACAGTGGAGGAAAACAATGAGATATTTTAACTTAACTGGATGATTACCAAAGCATGTTTGTATCTCATAAGTGTGCATTAGATCATAATTCTAAGGTTTTGTTGATCCTGTTGAATTAGTTTTAATGCAAAAAAAATACCTGGGGGTTTAAACCATATAGGTAACTGTATTATATGTGTGTAATACAGTATCTATGTGAATACCCAGCATTAAAAACAGTCAGATACAAAATGGATTAAAAGCAGTGCTGTGGATAATCATCAGAATGTATAAAAAACAGGAGAGGTTATTATGTCTGATGACTGCACTAACGCCTACATAATATGCCTATATTCATATGTGCGCACACACAAACATCCAAACTATGAAAAGACACATGGAATTACGTTGTAAACAAAGTCAGAAGTTGTCCAGAAGAGGATCGTATTGATAAGTGCCCACAGTCTTTCTGGTGCGCCCGGGCGGCAGATGCACAGGTCATCATTGCATGCAACTTTTTATTTATTTTTACTGATACAAAGGCAGATTTACGAGCCTCACTTGCAGAACAGGTTTTCTCGGAACACAAGTGAGAATGCAATTCTTATGAGCGTGAGATGATTCTCAAGCTCATAATGTAAAGACCATATGCTTTGTAGTTTAAGATGATTTGTTTAACTGCAAGGAACAAAATGGCATGAATGGTGTTGTGCAAGTTACAAATCTAAGATTGTCTTTGTGTGTTGTAGGTGGTGGAAGTGAACAAGCAAGCCTGTAACCTCTTTGAATACACACGCTGTGAGCTGATTGGGCAAGTGCTGACAATTCTCCTGAAGACTAGTCAGATGACTGAGGATGTCTTGGGAGAGGAAAGCCTGGACTCTTCAGGCAACTTGCTTACTATCTCAGGAAAAGTGGTAGATACATGTTTTTTTTTTTGTTTGTTTGTTTTTTGTCGCCCCCCCAAATAATAAATCGCATACATGCATGGTGGGAATGGTGGGGAGGGGATCCATCCGGTTTGTCACTGTTGAATATCACATTGAAAAAAAATGTGTTCCTCTTTAGTAACTGAATTATTCTGGTCAGGGTCTTGAGGCTAGAATACACCCTGAATGTGAATGCCCATTTCTGGGAACCAAGCACAAACACGTTGCAGACTCCTTCATGGCCGAACAACCTGCTGAGTCTTGTAGCCTAAAAACCACTCTATATATTATATAGAGAGAGCCACGCACTTTTATTGTCATTTACCTCTTAATTGTAGCTATTCTTTAATATTTTGGTGTTTTCCACTTGCAAACAAGTCTTCCTTCTTCCTTGCAGGTGAATGCTATAAGTAAACCAGGCATCGAGTTTCCTGTGTCTGTTTGGACACGCTCACAAAATCACAAAACCTGCAAGCTGCTTTTGGAAAGAGTGGAGAGGATATCGGCCCACTTCTCCTTCTCTACAGAGGTCAGATTAAGTTTTTTTTTTTTTTTTTTTAATGGTTTGAATTGTCTGGATGAATAGCTTGTACAGCACGTTATATGATCCATGCAACCACATAGCTTTAGCATATAGATTGCACACTTAATTTTGAGCACATGACAGTTTTGAGTTTGATAGAAATGTGCTATGGGTCCCCAGGACTGGAACATACTACGTTTGGGCTTTTAATCACCCTTGGATTAACGGTTGTACACTAGACTGAATATTAGTGGTCAAAATGAATGAGGAAAATAATGAGTCATGACAATATGTAAATAATTGTTGAAATTGAACCAATACATACTCTCTTAGTTGGCTAGCTAAATAGTAATGAACCACAATAATAGTAATAGCAGTAGTAAATTTTACAAAAATAATGTATGCTTTAGGGTGGAATTCTTGGCTGTGACTCCACCTTTGCACATCTCCATGGTTACTGTGATGCTGAAGAGTTGATGGGGGTTGCAATCACATCTCTGATGCCAACGCTTCATGTTCCACTGCAGTGTCAATCCATCCCGAAGGTCTGGAGCACACCATGATTTAAAGCTGCTTGATCAAAAACATTATTACACATGCACACGCATTATCTCTCGTAGTACTTTATTGCCCAGCCTATTGTATTATGATGGTTTGATGCTGTCATTACAACAAGTACCAACCATTCTAAATAGCTTTTAAAGTACTTCTGTTTGTTTACAACATACAAGTGTCTCCTTTTAGAAGAGTGTTCTCAACGTAGCAGAAATGAGTGCTTGTTTTTATGGTGTACATGGATTAAATGACTTGATGTGTGTCTTCCCAAAGGTGATGCGTGTGCAGAGGGTATGTGTGCAGGGCAGGAGCGGCACAGAGCTGCACATGTGTGTGCGAGTGCGTGCCGCTGTATCCTGTGTGAAGCCATTGAGCCAGACCGGCAAATTCCCCTGTGCTGAGTCCAGTGAAATTTCACATGCAGTGTTCAGTGACACAGGAGCAGGTCTGTGTTTATTCTTTGACTCATTATTTCTACAGGTTTTTAAGAAAACTCCAAAGCTCCAAGATTTTGATTTCTTGCTGCAGTCTACATTTAAACCTTCAGTTCTGTTCTCTAGTTGTTCCTGGTGAAGGCAAGTGTTCGCTCATCCCAGATGTGGTTTATTCTGGGTCACTCTGGACTTTTGTTTCCTCCAGCTGCCTTTTGACACTATACCCTAATGGCACCATTAACAGTATCAACAGCATCTATTGTCCTCTGCTGATGGGATATAGCATGACTGAGCTTGTAGGCAAGGTAATGCACTAATGCGTGCTGTCTCTAGCAAAGAAAAACATGCATGTCATCTATGACCTTTTAAAAATAAAATTAAAAAAGGGGGGCGTGAATTCAGGCAAATCCTCAATTTACTGGTAATTTTGCTTTAAGTATACCCAAGTATACAGTATATTTTTAATAAAATATAAAAACCATATATAATGTGCATTTTTATCTCTGTGCATGTGTATAGATGATCACCTTCCTGATTCCAGCCTTTTACGAGGTTATGTGTTCCTTCGACAGAAGCCACAGTCTGATATCTTATCAAGAAGACAGCTCGGCATCTAATTCTTCTAGTAACCACTCGGGTATATTCGCCTTCTCTGAGAAATCTGGTTTCAAGTGTTTCTGGAATAGGTTTCAGAACCGTTGAGACCTTGACCAGTATAAACTGTTTACTGAAGAATGGATGAAGGAATATTTATTTATTTTACATAAATTTATTTTCCAGTTATTTACATTTAAATCAGGTCATAAGCATATTTTATAGCAATTAAAGCACCACCACAAAACACATATTAGGGTTGTCCAGATACTACAGTTTCAAACTCTACTGATACCCAGGAAGGTACTCGGCTGCAGTGGTAGCTCAGAGGGCTAAGGTACTGAGTTACTCATCGGAAGGTTGGTGGTTTGAGTCCCAGCTTCACCAGGTCGCCATTGTTGGGGCCCTTGAGCAAAGCCTTTAACTATCTGCTCCATGGGCGCTGTATCATGGCTGACCCCACGCTTTGACCCCAGTTACACTGGTATATGCGAAAGAAGAATTTCATTGTGCAGTAATGTTTATATGACAAATGAGTGACACACTCATTACACACAATTACACTAGCCTTACAATATGGCGAGCACCAGTTAGTCGAAAATTGTATTAGAAGCCGCCTGTGCATTCGCAGCCACTCAACCCATGTGTTCACTATTTTGCACAAAACTGGCTTGACAGAATTTTATGAAACGTTGCCAGGAGTTGGGTATTCTCCTAAAATGTTCAGGTTTCTGCATGATAATGAACAGAATGCTAGCAATCCTGGCTAAGGCTTGAAAAAGAGGATTTAAAAAAGTTAGAAAAATAAGTGAATCCGGGGGGGAAAACAGATGGGGGGTAATCTGCATCAAACACCACATGATTAACATAAAGAAAAATAAATAAAGTTTACTGTCTGGACTAATATTCTTTCTCTGCTCCACTTAGACTCCAGCAGGTGTTCTGATGAAGGTGGAGGCAGTGTTTTAAGCCCCTCTGCTTGTGCTATCTCAGGAAAGGGGAATCAAGAAACATGTAGTGAGTACTTCCTTTTCTTGTTTATGGTCACAATTTCATTTCCATAGAGATAAATTATGGACAGTTCTTCCACTTTTACTGGATATTGCTCATACATGGCACATGTATACTTCTGGGTGCAGTTGATCCTCTGTAATGTAGATTGTATGAGGAATGTACATCATTCTCAAACCATGGTAATGAGAAATAATGAAGCAAAAATTGACATAGCTTGATTTTATGCCCAGGTTGTCTGTATAGCATGTTTATATGAAATGGACCAAATAAATAATCTTTCTGTACTGTATATGATATTGGTAAGGTCCCATGATTGTGCTGGCCAAAGACAGTATGTTGGTGAAAAAGAAACGAGGTGCTGCAAAAGGAAGGCGAGCTTTTGCTACGATCAGGGCCAAGCAAGAGCATCAAGCTCCTTCTGCTGTTACCGTTCCTGCAATCTTGCCCATGCCCCCAAACAGGTGAACTACTAACCTCTTGCTCATGACCAAGGTCGGGCAGTACGACTCTTGAAACCATAGCATTAAAGAAGAAAGTTGGTTTATCATACACACATTTTTGCTGAAATTGTTACATAAGGCAAATTTGAAGTCATTCAAATAGACGGGTTCTGAGTAAAAAAAATTTTATTGTTTTTAACTAATAGAGTGATGTAATTCTGTGTCTTCACGAAAAGGGTGGTAACTGTGCTCTGTGTTTGATGTAGCTCTCCAGGGTCTTTAAAAAAAAAATTTTTTTTTTAATGATTTGTTGTTTTGTGGTGGCTTTTCATGTAGTTTGGACGACACTACAGAACTGTGCAAGGAGGCAGCTGCAGTAATAGCCCAGTGTGACGAGTCCATTGCCGACAATTCTACCACAGCTCTACTGCATACCTTCACCTTGCTTGAGTCCCAGGGATGTTCAACCCGACTCCAGAACTCCAGCTTTGAGGTGATCTCCCTTGGCAGTCGCTCATCCTCCGGATTCTGTGAAAAGTGGGCGGGCCCTGAAAAACCAGACAACACGCAACAGGAAGTAGAATTAGAAGATTCAAGCAGCTGCTTCCTTGACCTGGATGCAAATGGTGATGCCATTGCACTTGCCATTGCAGAGCTGGAGTTAAGTGACTGTGACACAGCTGAGCTCCTGCGAACACCTTCGCCTTGTGTTGTGGAGTCTGAGCCTGAAACAGGGTCTGAGCCCCCTGACATCCCAAAGAACAAACTTGATGAACAGGAATGTTTGAGGACAGGTGTTGGCTCCTCACTGAAAGAGCGGTCACTTTTAGGGGTAAATATTGAGCAGTGGAACAACGAGTTGAAAAGTTCTGAACAATGTACTCCATTTTCAGAGCTCTGTAAAAGTGGGATGCTTTTGTCAAGTAACAGACCAGCAACCTCCACCCCAAAAAAGCTGTTGTCCAGTCCTGCTACAACACTCTCCCCTCTCACACTGATGCAAGAGGGCAAGTTTCAAGCCAACTGCTATCACCGAGATGGAACACCTATTGGTATACTGTGCTATTTTTATTATTGTGCAACTGTTTATAGTTTTATAATTGTTTTTTTCCATTTGTAGCACAACTTTTTTTTTTTTTTTTTAATAATTTCACTCATTATCTACATTATCTATCAAACACTTCAAGGATTTTTATTATTGTTATTGAATTTAAACATATAGTAGTAAGTTATCTGTCTCTGGGTCTGATCTCTGACTTGTACTTATGTATGTCATGCAGAGGTCCAGTGCGATGTGCGCAGAGCTGCTCTCTCTAATGGTGATGCTTTGTTCTGTGTGTGGCTGAGTGGGAGCCATCTTTTCCTCCACCAGCAGGAGTCACTGCAGAGCATACAAACCTCCAGAGCAGAGTCCTCCATTGGCCCGGACTCCAGCCTGCGAGAGGTAATAATTTGGAAGGCAAATAATCTCTTTAAAAGCAGTGGTTCCACCATTTACTTGGGATTTATCTGGAGATTTCATACAAAATTGTGTTTTTTCAAAGGGGAACAAGCATCCAAGGAGTGTCTGCTTTCCTTTTGCCCTTTTATTCAGGTGATCAGCGAAGCAGACTATGGTAAGGGTCTGCGTTCCTTTATGAACCTGGAGCAGTCTGGAGCATGTGAAGGACAGTTTGAAGAAGACTACCATCCACTGCGTCCCTTAGGAAAGGGAGCCTTTGGTGTTGTCTGGCTTGCCTCACGACGTCGTGATGAACAGGAGGTTAGAAAGTAGTGTTTTCAGAACTGAATGACTAAGAGGCTTCAGGAATCGAGTCTGTTTCGTGATTTCAACCTCTTGTTTCCTCACAGGTGGTAGTGAAATTTATTAAAAAGGACAGCGTGGTGGAGGAGTGCTGGGTGATGGACCCTGAGCTCGGTAAAGTCACTCAAGAAGTGGCCATACTCGCTCGGTTGCGTCACCCAAACATTGTCAAGGTACACAGGTGTTTCAGCTGAAAACCATAAACTTAACCCTTTTAAAGCTGACCCAGTGCTTTTGGGATAAATTTTCCAGGTGTGCATCTGTAGTGATGATTGAACTACATATACACGCCTGGATTGAACTGATTGTCATACGAAATAAAACAATGCCATGCAATGCTTGCATACACTTAATTTTATGGTTGTACAAGCAGTGTTTCCCCACAGGATTGGAATATAGTTGTGGTGGTAGCCAGCGGGACAGGCTAGCAGTACCTGCCAGGACCAAAGTGGTTGTCTACATACAACGAATAAATCTGACCTTTGAGACAGTATTTTGATTTATTACAAACCCTCCCCTCCATCTACCCATATGTGAAGAGTAGTTCTTAATTTGTTTTACTTTGCCTTTAATACTCGTTGATGTACAAAATTGCATGTTGTCAGACCATGTACCCTTTAGAATCAAAGCATTTTTTTAAACAATGTATTTCTTTTTTAACTTTTCTTCTGTACAACCTAGGAAATATGATGAACTGAAGTTTTTTATTTTTATTTTAACCAACTATAAAAATAAAAAAAAATCTGAGATGTACATATCTGCTAAATCATTCATGGTAGCAGTTACATTTATATGTTTCAAAAGGAATGATAACTTTAGTCTATATGACGCGTCAGAAAACCCAAATGCACAGTTTGTTGTTCGAAGGCTTCCCCATCGACACGCTGGGAGGACTTTTGTATGAGCAGTTTGTGTTTTTGCTCCTTTCTATAAGTGTCTCAATATATTGTGGATATAATGGGAAGAATTCATTTAAACTACCTCACATGATTGTGTAAAATGTCTGTTGCTTGTCATATTTAATTTATTTTCTCTCTGCCAAGGTGTTGGAGGTGTTTGAGAATGAGAACTTTTTCCAGATGGTGATGGAGAAGCATGGAGATGGCCTTGATTTGTTTGAGTTCATTGACATGCAACCCAGACTGGATGAACCACTAGCCAGCTATATCTTCAGGCAGGTGGGTGTGTGTAAATGTAGATGGTAAATGTAAGACCTACAGTGGTGAATTCTGTTTTAATGCCACTTTCCTCTTTTCAATTTTTTTTTTATTATAATGGCAATTAAGGTAATGAGATTTATTTTGTGCAATTAAAATCTGTTATACACCAATCAATATTTAGCAAGAGGGTCCTTTATTCTTCAAAATATGCTGGAGCTGGAGTTGGATATAAAGCCTCTGCCTACTTGATTATTGTACATTAGGGAAGAAAGCAGTCAATAAACCATCTTCTGCATATGGACATCAGAGAATAGTGTTCTATTGGGTTTAGGTCTTAAGACGACCCAGTCCATGACTCCAGAAGCTAAATACCATCACACAGCCAGTTTTTTTTTTTTTTTTTTTTTTTTTGGTTTGTTTGTTTTTTTCCCCCAGTTTTTTAATTAACAGTCACAAATCTTCAGATAGATAATTGGTGAAATCACCTGTTTTGTGCACAGGAAAAACTATAATACATCGCACATGTCTTGGTACTTTTGGCCACCATTGTGTTCAGGGTACATAAGTTGTTTATGTTAAAGGATGAGGATTTATTAAAGAAAAAAATTGTATGTGTGTGCGTGCAGTTGGTGTCGGCAGTCACTTACCTTCGTGGGAAAGGCATATTGCACAGGGACATTAAGGATGAAAATATCATCATAGACACAGAGTTTCATATCAGACTGATCGATTTTGGCTCTGCAACCCGGCTGGAACCAGGCAAGCTCTTCCACGTGTTCTGCGGCACACTAGAATACTGCTCACCTGAGGTGCTTCAAGGAAACCCGTATGTACACCGCATTAACAGCTGCTTCCCTACACACTTAACATTCGGCCTAATTTATATCTGTATTTTAAAGATGCATTTAAATACCCAAAGATGATTTTCTATTGACGATGGAACACTGTATTAAAAACTGAAGTTTTTGTATTTTATGTGTAGGTATAAAGGACCAGAACTGGAGATGTGGTCTCTGGGAGTACTTGTATATACGCTGCTGTTTAGCGAAAACCCCTTCTGTAGTGTAGAAGAGACTATCCAAGCCAAACTCGCCATTCCCTGTGACATCTCTACAGGTAACTAACTGAGATACAGATGTATGCATGCACACACAGGGATGTACTGTATGTGCCAACTCTAGTGCCTCGTTTGTGGGGTTTTAAATTTTCTCTTACAATTTCAATGAAAACACTGGATGATATTTTTGTTGTGCTGATATCAAATTGGAAACGAGCTTACTTCCATGATTGGCAGTTTACAATGTAGAGGCACCCAATTACAAGGAGCCTGAATACGAGCTTTGTGTGAACAAGGGGCTCTGAAGAATCTTAAACACTAACAAACTGTTAAATTGTACAGCTTTTTTTGCATAAACTAATGTGTTTGAAGTGATACTGGAAAGGGGAAAAAGTCCCTGAGATGAAATGGGGAAGTAGACTCAAAAGGGAACATAATTTGGGTGATACCGGATAGCCATAAATTAAACTCTTGGAACAGAAAATGTTTGTTGATGTGCGCCCTGTTCAGACTGGCAGCCAAAATGTTACACACTGCCAACCTGTATGCATTCGTTGCTGGCACAGTGTACCTACATCTCTGGTGTTGCATCACGTGTCCATCCCACGCGGTTCATGTGCACATGAACTTTGGCATTGCGTTGTGAGTGACGTAATAGACCTCTTTATTTGAGTGGGTAGAGTGTTCAGAATGAAGCGCATCTCAGGGTGTGGTTCAAGTAGGATTTGCTGTGGATTTTTACTTTTCATGCTACATAAAAGCAATCTGATTACAATTGTGATATGCAAAAAATCAGATTTGGTCTGAGTCTGAACAAGGCCGTAAATGCACTTTGGTGAGGTTACCCATTGTTCACTGATGGAGACTTGGTAAGAAAACCGTTTAACCAGTCACAGGTTTCGAGTTGTCTTCATGGTTATTTGGAACCGTCCACTGTTATATCACAGATCTTTAAGCGGACCAGTTTAGCAGCAGTTAGTCTGTGTCTCTGTTTATAGATTTGTACAGTCTGCTGGCTGGTTTGTTGCACCGAGAGCCAACTGAGAGAATGACTCTGGAGGAGCTCCTACAGGAATCGTGGATCAGGCAGCCCATTAACTTAGGAGAGTACAGCTGGAGTGAAGTGTTCCCCTGCAACCATGGTAAGCACATGCAAAACTGCAGCATCAGCAACATTCAGAACAATGTCCTGTACCTATTTCACATCTGGAGAATGAAAAAGCATCTACCAGCATGTCCCAAACAAAGCATGTTTCTCCAACAGATTGCCTGTTCACCCAGGAAAATGTTTAGCGATTATTGTTTTAGCTCTTTGTTTCTCTTAACTTTTCATTTCATTTGTGTTCATGGGCTAAATCGCAGATTTATTAGACCCTTACAATTAAATGCAATTTACAAATTGAGACTGGTAGACATTTAAATGTTGATTTCTTAGACAAATCCATGTCCATCCCATGTGATCAGCTACAGAATTGCAGTGAGGCTTGCAGGGTTTGTGTGGTTATTGTAATTGTAACAAACCACTGAACAACTTTACTGGTTGGTGTTTCCAAGTGTGAGTTTTTTATTTTTTATTTTTTTTAAATAGTTGTAGTTTAATAAATCATATAGGGGTATGCTTTAAATAATGTATCATTTTACTGTGTTTAAGCGGTAAGGACTTCTGTAGTGTAAAGCAATGTTTTAATTCATGATGTAATTACACCTTGATGTATATTCTCAGTTCCACCTGTCATTGTTTTCTGTTCTGGCATCCTTTCCTAAGCTAAGAAGTGAGGAGAGTTAAGTGTTGTTAATGGAGTGGGACGTTACTCATTTCTTTATTTCCTTAGCTCCTAAGCTTTTCTGTGAGGCCCTCTTGTAAAAACTGTATGTGCAACTGCTCTTGTCAGATAACGTTTATACAGCTACACAAACATTTGAATGTTTTCGAGTCAAATCTACAAAGCAATGTGAAAGTTATGAAAGTGTGAGCTGCTTGAACACACCATGTATTTTGCAATATGATAAACATATTAGGTTTTTGAGTGAAGCAGTGTGAGGTTTTGGTCTTTAAATGGATATGATTGGTCTTTCTTTTGTGCTTTAGACTCTGAGCAAACTCCCCATGGTCCAGATGTGCAGCAAGAGACCAGCACTCATGGGGCTACTGATGAGACACCTCTCCAGGACGAAGATAATGATTTAGAGGAAGAAGAGGATGAAGAGCAAAGGAAAACTATGGCAGCATTGGAGTTTGAACTCCTTAAGTATCTAACTGAAAAGTGAAGGCCAAGGAAACTTCAGTGCTCCTTTTGAACTGAGACCTGCAATGGGAAAAGGTTAAAATGATAAAGATAAGGTGAAATAAATATCACTTATGTCCCGCTGCTCACTCCAGTTGTTTGTTGTGCTTGAAGACTTTGGCTACCTGAACATTGAATTAACTTCCATGCTGTTCCATGCTCCATGGATAATGGCTTTTTAGCACTGGTTATGTACAAAATAACCAGCGCACAGATTAAGGAAGCATTTTAATGTATTGTAATGATTGCATGCTTGTATTCAGTCTTCTTTTTTTTTGTTAGTTTGTTTCTTCAGGACTGCCTTACAGTCCATTTTTGAAAGATGAAGTAAAAGTGTCTAGCAACATATTAATGCTGAAAAGCAGCACAATAATAATAATAATAATAATAATAATAATAATAATGTGCCTGTTTTAAAAGTATGTAGATTATTTTATATATATATATGTAGCTTTAATGTGTGGTTTAAAAGAAAGTTGTTTGGACAACTAATTTTATATATTTTTTTTTAAGGTAAATTATTTACGTTTTAAATACCAATGACATTTCAGATAAATAAAATTGTCTTTTTTATTATAAACTGCATTTTATATGACTTTATATTTAATATTAAAATTGATATGCGTGTTTTCAAAAACATTTTTTAAAATCTAAATAAAATACATCACAGCATTTTAAAGTCACTTTTTTCCCCCCGGAACGAGGTTTATAACTGGAATTGTTTTCGGGGGGACACATTTGAACGACGGACCAATGAGTATCCGAGCGCGCACTGCTGTAGGGGTGAGTGAGAAACCTCTAGATGATTTAAAAGTAACCCTGATTTCTGAGGTTTTTCAGATTTTTATTTTTTTTTAAAGGAAGTGATCTAGAAACAGTAAGTGGAGGAAAGTTCAGCTGGAGCCAGTCAGCGAGGAGACATTACTACTATGTATAGGATGCTTTTAGAGCCGTGAGGAGTTATTTAAGAGTTCAGTTTTGGTTTCTTCACTGCAAATCTGAATTGAGGTGGTCACGGTTTAATCGGCGAGTCCGCAGCTCTGCCCGCTCAGACCCAGTTCAGTCTAATGAACTTCCGGTTCTGTAGCTCATTCACATCGTTTATTTTCCATACATATTTCGTGCTATTTTGTTAACTAATAAAAGAATAGACTTCTATATGGTGAAGTCAGGCTTTTTCCCAGTCACAAGTTAAAAAGTGTGTAGTGTTTTCCTCTTGTGCTATTAGAGAAATAAAACACTTGCTCCAAGACTACAGTGTTAATTTTGGGTCACAATTATAACTGAATAAATGATCCCTAACACCAGCTAATAAATGTGTTGCCTTCATTTTGCATTTCTGGACAGATTCTACGATGGACGTGGAAAACCTGCTTACCAAAATGTGTCCCTGTGAAGGAATTACACAGGGTGCCATTAATTCTTCTCCAGCGACCATTCTGTTCATCAGAGGCGGTTCCACCTCCGACCGTCCAGCAGGGCAGGAGGGAGCTCACCATGGAGTCTTTATCTGAGATGGGTTTCTCAGAGAGTCAGGCCGAGATGGTCTACGAGGCAGCAAATAAAGCGCGCTACAAGCATAGCCTGGAAGCATTGACCATGCTCTTCGGCCTCGGCTTAAACCCAGCCAGTGTGCTGAAGATCCTGGAGAAATGTCCTGAGCTTTATTCTCTTAAGGAAGCTCGGTTGCCGCAGCGGGTTATGAATTTAAGGAAGCTTGGCCTTGTTGAAGGTGAACAGCTTTTCACTTCTACTTAGTGTTTTAGTTTACTTCATACTAAATACCTTTCCTTTGTGGCTATTTAAATAAAATCAATGCCGATTTGAACTTTTCTCCCAGTTTGTCATTATTTTTGCATTGTTGTTACAGCACAAAGTAATTAATCATAACTAGTTAATTATAAGCTTGAACTTAAAGCCGAATCCCTAACAAAATATCTTAAGCCAAGTGCATACAAAGCCATATAGTACGCCTATCTGACATTTATTTTGTGGGAAAGCAGGATTTAGGGTTCAAACCTGCATCAGCGAGGATCTGTCCAGGAGAAACTTCACCCACAAAACAACTGATTTCACATGATTGCTATGAGCAGATCAGTGATTTCTTGGATTCAGTGAGAAAGTTTTGGGGTTATTTTTGGTAGTGTACATACTGGAATCAGATTAATGGCACCATAAAAAATTATTTGTGTTCTGACCTTAAACTTTAAAGTCAGAATTCTGAGATGAAAAGTGAGATTTCCAAGATTAATTTCAGGTTTTCTGAGAATAAATTCGAAACTCAAATACTTTTTTCAATGGTGGCCCCAACTCTCTTCTGTACCATTAATTGTACCTTTAATCTAATAAATATGTGATGTAATCTAATTAGAAATGTGGTTGAAGGTTTTAGTGTTCATCACACTGCTGTATATTTGCAGACTTGATTCAACATATGTATACTGGTTAAAAAAAACATGTCAGATCTGAGTTTGCTGGAAGTGTATTCACAGACATCTAACTTGTACTTGTGTATGCATAAATTCTTTCTACAGATGCTTTCATTCACCTTCCAATGACATTTTGTCTGAGTATTTGTGAATTGAAGCAGAATGGCTGCCTGAGGAGGTGTTTGTGCAGCTTGTGAAATCAGCTAATAAACCCCGGTCTCTGTTTGTCAGGCAGTTTGCAGAGGGTGATAAGCCACTACCCTCAGATCCTGTCGTTTCCAGTGAAAAGGGTGAATGCGGTGTCTCGGCTCCTCAGAGAGAAGTGCCAGTTCAGCGCTCAGCAGATGGCAGACATCCTCCGAGACTCGCCGCATGTAGTGGGGGAAGAGCCTGCACGTCTGGAGTACATGTTTCAGGTGGAAAATCTTTTTCTGTATTATGCCAATCAGCTTTGTACAGCATTGCCATTTCAGGACATGACTTTTTGCTTTAAAAAAAAAGTGTTTGCAGGTAATTTATTTGTTTCTATCATTTTGAACATAAAAAAGCTGCCAGGTCAGATTTCTTCACAATTTAATTGGCAAAATTTACTGGACAGAGTAAAAATTGCTATTTTATGCCAAGTGACATGGGAAATGCACCTGTGCCATGACTTCTGGGAGTCGGACATTTTAATTTATTAATTTTTTCTTTTTTGGTAGAAATCTGGGTGCTTTTTTACTATGCATAATAAGTCAAAGTAAGAAAATCACTTGTAAGTGGCCAAAAAATTTTAAGTGACTTTTAGGAGTAAGAGCAATTCATCAAGATTCTTAAAATAGGAAATTACTGCTATCTCCACCAAAAAATGTGATAGAGCCTCGGAGGTGTCCTAACTGTTTAGAAGATGTGAGGAAATGTCTTTCAGACAAAGCTGTGTGCGGAGGAGAGACATTTTGGTAACATTGGTTGACACGGAGCTCATTAGAAAATACTTTTAAGCAAAACTGAATATTTTTTCTGACAAATTGCATGCAGTATGCAACTGGTCTATCAACGAACATTTTGTATGCTGTCTCACAGGGGAGTGCTACTGTGTGAAAGAACATGCAGCTTTGTAACAATGATGACTGGGTTTGTCACTGCCGACAATGTCGGAAATAATAAATCAAACTTTGCCCTTACAGGATTCATACGTTTCCCCACCAAGCAGCATGCAGTAAACGAAAAGCAAGCATCACTTCTTTAACGCAGTTTACACTCATTTTTTATACTCCTCTAGGGTATGTGCAGCAAACTGACAAGTGGCATTTATGGTTTGACAAATTGACCTAAATTTTTTTGTTTTTATCTTTAGGTGAAAGAGTAGGGTAGATTTTCCCCTTAATTATTTCTTTACATTTTACCTCATCATTTTGATTAGATGA
>JAOVVA010000024.1:9497062-9509192 GCA_028565275.1 Leiocassis micropogon
TGTAGAAAGAAATAAAAATCAGGAACCATCATGGAGTTAGAAAGTGACCCCAAACTTTTGAACGGTAGTGTATGTGTTTGAGAGAAAGAAAAATAGAGGCTTGTGTGTACATATTTAGAGGGGAACAAGTGTCGTGCAAAATTTGAAACTTTTTATTTGTTTGTTTTGGGTATTTTTGAAAACCAGTCTTAATGTGGGTGGTGTCAGAGCAAGTAGTAAACTCGTGATGTAGCGTCCCAGTGATGTACTTGGCTTGCTCATTAGGGACAATTGACCTATACACATTTTTACTTGCTCCTACCATAATCCATAATCTTTTTTTCATTTTGTGAAGCTACTTTGAGACAATGGCCATTTGTTAAAAGCACAATATAAATAGAATATAATTTAATTGAATTGAATGTACAGTGTCTTATCAATGAATTAAATACTCATTTAAATTAGCTAATTGTTTTAGTAATTGCTACTTAGCTAACTGCCAATTATCCCTATTAAATTAAATGTTCAAATACAACAACAAAAAATAGATGTCTCATAGCAAGATTATATTTACACTCACCTTAAACATTGGATCTTAACAGGTCAAAGGTTTTTAAACATTGGTTTCACATCGGTCATAGGTCATTAACAGTGCATAACTATCTAAAGTGCACCTAAAGAATCTAATGTAAAACCTTGTTCTTCTGGACAAGACCATGCTATAATGTGATTTTTATTTATTTATTTTTATTATTATATCCTTTTTACTTTCCCACAACTCTCTAAATCACTTGCATTATAACACAACATATAATTGTTTTTGAATAAACCGGCTTAATATTTGATATGAATCTTGCCATGAAATAGCCTAAGAAGCTGATATGGCAATAAATCCTAATACAAACAAAAAAACAAATCATAGGTCATTATATATCATGAGCTTCAATCAGCTGATTAATTTCGCTCTTTTCCTGGCAAAGGAACACGTTACTCTTGTGCTTAAATAAAGTGCTTAAATACTGTTAAAGCATAAATAATATTGTACTGTATGTGTCTGTGTACTTTAAAGATGTAACGTTTAAACATTGAACTATGTGGTCAAGTACTCAAGTCTTGTGAATCATATGGAAATCTACTCTTCTGTCAGGCAGGTCCAGAATCATGCCTGTTTTTTTCCTGAGGGAAAAGAAAGAGAACTAAAGTGGAAGAGAAATGCAACAGAGGGGAAGTGTCGGGGCATGTCTCAGTCGCTGGGATTAAACGAATCGCTAAATTGGCACAAAAGAGCTGCGTTGGAGGAAAAAATTGTAGTGGACATGCTCAGTCTAGCACAGTTGATAACTGAATGTTCATCTGAATGTTATTGTAGACAGTTTTGTATCATGATCATTTGAGTGCTGATGCATTTAGTTTTTTGAACTAAAACCAGGAAAGCAGCTTTTAGAATTATTAAGGAGAGAATTGATATGCAAATAAAACAATGATGTTATAGTTACATGGTTAGATCTACATAATTCATACCTTTAGACAGTCAAATCCATACAAATATTCTGCACCCGTCACTTAGCAGCCCTGTGATTTCCTGAGGAATTTGTGGTCATTCAAAACATGGACTGTTGTTTTACAGGGGGACGCATCAACAGCAGTTATGTGTGGATGTACAACTCTCAGCTGAACCTGTGGATCAGGGTGGCGTCGCTCAACAAGGGCCGCTGGAGGCATAAGATGTCTGTTCTGCTCGGAAAGGTAGGAGAGGAACTAATGAGAGTCTTAGAACTGCACAAACATTGTAATGTATGCAAAATGTCTAAATTCCAATCCAAACATTTTTTTTTTTACGTAAAATGGAGGCCACATAGGTTTGGAAATGATTCGCCTGGCAACACTGATAATACTGTTCTGTGCACCACAAACTGACTGACCTCTGATTTTGGTGGAATTCAATGCCCAAAGTTTTGAGATGAGAAACAACTGAGAGATGCCCTGAGTCACTCGTTCAGTATCTCCTCTCTCCACTCTTTGCCCAATCCCAATGTACTCTATGTATGTAGACACATGACCATCATCCCCCTATGGGCCCAAACCATAACTATGTTCATTAACAACAACTTGGTCCCACCCTTGCCTGTTATTATAGCCCCCACTCATTTGGGAAGGCTTTCCACAATTTTGGATTGTGGTTTTTAGGAATTTGCTCATTCTCCCACAAGTGCATTAGATCAGAAATTAATGTCAAGTGAGGAGGCCTTGTGCTCAGTGTTTCCAGTGGTGTTCATTGGGGATCTAAATTATTTTCCAGTGTTTTCGAAATCATGCATGATGCTTAGATGTACAAAGGCTAGTCACGAATCTTTGCATAATAAGCCAGTTAAGGAAAAGTTTCTATTTTTTTTTTTGTTTGTATGTAATAGTACATATGCATTATTGATCTAGGGTATATTATATGATATGATATGATATATGATATTATGTTTGTTGTATTATTAAATGAACTGTACTTCAATTGTGTTGAATGTTTAGATGCTAACACAGTTGGAGAGAGAAATGGATGTAAAAGAAATTAGGAAATGGGAACATTTGTTGCAGTTGTCTGACTCCATGCCAAGACGCTAGCATGTGTGAAAGTAGCACATGTTTGTCTTGTTCCTACCAATCTTTCTTCATTCTTCTTGCATTTACAGCACTCCGCTTGCTCAGTTTCATCAGGAGTGTTGCTGCCAGACATGCTCATGCCCATTAGGCTAATATTCCAGTTCCTGGAAAGGGGCTGTTTTTGCCTTTTCCATGAATTACTACATCCAGCACTGGCTCTTGCGCTAGCACTCCTCCTCCTGCAGTCTTGTCTCATGTCTAAGTTATACATTGGAAAATACATTGTGTCTTGTGTAAAGGCTGTACAGATGTGTATATTTGCCAGTAAAGAGCTTCTTAACTTGTTGGCCCAAGTAGTAAAAAATTATGAAAATGTATATCAGACATTAAAGACATGGTTATATTTAAGGTTAATAGCAAGGGACATAAAGCATTAATATTTTATTTAAAAATAAAATTACTGTTACTATGACAGAATTGATGTAAGGAAGTAAGAGAAGATGGAGTTTATTTACAGTCGTGGAACTTTTGCACAGAATTTGACTTCCATCTGAAACGTCTTGCGTACATCAAGCATGATATACATTATATGAAGCAGCACAGCAGTGTAGCGGTCACATACTTCACTGAGCTCAGGTTACTGGCTATAAAATTCCACATCAGGGCATGGGTTTCTTCTTGGTTGTTCCATACACAACACACCTATATGGTAGTTGATTGGCTAAATAGGTCTGGTGTTCCATTAATGTGATGAGCTGGTGTTTCATCTCGGGTGTTTTACTACACTGGTGCATCTCAGGAAATTAGAATATCATTGAATTCTTATATTATATAGTTTCATTACACACAGACTGATATATTTCTTTTAATTTAATTAGAATATCATTTAAGACCAATAAAAAAAAGATTTTTATCCTGGACTAATAATAATGTTGGACTACTGAAAAGTATGAACATGTACAGCACTCAATAGTTGGTCAGGACTCCCTTTGCATGAATTACTGCAGCAATGCGGCATGGCATGGAGGCGATCAGTCTGTGGCACTGCTGAGGTGTTATGGAAGTCCAGGTTGCTCTGATATGCTCTGTTGTGTCTGGTGTCTCGCATCTCAATCTTCACAATACTCCATAGATTCTCTATGGGGTTTAGGTCAGGTGAGTTTGCTCGCACCAGCAGATAACGTGGCTCCCCAAACCACCACTGGCTGTGCAGACTTTACACTAGACCTCAAGCAACTTGGATTCTGTGCCCCTCCTCTCTTCCTCCAGACTCTGGCACCTTTCATCTGAAAAGAGGACTTTGACCCACTGAGCAACATTCCAGTCCTTTTTGTTCTTAGCCCACGTAGGACAACTCTGACGTTGTCTCGGGTATAACACTGGCTTGACACTAGGAATGCGACAGTTGTAGCCCATGTCATGTACGTCTGTGCATGGTGGCTCTTGAAGTACGTACTCCAGCTGCAGTCCACTCCTTGTGAATCTCCCCTAAATTCTTGGATGTGCTTCGTTTCACCATCCTCTCAAGGCTGCGGTTATCCCTTTGGCTTGTGCACCTTTTTCTACCACATTTTTTCCTTCCATTTAACTTTCCATTAGTGTGGTTGGTTACAGCACTCTGTGAACAGCCAGCCTACAGCACCAGACTGAGAGACCATTTAAACGCTCAGGAAACCTTTGCAGGTGTTTTGAGTTATCTGATTAGAGTGTGACACTATGTGTCTCCAATATTGAACTTTTTCACAATATTATAATTTTCTGAGATACTGAATTTTGGGTTTTCATTAGCTGTAAGCCATAATCATCAAATTTAAAAGGAATAAGCACGTAAAATATATTAGTCTGTGTGTAATGTGTAGTGTTCACTTTTTGAATTGAATTGCTAAAATAAATCAGCTTTTCAATGATATTCTAATTTATTGAGATGCACCTATATACAGTATGTATCCTGCTCTCGGTCGGTCCACTGCTGTGATCCTGAGAACTGTGCTATTGTGTGCAGTGTAGTGATTTCTTTCAGTGCCCTTCTATACACATATTGTATCCAGATTAAAATCTGATTCCAGTTAAAAACAATGTTTATCTTTTTTAAGTTCCACAGTATTTTTTCTTTGTCTTTCTCATTTTCCTGACCCTAAGTCTATAATGTGTGTGTTCTCTTTACTGTAGCTCTGTGTGCTCTGAGCATGCTGTGTGCTTTGCCAAGTGTGTCACACTAAACCCCCAACTAAATCAATTAAACACACTAAAAGTTCTGTTACTTTCTTTCTATACTGTTGATTATCATGATGTTTCATTATAACATAATGGTGTATCTATTCCTCCTTTTTGGAGAAGGACATTGTATTACTCTTTGGTTTCCTCCCACAGTCCAAAGACATGTAGGTTAGGCTAATTGGTGTTCGCAAATTGCCCATAGTTTCTGAATGTGCGTGCGTATTGTGATGGATTGGCACCCTGTCTAGGGTGTACCCTGCCCGTGACCCTGAATACAGGATAAAGCGGTTGAGATGGTGAGTGAGTGATGGTGATATTTTAGTGTCAGTAAAGGATGTTTTAATTTTTACTGTGCATTTTGTCCCGGTGTACTCCACATCTGTCTGTCTGTCTGTCTGTGTGTGTGTGTGTGTCTGTGTCTGTGTCTGTGTGTGTGTAATGTATGTCACGGGGATCTGGAGCCAATATATAATATTTTCTTTTATATTGTGAATATGTTGTGACCGGTATAACATTGCGACAGTGTTGTTGTTCTTGTTGTTGTTGTTTGAGCATTTGCCATGGTACTAAAGGACCCCAAAGAGGTCATAAAGAGAGAGAAAGACAACATCCTGCCCAATGAAATGTATTCACTGCTCATTATGTTGACCGTAATAGTACATGGCTTTTCCAGTAAGCACCCTGCTTTCAAAGCTGTTTAAATTTGTGAAGACGCATATCAGCATCCTGTTGTAGGACATTTTTTGTCTCTAGCTTATTCACTGATTTGGACTAGCAGTGTCAGCCCTGTATATCAGTTTGATATTGATTTTTACTCTGCACAAAGTCGTTCTACATGGAGAGCATTTTCAAGGTTCGCACATTAGTGAAGCAATAGCAGGTGAGTTTGATGATATCAGATGCGAAACATAAGTTCTGTTCACACTGTACTCGGGGACAACGCCAGGTACTGGCATTGATACTCCCTATCAGCAAGTATGCATAGAAACCCATAGGACTCACAAAAAGTGGTTTCAGTGCATCACTGATTAATAGCTTCACAAGAGAGAAACAGGAGAGACTGGTGAGGCCACAACCCACGAGATGTTATGACAAGTGACGATGAGAACTAACTTGTTCCACAGATGGTTGATGGCATTAATTGGAACTCTAATCGTATAAGAGGTATGACGTGTCAATTAAAAAAAATCTTGGCTTGAGACTGATTTTCTTAATGCATACAAGAACCAGAAACACAAAACCATCAACATACACACTAACAAACAAACAAACAAAAAAAGAATGGAGCACTGACAAATCTATTGAGTGCACACACACATATATGCATGCAAGTGTATAGAGTGGAAGTACATGAACAAATGAAAACCTGCAGAAATGTATAACGTATGTAACAATAGTAAATACACATGCCATACTTACCTTATTCTTTTATTTGTCTTTTATTTATACATTTGTTTTTCATTCGTTATACCTGGCACAAACAGATATGTATGTGTCTCAACTAGTGTGTGAGAACGCTTTAAAAAAAGCAAGGTAGAACCAGCCCAGGCAGAAGACCAAGGCGAAGGGAGGAGGAGAGGCAGCAGGATGGTGTGTGTGTGTATGTGTATATGTGTATATGTATGTGTGTGTACATGTGTATATGTATGTGTGTGTATGTGTGTGTTACACACATTCAGGTCCATTTTACAACAAAGATAAGTTGCAATAAACACCCACAAACAAGCAGCTACAGTAAAGGCCTAACAAAGCATCTCAAGGGATGTAACTCATTTGGTCATGTCCATGTGTTCCAGACTTTAGCCAGGCTTGACTGTAAAGGTTATCCTCAATTGTTAGTCGTTCCCATAATTTATGAGCCCCTAAAATGGGTGCGTGTATAAAAATGGATGTAAATTCTTGAATGGTTAATGGCAAATTTTGTTAGTACCCCTCTTTTCATTTTATTGTTTTTTTTTTTTGTTTTTTTTTGTAATTGTTTCCCGTTTTACATTATAAGTCTCACATCATTGCGGAGGAGTTTTGGCCAATTCTTCTTTACATCATTGCTTTAGTTCATAATAGTTCATTGAGGTTTTTGGGTATTTGCTTATACATCGCTCTCTTGGGGTCGCATCACAGCACTTCAGTTAGATTGACGTCTGAACTTTGACTAGGCCATTTCAAAATCTTGATTTTTATTTTTCAGCCGTTCTGATGTAGAACAAGCCAAAATCATCATCCCCTCCAGCGCCATTCTTGGGTATGGGGAGTTTCTGCTGAAATGCGTTTGGTTTTCCCAAACATTGTGCTGGACATTAAGGCCAAGGCCTCCACTTTAGTCTCGTCTATATAGCATTGTTTCACAAGTCTTGTGCTTTGTTCAGATACAGTTTTGCAAACCTCAATCGTGCTTCCATGTTCTTTTTAGACAGAAGAGGCTTTCTTCTGACACCCTTCCAAACACACTTACTTGTTCAGTGTTTTTCTAAATGTGACGTCATGGACCTGGGTCTAAGATATATCTGTTGGTTTTTTTTTATTTTTTTGTCTTGAATGCTTTCCACTTGTGAGTAACCTTTCTCGCTGGAGAACGTTGAACTCCAAAATGTTTGGAAATGGTTTATACCCCTTTCTAGATTTCCCTCTTGATGTTCTGTTAACACATACCTTTATGCTTCTAACCAGCAAGCGTTTGCTTTTATTGTCTGCACACCTGCTGAAGATCAATTAATTTAAGGCTGATGATGATCAGCAGCGCTTGGAAGCAACTTACCCTCCGAAATCCTGTGGAAGCAGTAAGGGAGTACTTAGTATTACTAACTTGGTTTAACTTTTGTTAAACAAATAATGGCACAGTTAAATAAGTTTATGTTGCATGATCAGATGATCTTTATTATGTTTTTACACACAAAAAAAACCATGGAGTTAAAAGAGGGGTTATAACTTTTGAACTTTGTGTATGTGTATATACATGCAAATGAAAAAAAATCTCTCACTATAACCTTTAATCGGAGATAAGCTTATGCAATATAACAGCATTTTATTTTCATCCAAAGTCATATTAGTTTCTGTCCAAGATCATTTATTATGATGGGAGAGTCAGACTGCTACAAAGTCTTCACCAGTACATTCCAAAGATTCGCAATAGGGTTAAGGTCTGGACTATATGGTGGCTAATTCATGCATGAAAATGATGTCTTATGCTCCCTGAACCATCTTTCACAATCTGAGGCAGATAAATCCTGGCATCATCTCGAAATATGCCCGTTCCATCAGGGAAGAAAAAAATCCATTGATGGAAAACATGGTTATTCAGTATATTCAGGTTGTCATCCCACCTCATTTGGGCACATAACGTGGCTGAACCTAGGTCTGACCAACTGAAGCCACAGGCGTGTATGGTAGGCGCTAGACATAATGAGTGCATCAATTCAAGTCATCCGCATTTCTGTTGGGCCACTTGGGAGAAACATCTGGCATAAAAAAAATCTGTTGCCCTTAACATTTCCTCTTTTCTTCCCCACTTCCCTGTTGGTTCTTGCTGCCGTTACTTGCACATTTGTAGATTTTGCCAAGTTCGCACATGTTCGTGCTAAAAAACCTGAGGCAGCATAACAGAGCCGGGGCAAAAACAAGTACAAACTCAGGATTCACTTTTTTGCCTCTTAGATCATATTTTTCTAACTTTAACCTGGTCTCCCCTAGGGGTGTGTATCTCACTGATTCCTGATGTTACCGAGGTAGATGTTACATGCAGTGTTTAACTCTGTAGAAAACAACGATTACAACATATCTGCATTGTTTGTATTTATATGGGAAATAGTACTACTGTAATTCTACAAAACTTTAACACAGTATTTTGACTTATTTAATATTTCTATTAATTACACATTTCAGAGATGCAGCCTATTAACCCTTCCTTTATCTACCCATATGTAAGTGAAGTAATTAAGAAATAAATGCTGTTTGGTGTGTAAAGATGGCACTGTTTGTCAGAGCACTTAATCTTTCAGGGTTTTTCAAATAAGAGCTCCAACACCCTCGCATATGGCAATGCTTCTGATGCTGGTCTATTTATCGATATTTTCAGACATGCAGCCAGAGGTTCCCCTTTAACCTGGTAAACAGATGAAAACACTGGTTTAAATTAAGCAGACTTGATCTGTGATATTAAATCTAAAATACTGTATATTTAGTGCAGATAGTTACATCACTTAAGGATTAGGTTAGTTGGATCTTTGATGCTGCGTCTCTCTCTCTCTGCCATGTTGTCATCTGCTGAGGTGGCACAGTGGTGTAGTGGTTAGCACTGTGGCATGGCATCTCCAGGGTTGAGGGTTTGATTCCCGCCTTGTTTTATGGCAGATGGTGTCCATTGCATTTACTTCCAATGGAAGTTACTCGCCAAAGTATTATGTGTGTGTGTGAAACACTAGTGTACACTGTATATGGGTTTCTCTTGTGTTTTTGTCTATGTACGCGTGTCTGTGCAATAAAACACACCAGTTGCATGAAGAGGTTAAACAGAAAGTAACATTAGGATTTGTTGCACCAAGCACAACAGGCTTCAGGTGAATGTTACCCCATGCTACCTTTATAGGTGTGTAGTGCAGTTTTACAAGTTTAGCTACAGCAGTACTTTTGGCAGGACTTCCGGCTGAGACTTCTGTGGAATCCGCTTCAACATATGTAACAAAGTTTATATTCCATAATCTTTTTCTTTCGCATACACTTGAAAACCAGGGAGCCTGAATCAATTTTAATGGCTGTAACGGCTTTAACCGTTTCTCTTTTATTTGAGCTCTAACTGCTGTATTAGAGACCACCTGATTCTTTTCTGAATAGGCATTTTGAATCGTTTTTTTTTTTCCTTTAACGGTCTAGTGTGTGTCTCTCTCTCTCTCTCTCTCTCTCTGTCTGTCTGATTATGTCTCTTTATGTCTACCTCTCTCTTCCTCTCTCTGTTGTTGATATTCGTTATCTCCGCGTCTTTGTCTCTTTGTTTCAGTTTGGCTCAACAGTGTTTTAATCATCATCATGAATGTCACATTATTGCTGAAGCAAGTAAATGAATTAACAGACTGTAAAAATAATCTGTACTTACAGCACACACAAACACAGCATTAAATCAACCCTTATAAATACAGACTTAAATATATAATAAATAATCCAGTAAAGCAGTACATAATGAAATGGTTAAACAGCTTTGCTCCACCATTGCTCATCATCAGCCAACTGTCAGAAATCTGATCTTGTGATGCTGACCCGTTTTCTTTTGTGTTCATTTTTCTGGCAGTGGCAGAACTTGCCCTCTGTCTCGACCTCACCGCTCTCAGACCGAGCACTCAGTCTCTGTTCTCTGGCCAGCCAGGTTCTCCCGTGTCTGCCCTTCACCATAGCCGAGAGCTTACTCGGCCAGCGCCGCGTCAGGAGCTCTCTCTGCTTTATATCTCTGACACTGAAGCGATTCATTGTCAATTCATACGCTCTATTTAGAGCCTAACAGCAGTGTAATCTAGACTGGGTTTGGACTTCCAAATATCCTCCAAATACGCTCTTCTCATCGGTTTAATCGTGTGTTTGACTCTGATTCGACACTTGTGAGTAGTGCTGCTCTGAGACAGCTGTGCTTTAGGGGTTAGTGATTCTCAGGTTTCTAAAACGGGGTTTAGACCTGAGGTCTTGTGTGTTACCACAGTGTCTGTTCATTACTTTCACTGACTCTATGTATCTGTCTTTTTATCTGATGTCTTTCTCTCTCTCTGCTTCCTGTCAGACTAGTTTCCTATCTAATGTTTTTTTCCCCCTCACTGGGTTATCATTACAGTTCAGTCACATGTACAGTGCAGAGGACAATGTCAAAGCTTTGTTTGTGTGTGTATTTGTGTGTGTGTGTGTGTGTGTGTGTGTGTGTGTGCTTAACAGCGCTCTCATTTGTGTCTCTGCTGAGTGTCGGGTAGCAGCTGCATAAGATGAGCCTGAAATGTTGATATGTTTATTTTAGGTATCTCTTATAATAAATCATTGCTGATAAATTGACAGCGAACAGTTTCTCATGAACAAACCCATGTACTGTTCCATGGAAAAAGTATTTCCTAATTTTTATTTATTTATTTTTTGCATATTTGTCTCTCTTAAATTATTTAGATCATCAGTCAAATTTTAATATTACACAAAGATAACCCAAGTAAATATAAAATGCACATTTTAAATGATGAATTTAAATGTTTTTTACTGAAATTTAACCAGCGAAAATTCCCAATAAATGTATCAAAATGTATTTTATTGTCACATGAATGAAAATGAATAGTAATATAATTGGCACACTGCGACTTCTTGTTATTGATCCAGCTTACATAAGCCTGACCTTATAGGGGAAAATTCACTTTATACTGTAGTTTTTCGTAGGCCTATTAATAAACTTGAATTTGATACAGAAGTAGTAAGATATGGAAGCTAAACACAGGAATGCAACCGGTAACATGTTCACTGTAGCAGCTAAGGAGCATTAAACCAGTGTGTAGCCTGTGTGCCTGATGTGTGAGTATTATGCTACACATGAAATGCTACATCTAAGTGAAATGGATGAAGTTTGTTAGTTTATGTGTAATAACAGGTTTATTATGCTCGATTATAGAACTGTTATTTGTAGTCCTTTTCTGGCCTGGCCTGTATACAGCATGTGATCTCTCATGTGGTGTACTTGTTAGTCAACACAAATAGCCCTTGTACAGATTTGTTAAAAGTATCCAGTTCTCTTGGCCAGAATGTGATGTACATGGAAACTGCCCATTATGTTTGAGTTGTGTAAGGGAGAATTTGGAATTCGGGGTTTTTTAGTAACACGAGAAGTTGCTTTTAGAAGTTGTTTTATTAGCTTTGTGCAAGAGAACAGCTAGACTGGTAAAGGAAGGACTGTTTATAGATGCTTTACTGTGAGTCAGTGGTCTCCAACCTTTTTTTCACCACTGACCGGTTTTATGTAAGACAGCTTTCTATGGAGCCCTGAGTTTGTTTCCCTGCGGCTAGACTGTCCTATCTAAGAATGATAAGAGGCAATGACACCCAGTGTATTCCTAATGCTCTGTTATTTTATTCTCCTTGCGGTCACTGCAGACATTTCAATTCAATTCAATTCAATTCAATTTTATTTGTATAGCGCTTTTTGCAATTGTCATTGCCGCAAAGCAGCTTTACACAATCAAAAGAATTATTTAAGTCTGAGTCTAGGGGGCAGGCAGTTCAGCTATAATAGCTGATGTTAATTGATGTTAATATGGAGGCCAGGTAGTTATTGAAGACTCAGGTAGACTTGTAGGAAGTTCCAGTCCTGAACTATCGAACTGTCAAGTCCCCAGAG
>JAOVVA010000024.1:9509292-9532262 GCA_028565275.1 Leiocassis micropogon
CTGTGGGGTCAGACGGTGATCTAATCGAAGTTGGGAACTCTGGGAGATTACTAATAAAACTCTGTTTGGTAGTTGATGTGAAAACATCCCTGTATTACAAGGATAGGTTGTTGGAAAAGGAAGCAGGGTTTTCAGTTCTTTTGTGACGATCTCAAGTTATTCTGCTTTGATTTAATCCAGAACATCTGCGGAGTCTAAGTTGTGTCAAACATACTTTTAAGGCCACGTCTATTATACAGAGCGGCCTTGGAGAATGTGAGTCACCTGTTACCCGATAAACTCTTAATTTAGGTAGGACTCTTTGGCATTTTCTTTTGAATGCAGCTTTCTTTTTGCTGGCAGTCTCAGAGTCTCATCCTCTGTCTCATCATTGGGTATTTTCTCTTTCTCAAAGAAGGTCTCCAGAGACGTTTGTTTCTTACTCAGATAGAGGTAGCTTGTAATTTAGCTTTATTTTATCAGCCATCAAAACCGATACAGGGAGAAGTGTGGGAAAGAGGTACAGACGTAAGCGTAAGGCATGAGACAGGTTTGTAATAAATTTTCACCAATTGCTGTGATACAAAAGAAATGAAACACTTTAAACTGTGCTCTTATAGAAAATTAATCAGTGCTGGGGAGAGTTCACAAGACACAGCATGGGCTACATACATGGCTGGCAAGAGCTTCCATTCCCCTGACCACTGATTATGATCGTCATGATTCCTCTGACGACTGATTGTGTGAAGGAAACGCTGTTTAGTCTCTGCCAGTTTGTTATACCAAACCTTCTCTATTTATTGTCTTCCCAGATTCTGATCCTGTACCTGATTACTCGTGTTCTGATTGCGTCATGTTGCAGTTTATGTCGTTTGCCCATCAGCTGCTTCTTAATGCCGATTTTCTCTGGCCGTGTTACCTTGTTTTTTATTTTATAAAGGTTTGTCGACCTGCAATTGTTTGTTTCCTAAACAGCTCTTTTTGTACAGTATAATGTTATAATCGACAGCTTTGCTCTCTTACATACCATAAAAGTAAAATTGAAAGGTTTTTGTAGTGTTTTAGAATATAATTTTATACTTCATTGAATAACTTTAAATTAATGCTTTACTTAAAGATCATATATTGTACTATATCCAGCTCAGATCATGTACTCTGTTATGGTTGATTTTCTTTCTGTTTCACTTCTTTTTCAGATATACTGTTTAGATGTTTCTGGCTTTAAAACCCATGTTTTTTCCAACCCACATTTCTGGTGAACAAAACAAGCAGGAAAAACAAGCAGGTTTTTCAGTAGCAATCGATTTATAGTGTGTATGAATGTTAATTCATCATGACTTCCTCAGTGTTTAGTTACATGAAAGTTAAAACAACAAAACGGCACACTAATACCTACACGCAATCGATATGCTGCTACTAAAAGCAACGCTTTAGGATGAAGTTAAATCACAGACCATCAGAAAATATCTACTCAAGTTTCAGTACTGATGCAAATCCACCTCAGGCGACATGGTGGTGTAGTGGTTAGCACTGTCGCCTTGCACCTCCAGGGTCCAGGGTCGTTTCCTAGCCAGGTTCGATTCCCGTCTCTGTGTGCTTGGAGTTTACATGTTCTCCCCGTGCTTGGTAGGTTTCCTCCGGGTATCCTAGTTTCCTTCCATAGTCCAAAGACATGCAGATCGGCTAATTGGCATTCCCAAATTGCCCGTAGAGTTTGCATGTGTGTGTACCCTGTGATTAATTGGCACCCTGTCCAGGGTGTACCCCGCCTTGTGCCCTAAGTCTCCTGGGATACCCTCCAAGCTCCGCTTGACCCTGTAAACAGAATAAAGCGGTATAGACAATGTTTCTCATTCAGACAATGGTTTGATGTGAAATGTACAACATTGAAGACAGTAGACCTGTCAAAACATTTCCACTGTGAATAAACGATTACCAAGATTTTTTTACTCCATGAGTTAGTTAGTCTTTCGGCTGCTCCCGGCAAGGGGTCGCCACAGCGGAATATCCAGTCCATGAGTAAATGGTATTAAAAAGGGAGAGGTTGTTGTCCTTATTTAACAGTAGAGTGTGTCTAGCTTTTTGACATGCTGTAATAGTCTAATGCTGAACAAATGGCAACTTCTGGGTGGAGCCAGAGGAGGGTCTGTAATAATAACCACCATTTCCCTCAGGGATACTGTAAACATTACAAATAACAGACAAATCCAAACAGCATGTTTATAAAGGAAAGATTTAAGTAAGAAAAAAGGCAGGAGATGTTTGTTATAGTTTTGTCATGCGGACTCATTTGACCAACCCATCTGTCCAAGATGATTTAAAAAGTGAATTTTTATAATGGGTTTCCTTTAAAAGTAAATTGTTCCCCAAAACATGAGTGCTCAGCTAATCTGGGGACTTGCTATTGCATGTAAACCCAAGTGTTTTGTGCTTAACCTTTTGCAGCATTTTGGGATTCAGAAAAAAAAAAAAAAAAGAGATTAGGGTTATCCAGACCAGTACCTTTTCTTTTGGCATCCTGACAGCAGATGGACACTAACAGTCATTCAACACAAAAAATAAAACAAACCCGCAGCAACATTAATGGTGTAGCACTTTGAGCAAGGCTAAAAGTTGTTTCTGCTACACTGATAAGTAATAACAGCTTTGCTTACTGTTCTGTACCCCTTCACTTTGTCATTGTGTGTTAATTCTGTTGCATCATGAACATTTGTTTGGGAATCTCTGCTCACTGCATGTATTTTGAAATAAGCTGGAGGGGTTTTGGTGTAACCCATTACACACATACCCCATGCATGCACATAGGACTGAGATCTGAAACTCCACTGTGGCATAACAAGAGAAATTTCTCTGGAACATGAACCAGATCATATCTTTAACCCATTTCTTCTGTTTGTTTATTTTCTGTGGATTCCTGTGCGTGCGTGTGTGTAATCTATCGTGTGTACCAGTCATGCTATATTTTGATACAGCTGTCATAAGATAACTTTATTATCCAAATAAAAATAATAAAATTAAGTGATGCTTAGTAGTCTAATCTTGTAAAGTGATGACTTGTAAACGTGGATCTAGTCATTTCTTCTCCTCCTGCATTAGACCACAATAGTTTACAGACTGATATCTTGATGTCCCTCTGCACAGAATGGAGCAAACTGGTTTTCAGATAGAATCAGGAAAAATGCATAATCTCAACTGGTTAATCCTGTTTCTCACCACAGCGTCCGGTAGACAGTGACCCATGCTGAAATAAAATAAGGAATGCCTTCATTTTGGATGTTTGAATAACATGAAATGTTGAATAATATTATAGTTCTGTTACTACACATAACATATTTACTGACATGTACGTAATGACCTGTGCTGTACTGTATGTGTGACAAGCATTTGGAACTACATTAAAACACTCAGGAGGTTCAAACCTGAAATTTCCAATCCCTTCTTATCAGCCGAAAGATGTTGAATTCTGTGGAACTCAACTCGGATGAGTTTGCACTGCCACACATCAGTAGGCATACCGGCGAGTAAGTAAGCAGGAGATAGCCATCTAACGTTATTTTACTCTTATGTGGGTGAGAGTAATTGGTGTGTGTGTGTGTGTGTTTTAAAGTGTGCTTTAAGCATTTTGTAGACGTGTCAAACAAGACATGACAAATGTCAAATAGGAATGTCTGCCACTTTTTTGACCTGAGGAAACATTTAACTGGTTTGATATTGCTAAAGTAACATTTGCCATTGCAGAAAGATTAAATTGTTGGCTTGCATTGAGCAAAGAAAACGTTTAAATTTCTGCTATTGGGTTAAGAAGTGTTTTAAAAATACATTATTAAAACCTGGAAGGATAGTGTTGAACTGTCGACTTTGCAGACAAAATGTGGTCTTAAAAAAATAATGAATGACTGTGATTAGAGATCACGTTGCATCTATAAAAAAAAATAAAAAATAAATAAAAAGTAGCATAAATTGTGGAGGCATTTTGGCCCATTTTTATTTACAACATTGCTTCAGTTCATTAAAGTTTTTGGGCATTTACTTATGCACAGCTCTCATGAGGTCCCACCATAGCATTGCAGTTTTTTTTAATTATTGTTATTTTTTATTTTAGACATTCTAATGTAGAACTACTTGTGTGCTTTAGATCATTGTTCTGTTGCATAACTTAATTTAGGAGTTCATGGTTGACCCAAGTGACTGCAAGGTTCCTAGGTCCCGTGGCTGCAAAAAAAAAAAGAAAAAAAAAAGGCGCAATTCATCACCCCTTCATATGCTGTGCTTAACAGTGGGTGCGAGGCATTCCTACTGAAATGCTGTTTGGTTTTTGCCAAACATGGCACTGGGCATTAAGGCCAAACAACTTAATTTTGGTCTCATCTGTTGAAGTCTTATGCTTTGTTCAGATGCATTTTTGCATGTTTTATTTAGACAGAAGAGGAATGTCCCTGTATTGTTGTTCCAAACATTCCATACTTGTTCAGTCTTCTTCTAATTGTGCTGTCATGGACTTTAACATTTGACATGCTCAGTAAGGCTCTGTAGGGTCTGAGATGTAGCTCTTTATTTGGGGGGGATTTATCCTAGCATTGCACAACCTGACCTTGGGGTGAATATGCTGGGACGTCCACTTCTAGGAAGATTGGCAACTTTCTTTCCACTTGTGAATAACCTCACTGTGGAATGATAAACTTCAAATTGTTTTTTAACCCTTTCCAGCAATAATTATTTTTCTAAGACAATCGCTTATGTCTTTCCCTCTTGGCATTGTGTTAAAACACATCTAAATGCTCCAGACGAGCAAACTGCCAAAAACATTTGCTTTTATAGAGGTCTACACCTGCACATGGTCAATGAATTAGGGGCTGATCAGCAGCACCTTACTGCAACTTATCTTAAATCCTGTGGAAGCAGTAAGGGAGTGGTTAGTATTGCCCAAGTGTTATTTTTATTTTGGCTTAATTTTTGTTAGATAAACAATGGCACTGTGAAAGAGCTATATGCTGTTATTTGTCTGAGGTTGTATTGGCCTAGTAGATTTTTTTATGATGTTTTTACACAATAAAACATAGAATTAAAAGAGGGGGTAATAGCTTTTAACATGACTGTATATAATCATGGTCAAAAGAAACATTACACTCCATAAATGTCTTACAAAATGGATCTGTCAAATAAATAGGAAAGTCTGTCAGTCAGCACCAGAAATGTAAAATTCAGAAGACGTTGACAATGACATCGAGTTAACATTGCATGATGCAGCCTCCTTGCATGTCCAGCAAGTCCAGCTGCAGCCAGACATCATTAAATAGTCCACTGACTTATCGTGTGTAACCCTGGGATACCAACAACAGTACTGGCAGTGTTTCTCAAATGACGCTATCGAATTAGTCTGTCTTGTCTTGGCGTTGTTACTCTTGCCCTTTTAGACCTGAGGGCAACCAGCAGTGGAACCAGTTGTTCGGAAGCAGTTCCATAGCATGGAAATAGTATTTCTGGTAAACTCCAACCGTTGCAGCAAGTTAAAACATTCTGTTGGCCCTCTCTCTGCTAGCATAGTCTAAATGGGCATGCTAGCGTGAAGACAAAATGGACAATCAGAATGTGTAAGTGCCCAGCACCCTTTAAGAAGATGCGAGTGAGGTTATCCATGATAAAGTTAAGTTCTGTTGAGAATAGCTGTATTGTACCTTACCTGTTTTCTTAACATAATGAGGCAAACAGAATAGTGAAACATTTCTTTTGTCAGTGAGTATATTACTTTAAAAGGTTACAGTTGCATTTGCAGTTAAAGAAATCCTGCAGCAGACCCAGCAACCATATATCCCGCATACTCGTATTTAGATGTAGCTTAGTATTAATTAGCTGCATCAAAAATTATGATGGTAAGATATGTCTGTGTTTGTGTTTGCAGGCATACGCAGTCGGAGGATATGATGGTCAGAGTTGCCTCAGCAATGTGGAAGTCTATGACTCCTTCTCTAACCGCTGGACGGAGGTGGCTCCTCTGAAGGAAGCTGTAAGCTCTCCAGCTGTGGCCAGCTGTGCTGGAAGACTGTTCGTCATCGGAGGAGAACCAGACGAGAGCAGCTGCACAGATAAGGTGAGAGTGTTAAGTGTGTTGGTGTGTGTTAGGAAAAGTTTTTTTTTACCGCTTTTGCAAATGCTGGTTAAGCTCTTTAACTCTTGTTTAAGATTAGTTGAAGTCAGTGAGGCTGTCATGTACAGTACTAGTCAAAAGTTTGGACACAAGTTTGGATTTATTTTCCCTACATTGTAGAACAATACTGGTAATTAATTAACAACAACAGTCAGTTGTTATTTTAAGACACTAAGGTCAGCTGTTCTAGAATAGTTCTTGCAAGAACAGTATTGTCAAGTGCATTTACAAAACCCATCAAGCATCATGTTGAAACTGGCTCTCATGAAGACCATCCCAGGAAAACAAGACCTAAACCTACCTCTGCTGCAGAGTTGTTGTTCATTTAGAGTTACCAGCCTCAAAAATTAACACACAATTAACGGCACCTCAGATTAGAGCCGTTATGAAGGCTTTACAGAGCATGAATATCAGCATCTCAATATCAACTGTTTAAATGAGATTATTGCATATTTTTGATGCATTTAGCATTGTTTTACAGTGGAGATAGAAATAAAAATCAGAAAAGACCATGGAATTAGAAGGTGCATCCAAACTTTTGTCTGGTACTGTATTTACATGTACATTATGTGAATACATGCAAATAACTATGAATATTTTTTAACAAAAAAAAAGAGAGAAGGACCTACTGTAAGAAGTAGAAAAATGTGTGCATTGTAATAAATGAGCAGAAGACCAGCTGCTCTTCTCAGTAATCTCGTTTTCCTTTGAACTTGGTGTCGTGTTCAGAAAGAGCCACTCGTTTGTAGTACTCTGCTTCTGTAACCTGAGCTTTCCACCTCATTCTGAAGTCAACGGAAACGACCATATTGGCAGTGAAACACACACAAATGCGTGCATATTCACTGGGATCAGATAACCACTCGCACAGGCCTTCTACTTGTGTGTATTGTCTCCAGAACGTTAACGGCTTTCGGTGCATTTGTTTGCTGCCCGCAGTCGGTCATTATTTATCAACCATCTGCTGCTGGGAAAGTGCAAGAAAGTGATGAAGACAAGCAAGTGATGAAGGAAGATAGGAATTCTAAATTAACAAGAGACGGGGCATGAAAAAGAAATACCAATACGACTTTGAATTGACAGTGTTCCCCTGAAGGGTTTTAGTTTACAGCACACATTGGTTATTCCACAGAATATTTGTCCTTCCCTGTAAGTGCTTAATGTATGTTTAAACTAATTCTGCAGCACCTAAATCTACGTTTGTGGTTTTTCTTTTGAGCCTTTTCAATCTCTCAATCAAAGCTTCCTCATCCAATCGTAGTCGGTTTACTTTTGGTGGCCTTGGGCTGTCGTTTTCTTTGGAAACTTCTCAAAAAAACACAGCATTGTTTCCTCAGTTTCACTTGGCTTTCATTTTTTTCGTATCACAGAACTATCACAAAGAGACATGTATAACTGAACTGTGTGTATGGAGTGTAATGAGGCATTAGAGGGTTATTGTAAAATTATTATTAAAACCCTGTATCTGTGTGTATGTGTACTGCTGAGTTTTTAGGAGCATTGCTATGAGTGTGTATGTTTATCATGTGTCTCTTTGACTCTCAGGTGCAGTGTTATGACCCAGAGACAAACAACTGGCTGCTGCGCTCCAACTTTCCCATGTGTAAGCGCAACATCACGGCCGTGTCTCTGAACAGTCTGGTGTATGTGTGCGGCGGCCTCACCAAATGCATCTACTGCTACGACCCGGCGCAGGACTTCTGGATGCCTGTGGTCAACATCTTCAGCAGACAGGTACGAACACACAGTCCTCCAGATGACAAGAGAGGCATCTTGTTAACACACACTCAGAAACACTAATACAAAGATAATGATGATTTGTCCCAAAATGACCTGATCACATGATGTTCAGCATACTTAAAATAAGAATACACACTTTACAGGATCTGGTCAATAAAGGCTTTAATAAAACTGTATTTATTTAGCCTTTTTATTTTTCTTACCTCTGAAAGCTAGTGTTAAACTGGATGCTTTTGGATCTCCTGAGGGGCACAAAAGCAAAACGTTCATGCTATGATTATCCCTATCTGGGTGGAAGTGAGGGCATTAATGACGCTAGTCAATCATAGGCATGTGTCCGCTTTAGTACATGCAAGAAGGCCTTGAATACTCAGCTACCCTGGAGAAAGCATGAACAGTACTGAACAGAACAGAAAAAGATTCATGTCTGACTTTACATGTCTGAGAGGAAACACATGTTCTGTTCAGGGGAACGTCTTTCCAGAAACAGAGGTATAAATAACAGTTTTAAGCGCCAAAGTTGCAGAGGCTCTATAGAAATCGCATGTTAGAGACAATTTAACACACTGATTCAGCATGCTCCCAAAAATCATCATGATTTCTGGGTCAAACTATCTAATACAACAACCAGGCCAGAGTTAGCACACATTTGTATCATTTATCTCTTTTTGTATGATTTTTTTTTTTTTTTTACATCATAACAGTTCTGAAGGATATGATATCTATGAGTTCTGCTGTATTGCAGAGGCTCTTATCTTGATCTGTTAAATGAAAGGAAGAAACATGTCTTTCAGCAATGCGTATTGTGGGTGTGTTTTAAGATCACACAGATTTTGACAGTGTGTCAATCCACAGTGCCAACAAGTTGTAACTTCCTTACCATTATGGTACATAGTTTTATATTATAGTACATTTTTAGGAAAATAGTACAAACCCATTTTCCTAAGAATCTGTGAAGACGATTTTAAGTCTTCTGTGTTGTAGATATGCTTGGGTAATCTGTGACGAATTAGACCATTTGTGTTATGACAAGTGTGGATATGTCTGTATAGGAATGCTGCGGCATGTCGGTGTGTAACGGAAAGATCTTCATCCTGGGTGGGCGGGGAGAGAACGGCGTGGCCTCTGACAGCATCATGTGCTACGACCCTGCCTCCGGCATTCTGACGGGTGTCGCTGCCATGCCCCGCCCCATTTCCTGTCACGGCTGCATCACTATACACCGTTTCAATGAAAAGCCGCATCGGACCTGAGTAACACTCTGTACACACACATACACACACACACACACACACACACAATACAAACACAGCAGGATCTGTTAAAACACTAAAATCAACCATCTGGGCTGGACTGATGAGATGAGTGTGTTTTGTTCATCTTTTCTTCAATTTGATTCAACAATCTTTAATCTCTATAAATAGTTGATCTCCGGCTTTCATGTCACTCATGACACAAAAAAAAATTCACACTTTTCTTACCCAAGTAGTCCACCTCCTCTATTTCCATCCTGTCTCTTATTTTTCTGTCTTTGTTTATACATAGTTCTCACATCTACGTCACAAACCATGAGACCTAGTTGGAGGCACTTCATTGGCTACTGGCCACTGCACCTGAAAGGCAGGTTCAGACCAGTGTCAGATGTGTAGCTAGGTTGGTGCCCTTTTTCTTTTCTTTTTAAGGCTGCTTCTAGATTAAATGCTTGGAAGACCTACGCTTGAGCAGAAGTGCAAGTGGGTTGCTATGGTGAACAGCAGAAGCTACATTATTCCAAAGAAACCAGATGTACAACAACGCACACTGTTACTAAACCACATCGCAGATGTAGAAATCACAAATACAAATGCCACACTTGAAATCAACTCTACACCTTTTATCTGGTTAGTTGAAAGTGAAATAAAGAGTTAATGTCCTTGTCATAGAACAGCTGGGCAGCTGTTCTGGTCCCTTAAAAAGGTGAAAGCAAATTATTTATCTATAGCTACAGTATATAGGTGATTAAATTGTTGTGTATTATTTGTGCACGGTAGCCTGTACAGCGCAATTGAGTCTCCATAACTGTAACTGGACACAAAAATCAACATATGAAGAGAATTGAATTTGCACAGGATGCTGTTGATAAAACTGACCAGCTCTATTAGTGTATTTTGCCATGAGTTAGCATCAAATCCACCTAGCCACGCAAGCTAGCTATCTATATCGGCTTATTGAATAAACCAAATGTAAACAAAGTTATGAGGCACAAACGGTTCCAGAATGTGACACAGTTTATCAAAAGGCAATGTGTGAAATGATCAAAACTGATAAAGCTTTTTAAAGCTTCTCCATAAAGATGCCCAAGGAAAAGGAATTGCCCATATGTGCGACGTCATATGATAACCATGTAATTTTTTGCTTACTTTTAACCCAAGATGTCTCACCATTATCTTTTTTCCTATTCTGTTTTCACTTGCTCTGTTTCAGTTATTTCGATCATATTTTTCCTCTTATTTATCACTGTATTGTTTTCTTCTGTCTGTCTTTTTTTTTCTAGTATAAGAATGTAAATCACATTTTCCCGATTTGCAATGTGTGCATTTCTATCATGGAACACGTGGCCCCACGCTTAACACTCCTGCAACACTTTCATGGTATTCTGAGCTTCTATACACAACAGTAGCAGTGACAGTCATATATAAACAAACTGCTCTGTTAGTGATTCATTTTAAAACTTTTCATATGTTTTTTTTTGACTTGCTGTTATGTAGCATGATATTACTCACTTTTCTATTAATCTTTTCATTTTTAACAATCAATTCTGAATCATTTATTAATCCTACATTATGCATTTATATTTGTATTTAATACTATTTTAATATTTTATTATATGTATTGTTATTGCTATTGTATTTTGCATTGTAAGAAAGTACCATACCATATAGCCAATAGATGACCAGTGTCAAAATTTGTTAATTTTAACACTTCTTTTTATTATTGTTTTTTTCCCTTTTTTTTTTTTTAACACATAATATTGATTTTGAAATCTGTATGGGTTTCTTCTTCTAACTGAAAGACGTAGAACCGTTGGCACGCACAGCGCAGTTCTTTATTGAAACTGTATCGAATGTGATCATGTGGCCAATACAGAGAGACAGACTTTTGTGAATTAAGTGGTATATTTGCTGTGAAACTTTACTTTTTAAAAAAAAAATTTTTTATTTAAGCGTGACTGTGTCTATAACCAATGTGTGTGTGCGTGCGTGCGTGTGTTTGAAAGGAACCCCAATCATGCACTTAATGTCATGTTAATATGTGTGTCATTGTTAGTGCTATGATATCTTGATGTAAATAAGTTGTTTTCTATTTGGGTATTTTTTTAACTGTGATATATTATTAGCACATTTTATACGTGTGTGTACTGTAAGCCACTTTGCTTGACTTTTTTTTTTTTTTTTTTTTTAACTAGCACCCCTTTTTTATTTTTATTTTATAATTTCTAACTATATAACAGAATTCACACTAAGCAAACAATGTAAATTCTGTTATTTTTCTTGTGTTGTTTATATCACAGTTGTGGTATAATAGCACTGCTGCTTGAAAATAATACCTCAAGCAGCTTTAACTTTTCTTACAGTCCCTGCAGGTTTAGAGGAATAAGGTGTCAGTGTTTGGTGGGCGTCAAGTTATTTTTTGATTATGGGTTACTTGCATTCTGAGCTGTGTTTCTGCATTTTCTTAGAGAACTAAAATGAAAAACAAATGCTTAGAATCACATAATTTCAACAGACAACCGTTCTTGTAAAATGTCAGAAGTAAACATAATCATTACCAGAGCCAAGTGTCAGTTTGACTTGTCCAGAGGAATCCCAGCACATTTTTGCTAATTCTTGGCACATGCTTTTGCCCCAAATTTTGTGTGTGTGTCTGTGTGTGCGTGTCTGTGTAATAAGATATGCAGAATTTTGTTGAACTTCTACTCAGAACTGAGTCAATGGGTGGATTACCTAGATGCCTGGTTAGAACATTTAAATAATGTAATAACCATGTTAAAAGATGTAAGAATTTGTTTAGCATCAAGAAAAAAAAAATCATCTCTATGTGACAATGGATTCAGTGCAACAGGTTACGTTATATTGAGTACAGTGATGCGTAGCCTTAAGTGTAGAATGTGAGTTTTCCATTTTTTTACTTTAGGTCCTCCATGTACAGTATATAAAGAGTGTGTGTGTGTGTGTGTGGGGGGGGGGGGTGTTTTTCTGTGTCATGCTTGCAATCCTGTTAATAAACTTAATAGTTTTTTCTAAGAATGTCATCCAACATTCTGTGTCTATGGTCGTTTGATGTCAGTTCCAGATGGATAGATTAAACATTTTAGCTTAAATTTTCTACTATTCACACACTGATGAATTAAACTAGTTAGAATATGACACTTGGTGGCAGACAATGCAGTATTTAGGTAAGTAAAATATAAGAATAGTAGTAGCAATTAGCATTTAATGTTTGGCTGTATATTCCTGCTTGTAATAACTACATCAATCTAGAGACTTAATGACATCACCAAACTGGTGCTGGTTCTTTTTGTGGTGCTTTTAAAGACTTGTGCCATCAGTGAACATCAGTAGTAATTTCAAATTGGTGGACTTCGTTATCTCATATGAATTTTCTGTTGTACAGAAGCACTTTTGACCATATAGCACACAGTCATAGAAGGGGGTTTATTTATAGTTGTGTTTGATGGTGTCACCCAATGAGAAGGGTTTTCTTTTTAGTCTGGTTCCTCTCAAGGATTCTGTTGTATTTTCTCAGGTAATTTTTCCTTGCCACCAGCTTGCTCAGTAAGAACAAACGTAAAGCTATAAAGGTCAAAAACTGCAACTGTATGACAGGAAATTTAAGCCAATTGGACTTCAAGCTAATTTAGTTAGCTTGAAGTCCACTTTGTTAAGGTTACCATCTGTTCACTGATGGTAAATTGCGTACAAAATCCAACTTGGGTACAAAACTGTTCATGACAATTTCAGTCAATAAAGGTCATGAAGTCTTCAAGCTTCATAGCAAAACTGTTTATATCAAATGCAGTACAACAGCATCCAAATCTACTAGTTTCCCAAAACATTCATGCCTCTAAACTCTCCAGATCTTTTTTCTTAACCTAATGTGTTTACAAAGGTCTTGACTAAACTTACACGGTTTCAGCCTAGATGTAAAACACTGAAACTATGGATGGATCCCAGACAATTAATATAACTTATAAAGCTCTTACCACTGCTGTAGTTTTCATTATACGAGGTACCAACAAATAGCCTGCATCTTTTAATCAAAGCAAGCATGACACATAATAGAATACCAGCAGCTCATTTAGGTAATATGGTGCAAGACTACTGAATGCTTTATTGGTCAAGAAAAGTATAAAATCAAAGGGAAATGATAATGATCCAGATCTGCATTGTTAGTGGGTCCTACTATGTAACTCCTATTAAACGAATGGCCAACGTGTTCCATGTCTGGTTGTTAGTACACCAGTGTTTGGTTTACATTTTAAATGGTTGTAATGCCTATGCCCAATGATTGCGCAATGACAAGTTAGCAATTTTCCCTCATCTATCAGGTTCAAAATGGCTTGCTTTGTTTCTATAGAAATTTCTCTAGTCTGCATGTTGGTTTATACTTTTTAACAACAAATGCAGCCTACACAGGTGAAACCCAGATCCCAAACCAAGGTATTCAGTGATGTTAATGAAACAAGCCACACCTGTCCAACCACAAACATCTATGAGTCACATGTTCCAATACTTTTGATCACTTAAAAAATAGTGGGTTCTAACAAAAGTTGCTATATTTTAAGTTACCTTATGCTATTTAACACATCTTAATTTAAATGTCATGGGTTGAAATTTGAAAATGTATTTTTTGATCCAAAAAACAAATGTTTTTGGGTATAGCAGAAACAAGAATTATCATTGCGGTACTTTCTAAAAGGACTGTATGGGACCCATAAAGACAGGCAAATATTTTCAGATAGTTGCAAAAATATATTCACATCTATGTACTGCAGTATTTTACCCCACAATTTTCTGCAGCTCTTTATCATAATAGAGTTAGAGTTCATAGCTCTGGGCAATAATCATCCTTTCAGACTGCTCATTCAGGCGTTATGTGATTGATATGAATGCATGCCATTTACCTAGTAAGTGTATAAAGTAATTTCGCTGGAAATGCAAGGCTGGATTGCCAGACAGGTTACGGAACAATTCAGTGATTAACATAATAAGGATGACTGGAATTCTACCATAGCTGTTTCAATCTGTGTTCTCGTGTAAACAATGTGAAACCTTCTCTTCCTGTAAGAAGGTTAACCATGTTTTCTTGCACAAAAGAAAACATGGTTTAGGTGAAAGTCTGGTCCAAGTATCTTCAGCCTGAATAGACAATAAAGAGTCAGGGTAGGAGAATTCACCAAATACAGTATTAGTTAAAATTAATATCAATATGATATAATTAATATAATATAATAAAATTAATATACTGTAGTTCAAACTAATATTATAAAATTCAAAGCATATTTAAGATTTTACATTTTATATATTCACTTTAAGTTTCATGTTTATGTTTATTATTGTTATTGCTTTTCTAGTTTTTGTTTCATCATCTACTTTCTAGCTATAATTTTATGGTTTTAATTGAATGCATACCTGAAAATAACCTTTAACAATATCATAGAACTGTGAACTCTGAAATTAAAAAATGTAAGTGTGTGTGTGTCATGAAGAAATTTTCTGGAGCCTTTAATTTGGAAAGAGGAACCAGAAGATGCCACCAGAGGTTAACATGAGATCGGAGAAAAAAAGATAAAAAGATGTAATAATTTCAGGATGTAAGATAACAATAATAGAAAATCATGTTTTTGTAAGCAGTGTGTTAGTGATTTGTTCTCCCGCACACTGTTTTAATGTCTGAGCAGGTGGCCGTGTGCGTGTGTGTGTGTGTGTGCTTGTGTGTCAGCAAGTAAAACAGACATGTGAGAGCTATCGTAATTGCACAGGTGTAGCTATATGGTGGGGCAGATTACTGCAGACAAAACATCCATTTTACCTTCAAAGCAGGTGTGTTACAGAAGATAATTAAACATGGAAGTGCTGTGATAGCAGCCCAGGTGCAGAAACATGGGGGTGGATGACTACAAGCAACTTTACAAATACAACTTTCTTTGCTGTCTTTAAAACATTATAACAGCTAATACGTCAAATGAAAATGGTTCGTTCTCAAATTTCTAACTTTGTACAATTAAAATAGTTTCTGAAAAAACTTTGAGAAGAAATATTTGTAATATAACAAGCAGTGTTCTTTTCTTTTTCTTTCTTTTTTTTTAATCTAATCTAATCATGCATTCGTAAGGTGCCCCTGATGTAAAGGGTACCTTCATATACAGTTTGTGGACACCTGACCGTATTGTATTGAACGTCACTGGAACGTCACTTAAACTAAAAGCCCCGAACCTGTTCTACCATGACAAAGCCCTCGTACACAGACAAGGCTGTAGTGGTCTGCACAGAGCGACTGATGTAAACCCCATCTTACTCTTTTTGCATATAAGCTGGAATGTAGACAGAGCACCTGTCCTATTCACCCAACATCAGTACGTGACCTCACTAATGCTTTTATGGCTGCATGAGCACATCTTAACAGCCATGCAAATCTGGTGGAAAGTTTCCCCGGAAGGGTGGAGGTTAGCAGCCAAGGTGGTCTGGAGTAAGATGGTTAACATCACATATGTTTGTGCTGGTCACATGTCCACAGATGAACATACTGTATAGTTGAACATATAGTTTATTAGGAGTGGCCTTATCTTCTGCCTTCAACATAATATCATTGTATTACAATGAAAACAAAAATGCAGCATTCGTATAGGAGGATTTTGTTTCCCTGTGCTGGCAAATTAAACATAAAACTAATATAAAGTTGTAATTATATAATGTAAGTATGAGAGGTTTTCTCACTATTCCTGTAAGCTGGCTTGGCTGTGGGATTAATAATAAAAAGGCACTAATTTACTGTATACTGATCAGCCATAACATTAAAACCATTAAAACCTAGGTCGACTTCCCCTTGTGCAACAGTGGAAGCTCTGGCCTCAGTGTGCTGGCAGCAGATCCTTTGCCTCTGTGGATCAGACTCGTTTGTCTGGTGAATTCCATGGCATAACTGGAAAACCAAGTGGTCAATATTTCATGTCAAATTTATTTGACCAATAAATATTGAGTATTTAACTCCAGCTATCAAACAATTGCAGTTTTTTTAATGTACATTTTGCATTCTTGTAAATTATTCACCTGAAGACAGAGCAAAATAGACAGATTTGCCCAGACCATCATGGATTTAATTCATTTACCCTCTCTCGTCTAAGTATTGGTGGCTCAGTTCTAGGGTTCTTGTCTGTTCGATTTGCTGCATTAAGTGCCAGTCCCAAGCCTGGATAAAATGGGAGGGTTGTGTCAGGAAGGTCATCCAGCGTAAAACCAGTGCCAAGTTATGTGTGGAGTGGAAGGTCTGTTGTGCGACACCTTGACAGGAGCAGCCGAAAAAACTAAATCCTCCACTGTCTGATACAGTGAAGTGAAGTGATCACATGACCTGTTCAAAAGAAAAACGTGATCAAAATCAATGGTTAATAATTACACAGAGAAATGCTGCACGTGTATCTTACTTCAGGTGTCTCATCTGTTTATATAGCACTAGAAAAAAATGGAAACCTGAAGCAGTATGTGCTTTTTGTATGAAATGATACATACCCACTTCAAACTGATCTGTCTTATCTATAGCCATGAACTAATCAGTAATAGATAAGGACCAAAAAAGCTAACTGTTTCACCATTTAGTTGTAATGCCTTGCACCTCCAGGGTTGATTTCTGCCTCGGGGTGTGTGTGCATAGACTTTGCATGTTCTCCCTGTGCTTGGTGGGTTTCCTCTGAGTACTCCGGTTTCTTCCCACAGTCCATAGACAAGCAAGTTAGAATAATCAGTGTTCCCAAATTGCCCGTAGTGTGGGAAAGTGCATGTGATTGTTGACTGGAGATCCTACCACGGTTGTAAAAGTGGGTCAGGGATAGCTCGGTGATTAAGACGATGATCTGCTAGGTCCCAGGTTCAAACCCCACTACCGCCAAGTTGCCACTGTTGGGCCCTTAAACAGGTCTCTTAACCTTAACGTATAATGAGATAAAAAATGTAAGATAAGGGCATCTGCAAAATGTTATGAATGTAACAATAGTAATAAATACAATGGCCACTATTAACTTACTAGTTCGACTCCAGAGGTTCCTTAATGGAGGGATTAAACTGAACATTCACAACATTTAGCTGAATCCCTGTAGTGGGTCATAACTAAAATTGGTTGAATTGGAGCGCCATCTTGAGGACTATTCCTGAAATGTCGAGGCCTAATTCTCCATGCTGTTAGCACACATGGAATAATACCTGCTGTTAGCCTGGGGTTTAGCTAGCGTCCATACAAAACAAATCATAAACAGTGCATGTTATCTCCTGCATGTTGTCTGAGAGGCCAAAACCTAAAGAAGCTGCACTGTTTGGAAGAGCTGCATGTAGAATGAGCTCGCTGTTTGGTTAACTTTATCCGCGTTTAAACCCGCTGCTGTTTCCTGTAGTGTGACAGGTAATGTTACCTCCAGTGTTATTCAATGTTTTTTATTAGCTTTATTTATTTCACATATATTTCACTATAGCTCCGACTGCAATGTGCATTTAAACTCCGAACAGGAAAGTACCAAATGTAAACTAATATGTCGCGCAATACCTAAAGTATGTTTTATTACGCTCTACTGTATTGTCGGTGAAGTAAAATGCCAGCTAGGCTAAGGCCTCAGGGTTTCACCGAGCTTTCCTAAAACGCTTGTCCGAGTACCGAGTGCGTTACTTCGGCTTGAACCCAAGTGTTGAAGCTTCGCTAAATCTTCAAAGCTAAATTACTGCACCAGTGCAAGGTTATTTTTGTTGAATTGTTGTGCACAAATAAATGCTATTAAAATACTCAACATTTATGTTTGTTATTATTGTTTTTTTTTATGTGCGTGTTAATTTTGTTTTGTTTTTACGTTTAAATGAAAGCAAAAGCTGAATGCTAACAGGTAATTACTTAGCAAGCTAGCTAACTAACATCAGCAGGCTCAGTGTGAGAGACTCTATGAGCTGTGTGATTATTAGTGTTAACCACAACTCGAGCAGGTTTGTTTTTATTTACTAAAATCCATAATATTTCATTGTTTTTTATAATAGAAAGAAACTGTAAATATATATTGTTAAATTATGTAGACATGAAGCTGCTCATTAACTCTGGCTGTTTAAGTATTTGCAGATCAGCAGAAATGTCAGGAATTAAACGCAAACTGGAGGATAAAGATCCAGACTATGAGGACATCACCCAAGTGCAGCAGAGCAAGAGGAGCAAAGTACTTGAACAGAATGGTAAACCTTATTGATTTTGCATTTTAATAATAATTCACAGTCCACTGTGAAGTACAAGGCAGTGTTTGGTGGAGTATTTATGTGGGTGGTAAAGACTGCCAGTGGCAGTGTGTGCGTGTTCCAGGGACAGGAGTGTAGCAGGTGCAGCAGCATTGCTAAGAGATAGAGGTGACACAACTTGAACAATCCTGCTCACTCGCTCGGTTATTTTTGGTAATCTTTGCAACTTGGCCGGTTTTGTTTGTCCAAACAAATTAGTAATTAAAACCACAGTTACACAGACCAGGATAAAGTAGTTACTGATATTACGAATAAATGAAAGTAATAAGTGGATGCACCATATACACTCTTATCTGAATACTTAGGATACTTATACTTAAAATACTTATGTGATATTTCAGTTTTTCTTTTTTAATAAATCTGCAAACATGTCAACAAATCTGTGTTTTTCTGTCAATATGGGGTACTGTGTGTACATTAATGAGGAAAAAAAATGAACTTAAATGATTTTAGCAAATGGCTGCAATATAACAGAGTGAAAAATTTAAGTGGGTCCGAATATTTTCCATACCCACTGTAGATAGATGTCGGCGATCTCTATCAGAGATAAGGCGAGACCCATGCTTCTACAGGCTATGACTAAGAGAATATTAAATACAATATGCTATATGAGGTGAATTATAATAAATTCATAGGGCTTATGCGATTTAATAAGATTGAAAGCTAAATGGTACTTTTCTTAGTTGCATATCACAGTTTGAATCGTTACCAAAACATATCTAAATAGTCTCTGATTTTATTTATTTATTTATTTTGGTCAAATTGTGAAGCCTTATTGATCCTACAGGATTCTAATTCTAGTTCTGATGCATAATTCTACTTGAATATTTTAAAACACCACAATGCCACCGTTGTCTTGGGAACAGTGTGAAAGCCGTTTTGCAGTGACATAAAACACAGCATAATTTTTTTGTCTTATAAATGTCAACAGAATGGAAACCAAAAGCTCTAGGGGGACTGAGTACTTGTGTCATAAATGTTCCATGTCATTAAATGTAATTGTAAATGGTTAAAATAAAGCACAAATGTCATTCAGTAATTGATTGAGTGGTAGTTCTGAGGTTAAAAAAGAAAAAAACACTTTGGGATATGCTAAAAATAATCCACTTTGGGGTGGTAACTCCTACTCTTCTTCTAGTTAGACCACATCATACTGTGTGCCATTCTGGGTTACTTTTCTATAACAGCATATACCTGTATGTGTTGTTCCTTACACAGAGTCTGTTACAGGGTCAGTTTCACTTGATGTTGTGCCACTATAAAGTTACCAGGCTGGAAAATAAGGTAAAGCTTTTTTTTTTGGTTGTTTAGCACGTGATGCCGCAATACAGAAGATTGAAGCGATCATCAGAGACCAGTTTGGCCTGGAGATGAAGAACAAGGAACATGAGATTGAGGTCATCAGCCAGGTAAAACCTGTGTGTGTGTGGTATAATTTCAGTGAGTTTCTTTTTTTTTTTTTTATTTATTTATCAATCTGAATATTGTATTTGGTGTTAAAGAACTTGCTGGGTTATTTGTTATCTGAACCTGATTATTACTTCAACTACTAAACCTCCTTTCCAAATTTGAGTATTCTGTTTTTCAGCCGCAAGTTTTGCTAAAGCATCTTTTAGTTTTTTTTTCTTCCATTTTTGCTGATGTTCCAAATATCAGTTTCAGTCTTGTCATGACTTTCAATGTTACATAAAGTTGCTGGACAACATTTGCAAAACATTTAGATGGAAACATCAGACCTGGAAGTTCACAGTGCAGAATTGCACAAAATGTTACAAAGCGCATTTTTGCGTTTGTGTGCAGCGCATCTGTGTTCTGTTTTAGATAGACAGACTTTTCCTTACTGCACTGCAGTCAGATGGTCTGTCTGTCTCTCTCCAATTCATTCCTTCATTCCATGAGTCAATTCTGTCCTAAGAGTTTAAGGTTAATACGCTAGCAGATTTGCTTGCCTAATCTTATGTAATGCAGTAGTAACAACAATCAGCTAACCCTTGAACATGGAGCTTAAAAAAAAAAAAAGTATAAGTAATTTGCATGATTTTATTACCACCCCCCCCCCCCCTTCACTGTAGCGTTTAAATGAGGCAAGGAGGATGATGGACAAGCTGAGAGCCTGCATTGTGGCTAGTTACTACACCAACGCTGGCTTGTCGAAAGTTTCTGAGGTAAAACTGAGCTTACTTTGATGTAATAGTTATTGCCTAATATAAAGTTGGAAATGCAAGAAATTATATTTCTGATTTTTATTCAAACAAAATTTCCACAAAACCTGAAAGTCTTCGAATTACTCTTATTTTTCCTCAAGTCCTCAGTGAGTGATTTCAATCATCCAGCTATCAAGCGCTTCCTGGAATCCCCGTCTCGCTCCTCGTCTCCTTTGAACCAGGGATCTGAAGCACATTCTGTAGGCCACTCTGAGACAGAGTCCTTGAGCCAGCCAACAGAGCCAGGAGAGAGAGACATTCAGGGGTGGAAAGATGAAGAGTTCAGGCAGCTGGAGCGCAGACCGGGACGCAATACAGGCAGGGTGAGGTGGCTGAGGTCCTGTGTGTTCATCAGTGTTTGTCACTCGGTTTATATAGGTTATACAGGTTTCTGCCATCCAGGTTGTCTTTTACTTAAAATTGAGAATAAAACTCTTGTCTTAGATACAAATGGGTATATGGATGTTAGGGGTGCTCCAATCAGGGTTTTCAGGGCCGATAACCCCATCACAGAAATCAGAATCGACAGATACTGATCACTGATTATGGGTGTGTGGGGGGTTATTGGAATATTCCATTTTTAAGTGTTCTATGTATATTGTGTAATATTATTTATTTATTAACGTTTTTGTAACAGTAAAAAACAACTATTCTAATCAGCAGGGCACAAATATAATTAAAATCTGAAAAATTATTGTACATTTAAAACTTTTATTTATTCGAAGGCAACTTATGCATTGTTTGATTATTTTTTGCAGATTATAAAGAAACTGTAACCAATAGAATAGCCGGTGCTCACCTAAAGAGCGAAAATTCTCCATTCTTTAGCTAGCATTCACAAATAAGGGGCTTTCACAAATTCCAAAATGTTTATCTAAAACTGACTTGCTTATACTTATACTCTCTCATTAAAACCTGCGGTCCATGGAACAAAGCTGCATCAATGAATAACAGATTTTCTGCACCAATCATTTTAAATAAACACAGGCATCAGTCACTTGGTATTTGGCGAGTCAAGCGTGGTCATACTGCGAGGGCAGGTACTTCTTTATAAATATCAGAATTTCAGCATTTGTAAGAGAGAGGCTATTTCTCCAAAATGTGTGCAGCTGAGCTGAATATTTGCTCTGTCAGCCTGCATGCATGGAGTGGTAATGTAAACCAGGCTGCCTCAGCCAGAGATGGGTACTGCTCTTTATTTCTTTCTTTCTTCATTATGATGTTTGTGGTAAAGTCTTTTTACTCCTTGAGTAAGGCTTGAGTGTTTTGATGGCTTCTGCTATAGGTGGTTGCGTGAGGGTTGACGAGCATGGTTTAGCTGCTGCCTCTGTAGATAACAATTCATACTCTAATGATTAATGCTGATTCGTCCTTAAGTGGCGAATAATGTTTGTTGTGTTAAAGCTTTTGGCAGACTCCCCCCCCCCAATGTGATTTTGCTTTAGAAAAGCTTTTAATCTTGCAAATTTGACTTATTTTAAAGAAACTTGGTGGTATTCCCTGTCTGGCGATGGCATGTTTGTGTGCATTTTGCGTCATCACAATATTGGTTTATGTAACCGGCCAGTTGAGACGACTGATCAGTAAGAAATTATGTGATTATCAACTGATTTTGTTCAGCAACCAGTAAACTGGAGCACCAGTGGGTATATAAGAATATGAATTAAGTAAATTGGAGCACCCCTAATAATTAATAATAAATCATGGACAATATGTAAATCCTAGCTTTTCCATATGATGTTCTTTCTTTAATTGTTCCCATAGTGATTGGTTACGTGATTGGAACAATTGAAGGGCAAAGCTATGGGGCAGCATGATGGCCATGCTGCATTGAAATGTATATGTGTAATAGGGCAGTCGATTATCAGTATAAATAAAAATGTATCTTTCTCTTAATATATCTGTCGGTACAGGACACATTTGGTGTGCCGTCATCTGTAGACCAGCACATCACATTCCACACTACAGGAGAGGAGGCATCACGGCTCTATGTGAAGAAAACCATTGTTGTGGGCAACGTTTCAAAGTAAATCACCCTCATGATTTTGTCTTTGTGGTAATATTTAATATTCTACCTGATCTTCTGACACATTTCAGCTCTTTGTGTAACCACTTTCTCCAGGATGATTTACAGCTTTATGTATGTAATAATTCCAAGAAAAATCACATTGGTTAGATTCTTATTGTGATCACATAAATATACACACATTTATTGGGACACATGCTGCTAGAACATCAACACAAAAGATAAAAGTGTTGTACACAACATAACATTATGTGTAAGAATCAGCAAAGTGGGCCACAAATACAAGGTGACACAGAATAACGGGAATTTTTTCTTGTGGGGCTACCTCAAGAGTAAAGTGTACACGAGTTAAAACA
>JAOVVA010000024.1:9532362-9544701 GCA_028565275.1 Leiocassis micropogon
ACTGGTGCGATTTTGAAAATGTAAGCATGCAGGGTGATTAAGCTCATAGATCTAGGAAAAGTCATGAAAGGAGGGTCCTGGAATTTGATCGAGTGTGAAGTATTTATTTTTTTCCCCATTGCGGTCAAATGACCACTGCTCGGCGCTTCTAGTGTTAATAGCTTCCATTGCGGTTCTTTGGATAGTCCCTGGTTTATTGGACGGGTTCTACCCATAAGTCTTTCTGACAAGGAAAACCATAGCAAATATAAACTAGCTGTCTGTTTCAGCTAACACTCTTCCTAAAGCTCTTCCTAAAAGGAACATGATATTAGCTATAAGAATTTAGTGTCCATGTTAACTTGTGATACAAAACAAGAATAGCTTCTTTCTAGCATGTGTCAGGAGCTTCAACATGACTCAATCAGGTTATCAATTTTCAACAAATTTAGCTGATAGAATTTGCCTTGTTACTTATTTTTGTTACAAGGGGATCACTTGGTTTATATGCACAGTGAGGAGAATAGGCAATGTTCCTGCAGGATAATATGGATGCAGTTCCCTAAAGTTGTATGGAAATAATAACAATAATAATAATAATAATAATAATAGTAATAATAATAATAATAATAATAATAATAATAATAATAATTAAGGTTACTACGATACAGATTTCCCTTGGAATCATTAATGGTGTTATGAGATATAAGTAGAATTAAAATACTTTACTGTATAAAACTACATTCCTAATTGCAAAGCTATTGCTTGGTAATTAATTAACCTAGAACTGGAAATGAAATTTATTTCAGCTTGTTATAAAATAATAGCTATTCATGAAATACTGCATATTGTTATGACATGCAGTAAGCCTGTATAAATGACCGTAAAAGTTCTTGAACTCCATTTTTTGCCACAAATGATTTCAGAAGCGAAAAAAGCAAAAGGTTGCAGAAGCCAAAAATACAGGCTTATGGGGGGTTATACGCAAGGCATTTTGCCATTTTCATGCCTTGACTGTTTTTTTTGTTTTTTTTTTGTGGGGGGGGTTCAATCTTAGTATGCGCGAAAGATGTTTAAAGGAGACAGTCCAAGCTTGATGTCCCCAGACAGGCTGTATGTTCATAACCCCATAATTGTTATTGAGCAGTAAATCCCTGTCAGGTCAGCTGAGAGTTGAATAGTCTAATAAGTAGGAGCCTAAGATTAATTAATAGATTGCACTCTACATATTCCTCCTGTTCAGACGGATAGAAGGAGGAAAGACTTTTTTCAACCTTGCGCTTTTTAATTGTGCCCTTATCAACATTTTTTTTAAACAAATATACAGTTATAAACAGTTTCACAACAAAATGAGATAAACACCATCTTTTGACTTTTAGACACATTGTGAATAAATTAATAACATTTTAACATTTAATTTGTAAACTGCTGTATATAATTTTATAGAGGCTTTGAAATTCTATATTTTAGACAAAACAACACAAAGTGACTGCATTTTTCTGATCAAAAGCCAACAAGCTAATAGTATACTTTTGTCACAACGTCAGTAAAACCAATCAAAAGGCAGCAGCTCCCATGAGTGAACTAAGTGGATGTTTGGAAAATGTTGGAGCCAAGAAAAAGCACATTTTCACACTCTTAGTGCCTTTGCAGTTACACCAGCAGTTATAATCAAAGGTTTGCATTGCTTAATGTTCATGATACCTTCTGCGAAATAGGATATTATGCGATTGGATGTTGTTCAAACACCATGGTATACACTGCACTTAACGAAGCTAAGACAGTTAGTTAAAGTTTGTTTCTAGAGCAGCTATAAATATTTAAATGGTTCACATGTTCGGTGTACTGTACATTGTCATGTGCATGCAGCGTGCATCCCAGGATGTAAGTGTAAGCAGCGATGTATAAGTGGCAATGAAGCTGGTACTGATAAGAAGCCCCAAGCAATAACGATGGAGACAAACGTGAACATACTGTAATGGAAAGAATAGAGCGAGGTAAAAGACATTGCTTATTTTTTTAACATGAATTGCTTAATCATTGGCAAAATTCTAAAACATATTGTACTGTAACATACTGTGTATAGCCAATTGTGTAAGTATCCTAGTACCTAGACAAATGTTTGTTAGACTTACGAACAAACTGGCCTTACAAACAAGCTCTTGAATCAGAACTCATTCATAAGTAGATCTCTTTTGCCCCTATAACTAGCCATGGTTTGGTGTGTTTGGAATGATCCATGATAGACTTATGGTTCGCTGATTCTGGTTTTGTTCCCTACTTCTGTATTGTGAAGCTTTGCCAATGGGAGTTAAATGGTGTATTCCTGGGCTTTAATATGCTTCCATGGTCAACTTTTGAAACCTGAAACTGATAAAAGGAAGAGGCTGATGATGCTGTAAAGTAAAGTTTTTGCATTCTTTATAATGTCGCTCATTCTCCACAACAATCTTTGGAATTTAGAAGGCTTTTGTGTGCACCTTTTATCCTTGATCTAATTTGCTGCCGCTACTTTCTGTTTGACTCAATACAAATTCAGAATCAAAGCATGAGTTTTCTCTATTTCTTATTCAAATGCAACCAACATATTATTTATACTAAAGTACTTAAGTAACCAGACACACAACTGCAGGCTGATTTATCCATTGTGCCAAAACTATGAGATGTGGAGATATAGCTTTTTAAAAAAATCGCAAACAATTCACACTGATATAGCCCAAAGAGTTTTTTTTTAAATATTTGGCATTTGTGTTTTTAAACACCCATATGACTCAAAGACAAATATGCACAGAATACTCTCTATGAGTTTGCAGTACTTCATGACATTACATATTTTAGGTCATTGGAAAGTTTTGAAGTTGTTTTTCAGGTTAACAGTAAAGGGTCTGGCTTAATTCTCGAAAGTTTGGGGGTTCACCACCAAGCCTCCACTGCTGAGTCCTTGAGCAATGTCCTTAATCCTCTCTGCTCCAGGGGCTCTGTATGCTGGCTGGACCAGCACTCTGGCCTGAGCTTCATAACTGGGATATGCAAAGAAATCATTCCACTGTGCTGTAAGGGACATGTGGCAAATAATTGAATCTTAATGTTATGGCTGTAACTGTTGTGTTGCACCTGTTCTTACATTTGCATTGAAAAAAGCATGTATCCACATTACATTTATAATAATATTATACTGTATAGAAATATCCTACATTAAAAGGTTTTAGGATTGTATATTACATGCAGAGCACAGTCACATAGAGACATCATAACCTTACACATAATTAAAATTTTATTATTAAAATAATAATTTTTTTTTTCTTTAAGGAACACCATACAAGGAATTTATCTTGGTAATATGATGTGGACAGAAAAAAAAAGAAATACAATATGTAACCTAAAAAAAAAAGAAAAATGAAATGCTACATAGGAATGTTATGTCAAACCTATGGTTAATACAAGGTGACACAGAATAACAGGAATTTTTTCTTGTGGGGCTACCTCAAGAGTAAAGTGTACACGAGTTAAAACAGAGAATTCGGGATGAAATTCACAGTATCCCAGCTGAGATGTTGCAGCGGTCAATGAGGAATCTCAACACTATGAATAAAATTTATTTCTTTTATCACTTCTAGTTTTATTGGATTGTAAAAAAGTTCCCGTTTTTTTGTGTTACCTTGTATAAACAGCTCAGTAAGAACCCACATGATTTGAATAGAGAGATCGGTTGAAGTTAAGTGATTATTGCTTGCGTTTCAGTTTCTCACTTCAAACTGTGTAGTTGGAAAACATGTACAACTGAACTGTAAAATAGCCATATAGAGTATTTAACAGAATTTCCTAAGAAAAACAGCATGATTTCAATAAATTTGGTCCTTGTTATTGAGTATTGCTTGATACAGAGATGAGTTGTGTTGGAGCAGTTCTCAAAATGTATATGTACTTTATTCAGGCTACCTTACATGAATTTAATGGACAGTGCTACCTCGGCATATTGCCTCCTTAGGAACTAAAATTGTGCAAGAAATGTGGCTTGGCATTTTCAGCATACGAGCGACCGAGCTAGTTGCCCAAACATCCAGTTGTGCTTACAGAAGCCAATCAAAACTTGTCTACATCAGTGAAAAGCCAAGCGAAGCACCATGGGTCTCAAGACTGTTTATAATGTTCGTATTAATTAATTAAATGAGATTACACAAACACGGGACTTTTGTCTCGTCTGCTGGTATAATGCACTAAACAGCCCTCAATATACCAAACCCAAATGTGTCTTATACAAAACAGACACTGCAGTGCAAAAAATATGACTATTTATAACTATATACAAAATTTTGGCGTATATGTGACTGATTTATAGTCCAATGTACTGTGTGAGTTTGTTGAGGTGCGGGAGTATTGTCACTGGCTTAATGAGTCTCAATCCAGTAGCACGATGATGAAAAAACGCCTGTTGTTTGTGTATAAACAACAACGAGGCATGGCCTCTCGCCGTATTCACGGCTTCTCTTCAAACATGGTTCTTTCATCTCTGGGGTTCCCCTCATGATTTGGAGAGAGAGTCTTGGGAGAGTAAAGCAGCCAGTGCCAAAAGAAATCATAAATTAAGATTGAGTTTTAATTGTCTATTTATTTCATTTATAAGAATTAATACATATTTCATTTTAATTAATATTCAAGTGTTTGAATAGTTTTTATATGCAATAATATATTTATTTAAATATTATTGTGTTGGAAATTGGTAATATTGGCAACAGATTATCTGCATTTACCATATTAACGTAAGAACTGCCTTAAGAACTCCCCTCCGGAACGGATTAAATTCATATGTCGAGGTACCACTGTTCAAGATTTCATGTGACAAAAGTTTTTTAGAATTAGTCTGTCTGAGAGACTGCCTTCAAACACGTACACACAATTTCATTGATTTGTTAATGAAATAAATTATTGATTTGCTTAATAAATTAAAAGCTATTTAAAATAGGAAACTTTGTATCATAGCCAAAAGTATTTGAGATCATTTTTCCAGAAACGGATGATTTCTCATCTCGAGATTTTGTTACAAACCTCATGACACACATTCAGTAAATTATGGTATTATGTCTCTTTTTGTGCATTTGTCAAATTATCCATCTGTCATTTTTTTTCGCTCCCCCTCTTTTTCTTTCTCTCTCTCTCTCTCTCTCTCTCTCTCTCTCTCTCTCTTTATCAGGTACATAGCTCCTGATAAAAGAGAAGAGAATGACCAGTCCACTCACAAGTGGATGGTGTATGTTCGAGGTTCTCGGAAGGAGCCCAGCATTGACCACTTTGTGAAGAAGGTGTGGTTTTTCCTGCACCCCAGCTATAAACCCAATGACCTGGTTGAGGTTAGGTAGGTGTTCAGCTGTACAAACTCAATTTTTTTTTAAGCATGCCTGAAGCAGTGGGTCTCAACTTCAGTTTCTGAACAACGGGTTCTTAACAAATACACTTTATCTCAATAACCTCATTTACCTCAATAGGTTTCTGTACTATGAAAGTGTAGGCCTCTTCACATTTATTAGTTTCCTGGTTTTGAGGACGGTGTTACTGTCTGGTTGTGTCTGTAGATATTTATAAATACATTTATCTGTTGTGTTTGCTTATGCAGACATCTGCATATATAACTATACTTTGTATAGTTTGTGTATATAATCGTATACAACCGTATAAAACTGTAGTGTGTTATATAATTTAACAGTAATTATGTGACTGCGAGTACCTGCTAAGAGAATTACTTTTGTGTGTTTGTGTGCAGTGAACCCCCGTTTCACTTAACACGCCGTGGCTGGGGTGAGTTTCCAGTGCGTGTGCAGATCCACTTTAAAGACCAGCGGAATAAACGTATGGATATCATCCATAATCTGAAGGTCAGGGTTATTACCCATCTTGGCGTTAAGCAGGAATTTTTTCTTTTCTTTCTTTATCGTTCACTAAGACCCTCTGTCTCTAACTAGATCTTTTTTCTTTTCTTTTTCTTTTGCTTATCCAAGTTTTGAAGTGAGAGTTTTAAAATTTGTCCATCCATCACTCAGCAGCTACAGTACCAACCTGAGAGGGTGAAGGCTGACGCACAATGCCAGCCTTGTCAAACTACGGCTCATGCTTTGTCACAGGGCAGCATAACTCACACGGCGGGAAACAGTATCAGCCCTGTTGTGCATACATGAGCTTACAGATACCCACAGTTGCCTAGTTTTACTCTGATACCCCTACGTATGTAGCAGAAAAGAAAACATTGAAGTTTAAAGGGACAAATTTAATAAAAGAGAGATGACAGCATGTTTGTTGGTTTTCTCTGTGGATTGTTTTTCAGCTTAGAAGATGTTTCCTTGACTCTGTGTTTTGTTTTTTTGTTTTTTAAAGCTTTTTTAAAAAAAATTCTCCATCAATTGCTGACTTTTCTTTTTTCCCTGTGCCTTCACAGCTGGACAGAACATACACTGGGCTGCAGACTCTTGGAGCAGAGACGGTAGGAGACCATAGCAAGGACTGGAGATAGCTCATTGTGACCATGTTAATTTTTGACACATTATTTATTTATTTTGCATTGGTTTGTTACCTAAAGTTTTATGTCAGCTCCACTGCAGGCAACACACCAATCAAGTTTGATTGGTGTGTTTTGACCAGTCAGTGTGTTTGACCAGGCAGTGACCTATGACTCCTGAGGCAACCATGCTTGCATAGTGAGATTTAACTGTCACAGTTATGTTTTCTTTGTAACCACTCACTGTATGTCCTACATTAGAGTGGCAACCTCTTTTTAGAAGCTTTCATTTAGTTTTTCAAACTAAAATGTAAGATTTCTATTATATGCATGTTGTATTATGAGACATAAGACGCGTCTGATATTGCAAAAAAGTAAAGTTACAGTGTTTACAGAAGTCAACTTTCTGCTGCATCATTACCAGATTATTATTAATATTGGACATTTAATAAGGCTGTGTATAAAAATGGCGTTTATTTACAAGAAAGAACCGCACCTGTACAAAAATGCCTATTTTTGTAATGCTTACTACTACAGGTAGTAGTCGTCTTCAAGGCTATTAATAATCTGCAGTATAACAGCTGCAACACCGTCAGGCTCAGTGCAGCATTCAGACTTGCCACAAAGCTTAATTTTCGATCCATATGCCATGATGCCTTGGAGGGTTTATGCTAAGCGCACCAGGGTTCTGCTTCCTCTGGATTAATAATTTTGATCATTATTTTTATTTGTCTCCTGTGAAACTGCACGGAGGTTGAATAGCACATTAGATGTCACCGTCTGTAGCCTAGAGGGAGGCTGCTGTGCAATTTCTTTTAAGAAAAGAGATGATTGTACATTAAAACAACTGACGTTAGGGATTTGTCTGGAAGTCTGCAATCATTGTTTTTTTTATATACATTCCTTTTTTATTTTTTCCTATAAATATTGGAAATATTTTCTCTCTAAACCATTGTAATTGTTTTTTATATTATGACTTTAAATTTAAAATTTTAGATTTTTTTTTTCCAAACAGTGGCCCAAAATGCCTTTGTGACAAGACCCCAGCTAAGAGACTTTGGTCCAGGATCATATCCTACTTTAAGTCACACTTGTCACTTTTTGATAGGGACCAGTTTGGTGGTGTTTTCATTCAATTCATCTCTTCTGTTAGGTGGTGGATGTTGAGCTACACAGAAACTCCCTGGGTGAGGACTTCATCCCCTACCCTTCTTCCTTCTCTTCATCGTCATCTTCGTCCTCTCACATGGCAAGTTCAGCTGCTTCTGGTGCATTGCCTGGAAAATCTGCAAGTCAGAATTCCTGTCGTGCTGTGTCTCCCTCTCAGCTGTCTCCTGACTCGAGCTCAGAGAAAGGTACGGAGATTAAAATAAGATGTCCTGCTCCCAGTCATCACTCATCACTTTACATCCACACTGTGAAACATAAGACAGAGTTAGTTTGTTAATGTAAGTTGATATAATTCGGCACTTATTTCTTGCATTTTTGTTTTACAGTTACCATGTATGTTATCAACTTTTAAAACAAATTTAGGCTCACATTAACTTGTAGTAACTGATTCAGAAAGTGCAATTTCCCTTTTGTTAAAAGCACTTATTTAGAGTTTTACTAGAACATGAGTGTGGACAATGAATAAGTCCTTAAATGCAGTGGTTTAGATACTTCAGGTTGGAATCATAAATATTAACTTAAGTTTCGGAGGGACCAGCTAAATACAGCATTACTGTGGTAGTTATTTTCTCTCTCTTCTATCGCAGGTGAGATGAGAGCGAGCGAGATGGTGCGATCATCATGTTCTGAGCGAACTGGGTCACAAGCCAAAGGTGTGGAGAAAATCAGCCAGGGCTCTCATATCAGCTCAGCATTTCAGCCAATCACAGCCAGCTGCAAGATCATGCCCCAGGGACAGACACCCAGTCCTGCCGAGTCACCTGGCAAATCCTTTCAGCCAATCACCATGAGCTGCAAGATTGTATCTGGTGAGGGTTTACATGCCAAAATTCACAGGGTATTTCTGGTGAAACAGGGCTTTTGGCAGTGGAATTGTATAATAGTTCATTAGGCACGATAATGTATACAAGAGCTCAGTTTTCAACCATTTTTCCAGAGTGGATTTTTCTAGTACCTACTTCGCATTAGAAGGCAATGTATGTTGAATTATTAATTAATAAACATACGTTTTCATGGTTCATTACTCATTAGTATATAATTTGCAATACTGAGAATAGTTTTGCTTGGGTTGTGCTGTTTGCTGTACAATTTGTAACTGAAAATACTGGTTGTTCTCTCCCTCTCTTTAGTTTGCGTGCTCCACAGATTATAGATTATAATATGTGTGTGTGTGTGTGTGTGTGTGTGTGTGTGTGTGTGCGCGTCTACATGCATATTTTCCAGGCTCCCCAATTTCCACCCCTAGTCACTCTCCCTTATCTAGAACTCCCACCTCCACCCCTGTACACATGAAAGCCAGCTCATCTGTCAACAACCCTTACCTCATTGCTGACAAGCCAGGTCAGGTGATCAGCATGACCACACCCACTACAGGTATTCAACTTACCTATAGTTATTTTTGATAATTATTTAAACTTTTTGTATGTCTTTTGCACAAATCATGTGTTGTATAAGATTATGTTAATAACCTCTTAGTAAGCTCTAGAGACTGTTCACATAAAAATCCCAGGAAGTCAGCAGTTATAGAAATAAAGAAACCAGCCCAGGCATATATGCATGAAACTGTGGTGCTTCTTTCTGGTAGTGTGTTTACATGTGTGAAGCTATGAGATAATGAGAATGATAATTGTTTTCTTATTTGTTTTTCTGCAGGAAGTCCGTCGACAAAACACAGTGGCGCTGCACAGGGCGCTCGCTCACCTGCTGCCAAAGTGCATTCAAGCAGCTTCCTCTCATCTGGGGTCAAGGTAAGAGAGGGGGGAAAAGACGATGTGTATTTTTAAGCTAATAAATATAAAAAAGAGAGAGAAGGTCTGAGAGAGAGAGACAGAAGTTTGATTATCTACGTTTTATCTGTAGCATTTACTATTTTTAACCGTTGCTTTAGCATTGAGAGCTACCAGAACTAGATACAACATCTCGTACTAGTTGCTTTCATTTTATTGATGCTTCATCATAATCTAGATGAATGTTTTAGATGTTCAATGAAAGCTAGAATGTGTGACAATGATCTCTTGCATTATTAAAATAAATCAGTTAAATAAATAAAAATTATATCTCAGCACTTAATATTTTTTAGACTATTTGTATTTGTTTGTTAAAGGAGTTTTTTTTTTTTTATGTTGGTAATAAAAATGGAAGACAGTATTTGACGTCAATGCCTGTAAGCTCATACAGATCTACAGAAACATGTAAATATTTCACTACTGAGTAGTCGGTTTGTCATCAGGTGCATTTTTTTTTTTTTTATTAACTATGATGTTGGAGTTTGTTCTGCCCCCAAATAGATGCTGTTTTGCTTTTCCCTCTCTTTTCTCACTGCCTACTGAAATTTCATTGTCAGCAATGTTGGCAGGTTCTCATTATGACAAAAAGGAAAGGTGCATAGGTATGTGACAGTAATTCCCAATCGAAGCATATTGCAAGCACAAGTGTGAAATTGGGAGGGGAGAGTGTGCTGCAATATGCCAAGAATCATCCTAGTTACTGCTTTAGTTATTCATAATAGACAGAAAAATCTGCTAAGATGCATGACAGTAAATAATAATAAATGCTTCCTTGTATACTTCAAACACAAGATGATTGTTGCAGTCTGTAATGATGGTGAATCTGTACACACAGGATAATGCTCTGAACCAAGTACCACATCTGTGCTATCAGTATATTGTACATATACGCTACATATGACAATTTGTGGTAATGGACTTGCTGTTTTGTTTTGATCTAGTTATAATATCAAAATACTACATGTAGCTTTCTCTGAAAATCATTGTAACCAAGTCCCTAAAGGATGTTTTAGTTCATCATCCTCTACAAGTCTCTCTGATTGATTTGTTTAACCTTCCATGCTGCTCTTAAGAGATTTTAGTGTTCATGTTGGTGCAGCTAGTGAATTTTAACTTCTCTGTAAATGTTAAATGCTTCATCTCTCGACCTATGTGACATTCAGTTTGTTACCTGGAGAACCTGAGAATAAAAAAGCTGACAAAAAGCACTTTCACCTTAATAAGCATGATTGATCACTTTCCAATCCCTGAGACTCAGACTCCATCTCCAGAGCAGCCTTCACGTTATCCTCACTGCGGCCCTGATTTAGCTGCTCCTCTCTCTCTCTGTGTACAAGTGCTGTGACTTTCACACATCTTACACATCTCCTTCTCAGGCTGCAGTATGAAAGCTACTGGTCACCAGCAGAATGATGGGCCTTACAATGCATGTGCTTGCCTACATGGATGATGTGCCATTTGTACTTGTTTTAACATTTTCCCAGCTGTTCATTTGACCTTTAAAAATGACACAACTTTAAATATCTCTCTGCAGTTTTAGCAGCACATGTAAGAAAACTTGTTATAATCACAATCGTGTGATTACGTTCACCTTCCCTACCAGTTCAACACACTTCCTCTCAGTAATCAGCTTCGCTCTGAAAGCCTCCCACTGCCATGCTGATCAAAACACCCAGAGCTCGCCTTCACTATAGTGTCTACTCCTCTAGTCAAAATAAAAACTTTCTTCTCTATGGTCACTCTCTGTGTTTCTTTTAGCTCTGTTCTGTTCCCTTGACCTGAAACTGGGTGCATTAATTCCAGGTCTTAAAAGGCCGGGGCTTGACCCAGAGGAGTTCAGTAATTACAGACCTACTTCGTACCTGCATGTTCTGGATGAGCCTCTCGCTTGTAGCTCTACTCAGAGAAGATGACCTTTTTGAACTGTTTGCAACTGGTTATAGCTTCCTGGACCCAACTGTTTTACTGGACCTGGCTTTTTTTAATGTTATGACAAACTTTAAATAGGAAGTGACTTTCCTATCCAAGTTCTGATCTGACCCCTGTGACCATCGGCAGTTTTTGTAGGAATTTCAATGTTTTGGTCAGACATGTCTCTCCACTTTTATGGTGTTTCCTCCCAGGCTTTGACCCTGGCCTGGTGTTATTCCTTATACCGTGGAACCTTAGATTACGAGCATAATTTGTTCCGGAAGTGGGCTCGTATTCCAAAACCAAATTGAATTTTTCCATAAGAAATAATGGAAACTCAAATTATTTGTAATACACAAAATATAAAGTAAAAATAAAACAAATTAACCTGCACCAGTGTTTATGATAATGTGCGCAGGCGGTGTGCGTGTCTGTGTCTGTCTGTGTGAAGCTAAAGTAAAGAGCTTCCCTGTCTTACACAGTTACCCTTCCTCCACTGTTTTCACACACACACAACGGAAACGCTGTTTTATCGGAAAAATAAACAAGAAATCTCTCTAATGACACTGGATTGAGCGACACACTAACAGAATCACTGCTGTAAAGTAAAAATAAAACAAATTAACTGCGTCACTTTACCCTTGAACCTTTGCGAAAGAATCGCGACAGCAGTGTTTCTGTGTAGGGCAGAGAGAGAGAGCGTGTGTGTCTGTGAAGGTGAAAGTAGGAGGGGTCTGTGTGTGACGCACACATACAAAGAAGACCTAGAAGACGGTTCTGGCCTCGACTGGTGTTGGCAGCTCTTTCTCTGAGGACTCGACAGTTCGATAGTTCAGGACTGGAACTTCCTACAAGTCTACCTGAGTTTTCAGTAACTACCTGGACTCCATATTAACATCAATTAACATCAACTGTTATGCTGAACTGTCTGCCACCTAACACACAGTATGAATGCAGATCAATTCCTGCTCTCTGTTTCACCCAAATGAGGATGGGTTCCCTGTT
>JAOVVA010000024.1:9589867-9605846 GCA_028565275.1 Leiocassis micropogon
AGTATTATTAGTATATTGTTTGTTTAGATATTATATTAGGGTATAATATTACTATTAAAGTTGTTTACAGAGTTTTTCTCTGCCTCTTGCCAGACTTGCCGAACACACCCTTTACTTCCCTAAATTGAGTGTCTGCACGGTCTGTGTTTTTCTCTGATGCAACAGAAGAACAGAGGGTCTGTTCTTTCACAGAGGGATTGTGGGTATTGGACATTAAACCTATTTTAAATAGGATATTGGCTTACTTAGAGTACTAAATTGTGAGCATGAGACCCATCACAGAGTGTCATGTGACAGTATGGACAGTATATGTTCAGCCTATCCATACGCCTGGCCACCATCTAGTGGTTTAAAGTGATTGCCAGCAAAGGTAGGTTTTAGACATCTTGTTCATTATCCTAACTGGGTTCATAATGAGAGCCTTGGAATAGGAAACCTGACCATGAACGCCTGGACTAACTGACTGTATTGCCCTCAATTTGAAGCGCACCCCAATGAAAGGTATCAAACTAGGTCATTCAACTGGGTTTCCTGAGTGCAATGGGCCGTGTCGAATGGCTCAACAAACTTCTATTTACATTTGGTAAATTTCACGTCAATCTAAAAAAATACCCCTTTAAAAATGGCCCTGAAATCACAGCGAAAATTACTTCATAGACTTTAATGGGGTTTCTACAGTGGACACACACTGAGCCAGCAAAAATACCACCATCTCTCTCTCCTCGATACATGTTCAATTTTGCACACACCCCCACAAAACTTATATGCAGAGGCGGCTGCAGCGAATGGCCCAAGCTACCACCTTGACTCACACACCCCCTTAAAACCCAGGCAGTACACAGACTCATATCTTTGTAACTGTATGGGTTAGAAACCAGCCGTTTTTAGTGTTTTGCCCAGGAAAAGTGGTGCAACATTGCACCCCTACTTCACAGTTTCTCCAGAAACAGTATTTAGGTGCTACTGTTATGCAGATGACACACATGCTTCAGCAAAGCCAGATGTGGGACACTTAATAAAGTTGAGGAATGTGAAAACAACGTTAGACACTGGATGCTTATTAAAGCATCTTATTAAAGCTTTCTGATTACACAGGAACTATTTAAAGCTCATGTAAATAATATAACTACCATAGCATTCCTTCATCTCAGAACTATTTCATCTAACCCAAGAAATGTGGCACTCCATGATACAGAAAAACTAGTTCAAGCTTGTTGAGCAATGCCTTACTGTCTGGATATTCGAGTAGGTACATGAATAAATTCCAATTACAGTAATTATATTAAAAATATTATTATTAAAAATATTAGAAAAGGTGGTGTCATCTGAAATATGCGCATTCTTAAAGGAAAAATAGAAACTGCACTAGTTAAAATCGCAAATGACTTGTTCTTAGCTTTGGATCAAGGCTGCACCTCAATACTCGTCTTACTTGATCTTAGTGCTGCATTCAACACTATAGATCATAATGTTCTTATAAAACGCTTACAAAATCACATAGGGGTATCCAGGGACAGGCATTAAAATGGTTTAGATTCAATCAATACCATTTTGTAGATCTGAATGGGGAACTGTCCGGTGTAAAGCCAGTAAAATATGGGGTCCCATAAGGGTCGGTTTTAGGATCTCTGCTGTTCTCCATATACATGCTTCCCTTGGGAAGACATGGGATTCATTTTCACTGCTATGCTGATGATACCCAGTTATACAAAACCAGATGAAATATTCAAGTTGTCCAGATTAACCGAGTGTGTCCAAGACATAAAAGACTGGATGACCGGCAGTTTTCTCTTATAAATTCAGACAAGACAGAAATATTGGTACAAAAACCAGTACACAACAGCTCTCACACTTCAGCTTGCACTTAGAAGGATGTACAATTACTATCAGCTCGACAGTGAAAGACCTGGGCGTAATATTAGACAGCAACTTGTCCCTTGAAAATCATATTTCCAATATCACAAAAACAGCCTTTTTCCACCTTAGAAATATTGCCAAGCTTAGGAACATTTTATCCATATCTGATGTAGAAAAGCTAGTTCATGCATTCATGACCTCCAGACTGGACTATTGTAAAGCATTACAAGGTGGTTGTCTTGCATCCTCATTAAACAAGCTACAGTTGGTACAAAATGCAGCCGCCAGAGTTCTCACCAGATCAAGACAATTTGATCATATAACCCTAAAATGTCTTCCCAACTTTCATCACTCTGTTTTGTTGACGGTGAAGTGACTTCCGTTTGTTGACGGTTGACTTACTTACTGATCAAATCTATATATCAGAGTGTTAGCTGCTAACTGTTTACCGCTGTTTAAAGCTCTTGAGGTGCAGTGTGCAAGCCCACTGGCATGTGAACATGCCCTGGCACTCACACATCTACAGCCTGCTCAATAATGAAGGAGTCAGCCGCAGGACACTGGTTGAGGACAGATAAACTCAAAGCAAGGGTGCAGTCACAGCTGACCTGTCTGGTATAACATCACCTTAGTGGCTTAATGGTTAATGGCTTACCATGTGGCAGCTTCCCTGTCTGCTAATGCTGGTGGACTATTAGTGTACCTTCTAGTGGAAAACAGGGAAAACCTGGCATGCAAGGCAGGATAAGCTGATGATCAGTCCTGTGGCGATGGAGCAAGAGTAATGGGGAAAGTTTGAAGAGCTGAAAGCTACAATCTCAAACTCTGCACATATGCAAACCAACATGGGTAATAGGTTATGGTCACATTCCCTAAGTGGCAAAAGGGTGGCAGCCATGTGCATGTCTGGGCAACTCTATTTAGGGATAATATTGCATGGCCCAATCAGGGGAAGCCAGTTTCAAAAGGTCGGGTAATGAAAACCTTCTCTTGTTGAAAACTTCAACTATGAGGATAATGCTTGATGATAACACAAGGTCTGCCTCTGATAACACAAGGACAGCTTTTATTGCTCATGACCTGGCAAGATACTTAATTGACATTTAGTCGTTGCAATTTTGGTTTGATCCATAAAAATCAGTGTTGCAATTTCAGTTACAGTATATTCCTCTCAAACTGGCTTGCTGAAACTAATCCAAAATCCTGTGTAATTGCCTGAAAAGGTTTTTGAAGGTAAACTTCTGGAGATGCAATCCTGTGTCCATATTGGTAGGTAGCAACAGCCTTCGTTTGTATTAATGGAGTTTTCCATGGTTTTCGACATTGTCGACAGAGCAACTCTGTGGAGGGTCCTTATTCGATTGCCAAGATAAATTTGTGCACATGTTGCAGCATTTCCATAAAATTATGAATGTTGGAGTCAGTGGCAGATTTAGATGTAGCATGGGCAGCAGCTCAGGGGGAGGCATAATGCATGCAGCAAAGGCACAGTGCATGCAGGAGGAATAACATTTCAGAATCATAATAACATTTGCGAGATTGGTTTCTATCACTCGTTTGCACATTGCATTTTTCATGTCACCACATTGGTGCCCTTATTCTATTTTGTGAGTGAGGCAGGGTACTGTCTATGAAGCATAAGATTGGGAGGGAGTGAGGTGGCTAGTGGACATCACCTCAGGTTTCTCCACTGGAAGTCCGACAGTGGGGGAGCAGGGAGAAAACACATCTATCTTTGTACAGTAATGCAATCAGTAAAATCAATCACACTATGAAATGCTACAGAATAAACCACAGTTCACTCATATTACTGTAGTGTATAGTTTCGCAGGCATATTTCATTCTTCTGGTTGGTGTGAAATCATTCATTATAATATATAAAAAGTCTACACACTGCAAAAAATTCTCTCTTAAAATATTTTCAGTGTTTAAACAAAATTAAAACAAACCAAATAAAAGATTTTTATACTTATTTCTAATCAAATCTTACCAACATTTTAAGCAAAAATGTCTTGTTCTATCGGCAAATCATCATTGTAGTTTTTCAGAATGTATTTCTTGAAGGAAGGATAATTCTCTGCCAACAGAACAAGAACTGTTTGCTTACAATTTTAGTAACATTTGAATGAAAATACGCATACTAATGGTATGCTTTGGTTTGTTGTAAACTTATTTAAAAAAGTAAGGATAGGTTTGACTGATTCAAAAATATTTCACTTCTATACAAGTGACCACTTAGGGAATGTGACCATGACCTATGACCCATGTGAGTTGCCTATGTGCACAGTTTGAGATTGTAGCTTTCAGCTCCCCAGCTTGCACCGTTCCCTTGCTCCATCGCCACAGGACTGATCATCAGCTTATTCAGCCTTCCACGCTGGGTTTTCACTGTCTTCCACCAGTAGGAACACAGTAGCACCAGCACTAGCAGACAGGGAAGCTGCTGCATGGCAAGCCATTAACTGGCTAAGGTGATGCCTTACCAGACAGGTCAGCTGTGACTGCACCTTTATTTCAATATGAGTTCATCTGACCTCAACCAGTGCCCTGCTGCTGACTCCTCCATTATTGAGCTGGCTGTAGATGTGAGTGCCAGGGAATTTTCACATGCGAGTGAGCTTGCACACCGCTACTCAAGAACTTTAAACAGCAGTAAAGAGTTAGCAGCTAACACTGTTATATAGATTTGCCCAAAGACCCTAAAGGGGCCCAAACACACTAGAACTGCCAGTGGTTGGAGTGATGCACTCAGCCATGTTTGATGCAATGACACACTGGGAATGGATGACTGTCATTGCATCAAACATGGCTGAGTTTCATTTACCACTCTTTTCACACTCTACATTCAAATAATGGGTAACAACCTTATAAATGACATCTATATCCATTTATATTATATACAAACACTAATTTCATCAACTACAGTATTATCAGACATGCCTTATACAGATAACACTGTATTTACAGATAATAAGGAGACTGGAAATCACTTTGTTACTTCAGATACATAGTCTAAAGGGAAAAAACAGTTAAACCGAACTTTTTATTATTATTATTTTTTTTTTATACATCTTCCCAATTTGCAACCACACTGTGCAACTAAATGGAGACACTCTCACAAGGTTGAAGAATGTCATCTAGGCTATGCAACTTGCACCAACCAACATTGAAGTTAACAGGCGTATCCAAGCAATATCAAATTCATTCTGTGTAATATGCTGTACATTATACGGAATCCATTTGATGCTGCTTGGACAATCCAATGGTGCCAACATAATATACATCTCAGCACCAAGATCAAAATTTACAGAACTGCAGTACAGCCATCACTGCTGTATTCCAAAGAGTTTTTCTAAAAGTAAAGAATAAGCTAACTATAGTACATCTAACTCCTTAAAGACTAAAACTATGCTTTTTGCCACATATATCCCCAGGCAAGTGTCTTCTCTTGCCCAAAATTTGATTTACTCCATGCTGATCCAGGCCTATCACTCACCAGCATGCATACAAGAACTGACTGATCCAGCTCTGTCCAGTTAACATCAAAAGAAGAACGGATGGCTAAAGAAGAATTGCTCATATACCTGTATCTGAGGCATGAAGGAAAAAAAGAAGGATGTCAGTGGTATTTCTAGCAAATATTAGTTTTGTTGGAAGATATCCAGGTTATTGTACAGTAGGTAAAAAAAATAGATTATGTTGATTTATTTCATGTCACTGTAACCTGCGTACAAAAAAATTGTTTGTGTGCGTTTGGCTGGGTGACTGTGGTTAATGTTCCCTATAAAAAAATAGAAGCAGAAAAATATGTAATCAGCTTTAGTCTTAGGCAGGTTTTTAAGAAACCTTGAGCTGGAAAATGAATAAGCAGTAACTCTAGGCTTAATGCACAGCGCGAACACAGTTTCCATGCACCCCTTCACTCATTGGAAAAAAAGAAAATATACCAAAACACCTTTAGTAAGCCATAATCTCAAGAATATGCATTTAATTTTGGCTATTTAATTAATTAATAATATCAAATAATGAGCGAGTCTCTACCACAGTAGAACGTGCCTGTCAGGGAGGTGGCCTTTGGACCTTATGCACTCATTTCATTGTATGCTCATTCTTGCTGAGGACCAAGAGCAAGATCATCACCTTATAATAATACTTCCACATGGAAAGGCCTAACAATAACAATCAGAATAACAATCTGTGCTAAATCATGCTTAACCTCCTGACATGATGAGATGCAGGCAACTTTTATCACAGGACCGTAAAAAAAATATTAAAATAGATATCAATAATAAACCAGGACAGCTTCTTTCTGACCTAGTGGAGGCTGTGTTTCATGGCTTTGTAACACATCCTATTGATGCTGCCAGATAATAATCACAAATGTCGAATTAATGAAGCTAATGCTTTGATATTGTTCTGTATTGATGATGAGAACTGCTAAAGTATTGATACTCTTTCTGTACTGACAAATTCTGATACAACAGAAAGTTCTGCACCTGTTCTTGGCTGACTTAACTGACTACATGCGTTTTATGTCCAGACTTTTACATTACAACAAGATATTTTGCAATTGCTTGCATACCTCTGCTGTGTAGATGGGGCATGTGCTCTCGTGGGTGTATATCTGATCTACTACAAACATGCCAGTATCCTGAGGCACCCTCAGTGGTCAAATGCAGATTTTCAAGATGTGGTCTACTGTGCCAGAGTGACCTGTCCATCTCAGAAAGCAGGTCCAGTCTAATGGGTAACGGGCACAGAGAACTTTTTCGACATTAAACTGATGCCTCCTGATGGTCTGTCTGGCCAGAATAATGCTATTAACATGCTGGTTGTATAGTGTGCCACATGCATTGCTGTGGTAGCTTACATACAGCTTGTTCTACATAAACCGCAATGTGAATTTCCATCTTTCACAGATACAGTCACAACTAATTAAATTTGGCCACTATTCACATTACATCATGACATTGTCATCCACTAAAATTACTGTTATTTAAATACAAATATAAACACAAATTTGAAAAAAAAAAAAAAAAGTTTTTCAATCATTGAGTGATTTTTTTCTTCAAATGGCTTTGACATAAAATCTCTATTATAATTTAAAACTGTTTTGCAGCCAAATTCGCAAATGTTTTTATGTTGTGATTGATGAACAAATTTCCAGCCAAGCAGATGTCAAATAGATAATTAATTGCCTATCAAGTCATGTTTTCGTTTGTATTAATTAACTAATGCAATACAGTCCCCTAAAATCCCAGCACATTTCACAGATGATCGATAGCACTGAGATCTGGAGAGTCAACACCTTGAACAGCCTTGTGCATCCATGACCTGCTGTTTTGAAGATGCTATGATTCAGTTATACAGCCATCACACTTGGGCCCTTATCAAAGAGTTCTAATCTGGCTGACCAATTCCTTCTGCTGATCCTAGTTAACACATTTAGTTGTAAATATGTACAGCAGTAAAAGACCTTTATGTGATTATAGATCCCAGTCTTTCATGAATTGAAGCTCATGTAGATAATACTACTAGGATAGCATTAATCCTTCTTAGAAATATGTCTCAGTGTTTAAGTCTAGGCTAAAAGCCTATATTTAGCCAAGCATTTTGTGAATAGATTTGACTTGGGTAAAGTGAAGATCTGGGAACCTCATGGACGTAGAGAATATTGGTGAACTGGTATGTTTGCATGGTGTCTTCCCTACTCTTAATTAATCACTGTGGTTTGTTGACACTGAAGTGACCTCATGTCTATTTCTTCTTCTGGCCCTTACTTTTAGTTATATTATCATAGTTGGTCCTGCTGGAGTTTCTGCTAGCACTCTGCACTAAATATACATTGACCATATATATTATGCAACTTAAATCTTAAATCATACCTAAATGCTCTCTCTCTCGCTCTCTCTCGCTCTCTGATTAGAGCTACACATGGCACTCCTGACTTGCCAATCATCCCCACCCCTTGACCTCCTGACCTGTCTAACACATCCCGGTGCCTTTTACATGTTTGCATGGAGGTCTCTGACTCACTGCTGAGGATGGCCTGTGTGGTCTGCTTGGGATGCGATTGGAGACTGGAGATAGTTCCACTTAACCATGAGGATGGTCTTGGTCTTGATGCAGGCAGTTGTTCTCTGATGGCTTGTGACTGCAGTCACTCAATAGTTTTGAGTACCTTTTGTACCTGAGCCTCCAATAACAAAGGAGGATTTCATATCAGCTTCAAACACAGCTTCAAGCCTCCTAACTCACAGTATGACCACAAATCAACCCCTGCTATCTGATATAACCCAAATGAGGGTATGTTTCCTGATGTTTATTGCCTGGTCCTAAATATTTTAAGTAAAATACTCTTAGCATAGTATATAATGAAGATAAGGTTTATACTCAATACACACAAGACAAGCAATACATTCATCATAAATTAATGTTTGTCCATTTTAATCATCTTTCCCACCATTAATGTGATTTTCTTTAATCCCTTGCCTAGATGGGAGATGGCTCAGGCATCTGTAGTGTGTCTCTCAGCTGGTTAACTCACCACACATGTGAACAGATGGCACAAGGAGTCGACCGGCCTGTGCTTGTTTTAAACTCGTAAAGATAATCTTTAAAAAAAAAAAAAAAAAGAACATCATCTGTCATGCTGGCTGCTCTATGAATACCATCAACCACAAAAAAAGGAATTTTGGGAAAAAAGAAATTTTCCTCTCTGTGCTCATGAACAGAAAAATCACATACAATTCAGCTTGTGGAAGCAATTTACTCTACTTGTTATCCATGTTGAAGATTTTTCTACCAAAACACATAAGTCCCTTCTTGGTTTGTTATTAAGATTGCAAACATATTTTGGCAAAAAGTCTCACACACTACTTTTTCATTCAACCACAAATGATTCCTTAGGCTTCTCTTTAACCTGGAATATGCCTGTGCAATCAGGGAAGAAAAACTCAACTGATGAGATACCCTGGTCATTCCGTACATTCAGATCATCATCTGACTTCATTTTATTGCAATATAATATTGCTGACCAATCATTACTGTCTCCAGAAGCTTGTACAATGGGCACTAGGGTGATGGGTGCATCACCTCATGTTTTTCCCTTCTTACCCCAATATTACCCTGATTCACCAATATTTACTGATTTTTTTTTTTTTTTTAATTAACTATGTAAAAAAGTGTCTATGCTCATGTAAAATATTCATTAACCAACCAAAAATGAAACATCAGTGTGGCTTTGGACATGAATATCTTTTTATTCATGCCCAACCTACAAACTGGTCAATTCATTAGAGTTATAATCACTTCACACTCACACTACTCATCCTTATATTGATGCCTTACTCATTTTCAGTCTTATCGCTTATGATGGCGTCATTTAGCCTGTTCACATAAATGTTTTTGTTTGTTTTTCCTGCAGTACCTACACATGCTTGTGCAGGTGACATTACTTGCATAGGACTGTAGAAAACTCACATAGCTCTGCAGTATCAGAGTCCCTACTACAAGTTTGCAGGTAAAGTAATTTCAGTTGAGCTTGTATTGCAATCACTTAAACATTCTGAAAATTGTTTCACAGTGATATTAAAAAGAAAAATACTTTGCAGCCCTACTATACAGCAGCCAATCATTAATATTCAACAGCAGTGTTCCACTCATGACACACCATCCACTATAGCTCATGCACAGTATAGGAACTGAAGTATTATACAGGTTAGGATCGCATCCACACTTTTTATTGAAGCATTATATGTTCAAGAGACGGTTCATACAGATGCTTCAAATTAAATGTAAAATTACATTTTAAATGACTTTTAATGACTTTTTTCCTGCACAGATTTCTTTATTTTAAAGAACTACATTTGAGGTGTTATTAATTAAAACTAGTGCCGCATGTACTAGATATGCATGTACTTACAATTGCATATGATAAAGATGTATGTCCATACTTATATAAATAACGCAAAATGTTCATAAACTTATAAACAAACATAATATTTTTATGACCATCTTTAGAAATAAAGTTAATGGTACATTTCAAATTTAATCCTTGTCAAACAATAAGTTCTAAATTGTATTATAATGAAGGCAAAACTGTAATTTACATAATTATTTATATTGTAATTAGTCAGAGCTCAACTCAGTACAGATATTGAAATTAAGAGTTAAGCTGTCTTTTGATCATCGTTCAAGAATCTGTGCAGTGAGTAAAATGCGGAAAGGCAGCAGTGCTCAAGTTAATGCCGTCTCTAATTTAATTAAAGATCAATATGAATAGTTTTCTCAATTTCATGCCACATTTGCAGCGAGCCTCCTACCCTGCACTCTTCTGAATGCATTTACAGTGCATCTCCTACTCATTATTCTGGCTTTTTTTCAGTCACTCCCTTTTGAAAAAACTTTGTCATTTACTAATGACTTCGTCATTTACTATCTTTGTCATTTACTTAATTAGCAAAAATTCCTGTGGTACTTTATGGTACCTTCATATTTAGAACTCAAGAATAATTAGACCCGGCAACATTTACACAATATTCAGCTGTCCAGTTCAGGTGAGTCTTTATCCACTGTAGCCTTAGATTCCACAGATGTGGAACCCGATGTGGTTTTCTGCTGTTGTAGCACTTCACCTTAACATTCTGCATCTTGCGATTTCTGAAAAGCATTCCTGCTCATCACTGTTTTAAAGAGTAATTGAAGACTTCCTTCCCCATCTGACCTCACAAACAACAAATGCTCACTGGGTGTTTTTCTTTGTATCATTTTGTCTAAACTCTAGAGACTATTCTGCTTAAAATTCCCAGGAGATCAGCAGTTTCTGAAATACTCAAGCCCATCTGGCATCAACAACGGTTACACATTATAGCATCCACTGTATAATCATAGAGCTTTGATTATTAAGCTGGATAATGAAATTTATTCATAAATTGCTCAGAGGAGCATTCACATTGTGATTGTAGTGTTCATGAAAATCTACTTATTGCAGGAAAAAAACAGTTGTATTTCAGAGCTGCACTGTACTTATGTAAATTATATTGTATAATGACATTTAATATGATATTTTCCGACAAATAAATAAATAAATAAATAAATCGCCACCTGGATTTAACCAGGCAAAAAAGGTAAGAGCCTTCCATTGGATAAATAATCCAATGATTAATATGGTCCAGCTGGCATCAAGTTATTTAACCCTAACTGATGCAGTGAGCAAAGATGTTATAAATTTACCATCAAATTAGTCAAATTAGTGTCCTTCATCAAAGAAAACAACTGCCGAAACTACTAAAAATGGGTTAAACTGCCCAACTCACTATTAAAACCTGAAATGGTGGATCATCATCTTCGAGGAAGGATTTTTTTTAATGGAAAGGTCATGTGGTCTGATAAGTCCAGATTCACCCTATTCCAGAGTGATGGCCGCATCAGAATAAAGAGAGAGCCTTAGTGCTCAGTGCCTACTGTACAAGCCTGTGGCAGCAGTGTTACTATTTGGGGTTGCTTCTGTTGGTCAGGTCCAGACTCAGCAATGTTAAAAAAAAAGGTTGTCAGCTGACAACCTTGTGAAAGAGTGGTTCAGGAAGCATGAGACATCATTTCCGCACACGGACTGACCAGCATAAAGTCCAGACATTACCCCCATTTAGAATCTTTGGGATGTGCTTGATTTTACACAGAGGTCCGATTCTCCCATCATCATCAGTACAAGTAAAATTAATGTGACTCTAAATAGAAATGCATAAGTTTATCGAAATGATGCCATGGGGAAAAAACTAAACAAAAGGCGGTCCAACGAAATATTAAAGCGTGTGACTTTTCTTTGGCCGCACAGTGTATAAACCTCAATTGATAGTCATCTGATTTATAACTGACATGAGATCTTGCAATTGTCTCCACATGTTAAGGACCTTAAATCTATGTAGATTATTTATTTAAGTTTCGCAGATGAATTTATTGAACACTTTGGAAACTTATTCATTTCTTATTAAAGAATTGGAAGATTTTTTTCCCATAATTCTGACTGTTTTATTAAACTATCCTTAGACTGATTAGACAAACAAGAACAATGAGGACAAAATAAAAGCAGTCCTAGTGAAATGAGTTAGTCTGTACCCATGATAGCTGATAAAGGGCAATGGTTGAGATGCATTATGCAAGACTTTACTGCAGTTAAGAGGGAAGAGACATTTATAGACTAGATTGTTTTTTTGGTTTTTTTCTACAAATGATGAAAGCTGGCTTGTCTTAGCTGGCCTTTTCTTTAATGCTGTGCAACACATTAGAATCAGCACTCTTCAATGGTATGGATGTGAGTCAAACCATTCGGAGAAATTCCTTTTTTTTTCATAATCATTTTGTCATTTACAGCTCTGGCTCAGCGTTGTTTTATATGTAGTTCTGTTGGTGTCACTAAATTAAAGCACATTTAATAACTTATTGGCATTCATCAACAGGACTGCATTGCAAAAACATACATTTCAAATGTAAAATTTTATTTAAGATTTAACCAGAATTTTTTATTTTTTCTTAAATCTAATATTTAGCAAAAATATTCACCCTCAGTAAATGCTGTAGCTCATGGATTGCTGTATAATCACCTGCGTAAGTGTGAAAGTGCAGGGAAAACATTAGGGCAGGGTTCTCATATTCAAATCTAGGACAGTCACAGAAGAGCAAGTGCTGCAGGACAAGTAATCCAATTTAGGAAATAGGGCTGGTAATTAGATGCGGCATTTAATTAGGAAGAACAAATAAGTGTTAAATGAGGCATAAAATCAACAATATTGGCATTACGACTCACCTCTGGTCTGGAACTGACCTCAGGCCTGCCTGCCATCTCTGTGACGCTGGGCTGTATGCATGCCGTCATGTCTGGCACACTGACTTCCCCATGCCTGTGTGAGTCAGCACTAAAGGCAGCCTGGTAGCTGGTCTCAGGAGGAGGGTCAGTGGTAACCACACCCAGGAATGTAGGTCTTTTCTGTACAGGCTTGGATGGCTGAACCCCTGCCCAGGGCCTGTACTCCTCTCTAAATCCAGACAGAAATTAAATATTAGGGATTACAATAGGGAACAGAACTTTTTTTTCATTCTAGATTTATAATTCATGACTAACAGAACTAAAAGAGTATGTACACCCATAATTTAAATGTGGCTTGTGTGACTTCCAGTAAAATAGCAGCACATTAAATCTTTTTTACATTCAATATTAAAAATATTAAACTTAAAGGGTTCTTGCACATGCTGTCTCAGGGAGATTTTTCAATACCATTCTCGTCTCTGGCATGCTTATTAGGGATAAAAATCTAAATTCTGTTCACCCACAACACTGACCCACCACGAGGTGAAATAAATAACATGATTAATTAAGTACCAGTAAACTGGTGACAGAATCATGGACAGCCAATTCTCATTTATTCCTGTGAAGAGGAAAGCCCAAGCCTGTCCATACTGATCCCACAGAAAAGCCATTATAGCACAAATTGCTGAAAAAAGTCAATGCTGGCCACAACAGAAAGGATCAGAACACCCAGTGCACCACAGCCTGCTGCATATGCGGCTTTGGGCTCCAAATTCCAGATCTCAATCTACTCAAGCACCCATGGGATGTGCCAGACACATAAATTCGATCCACAGATCCCCCACTCTGCATCCCAGTGGTTAAAGAATCCACAGCAGTCCAGAATGTCTCCGTGCCAGACACCACCAGAGGTCTTGCGGAGTCATGCCCTGTGGGGCAAGAGCTCCCCTGGTGGAAGAAGGAGAACCTGCACAATACTGGGCATAAAGTTTTAATGTGGTGGCTGATCCATGTATATTGTTAAAACAACAACACAAATCAACTTGAATTAAACTGAATGATGATTTTTTGATTTTAGACAAACTAAAAAAATGATTGTGTTGTCTGTTATGAAGCAAGTTCTACTTGGGCTGATGTGCAAAGTCAAATTCCTGTTCCCGTCCACATTTCATTAATATACAGTCACTAAGCACTTCATTAGGATCACTTGTACAACAGCTCCTTCATGCAATTATCTAATAAACCATCTGTGTTGCAGCAGCAGAGGTTCACATGAACCATCAGAAAAAAATCTAATCTGAGTGTTTTGTTTGTTAGGCAGCAAGCATGAATCCATAAACCCAACCTGCCAACAGTCCAGGTTTTCTCTGCAGACTTTGAGCACATTAATAACAACCATTCATCAATACCACCTGAATACCGCAGCCTGCCGGAGTATCGCTGCTGACCATTTACTCATCTTCTAACTTCCAGCATGATAAAGCACCAGGTCAAAAAACAAAAGGTATCAAATAGAAAAAATATATATTACATTTAAAAAACGATTTAAAGTATATTAAATATTTGCAAGGATTTTTTTTTTTTAGAATTGCAAAACAGGCTCAAAATAGCACACCACTATATTTGTAAAAACGTGAGTGGATCTTGTGGGGGAACAGTATAACTGTGAGGAATATAGAACCTTACATGTGTAGATTCATTATTTTCTTTTATATGTTTTGTATAACGTATAAAAGCTTGGTGTTTATAATTAATAATAAAAATGATGGCAATATGATATCCATATTAAAATATGCTGCATAAAGATGTTTCATCAGTACTTTTAAAACACTAACCAAGCACCATTGAAAATTTTACCATTTATTATATTTTCAATTTTCCCTTTTTAATTTAAATATTTAATAATTATGCATTTCAATGTAAAAAATGATTGTAAAAAGAAACTTTATAACCTGATGTTCCTGAGGTGCACTGACATCCTTTAATATTAAACTGTGTCAGAGGTGTTGGGTCAGAAATGGCAGGAAACTTCTAAGCAAATCTCACTCAACAACTCAGATATAGCAATCAGCCATAAGATGACAACCTTAAGAAATTATTGTGTAGGTTTCCCCTTGTGCCACCAAAACAGCTCTGACCCCTCAAGGCATGACTCCACAAGACCTCTAAAGGTGTGCTATGCTATTTGGCATCCAGGATGGTAGCAGGAGAGGAGTGGAGTGGAGTGAAAGTGGTGGGAGTTGCCAGGGCAAGCAGGGATTGTGTCTCCATGGATCAGACTTGTTATTCCAGCACATCCTATAGATGCTCAATCAGATTGAGATCTGTGGAATTTGGAGGCCAGATCAACAATCTTGAACTCGTTGCCTGCTACGCCACATTGTGTTCTCATATCTTTCTATAATATCCAGCATTAAAAATTTCAGTAATTTATCCCACATTAACATTTTCAGCAATTTGTCCTACATTAGCTTTTCTGTCGGATTAGACTAGACAGCCTGGCCTTTGGTCCTCACAGGCATAAATGAGCTTTGGCTGCAGACGATTCTGTCGCCAGTTTACTGATGACTCTCAATTGATAATCAATGTTATTCAATTCACCTGCCAGTGGTGCTTATGTTCTGTTTCATTGGCGTATATCCAATGTCATCAAGAGCCCTTCAGGAATAAAAGACACCAGTTTACACAGTGATTGGCAGGAGTCACAGCTAGTCAAAAGAAAGAAAACGTAAGAGAACGTAATCAAAACATCAAAATGTAGGAATTCTTATTCTGTTCTACAACACCAGAGGAAAAAAAGGATTCATATTAAGCTCTGTTCTTGACCGTGAATGCTCTGTTCTAAGCTCTGTTCTTGGCTAGTGAATGATGGTGGATTTTCAGTAGATTTATCCTCTTTGTACTGTTAGCCAGTTGAGAAGTTGTTGGAAAATACACTGGCAATTACCAGTTGTTGTGGTGTTTTTATTTACACCATATGCCAATCAGCCATAACATTAAAAGCATTGAGATAAAAACCATAAAAGGTTCTCTGCAGGTCTGGCCCCTTGGGGTGTGGCACTGCAGGACCTCATGGGGACTGCTGTGGTGTGTGGCACCAGGACGTTGGCAGAGGACCCTTGCATGGATTGTTATTCAGTGGATCGGACTTGTTTGTCTGGTGCATCCTATGGGTGCTTGGGTACGACAGGTCAGCATCGTTGAGGTCTTTACCTACTGGGCCCAATACATGGTGGGCTATGGTGTACTGGGTGTTCTGGTGCCTATCGATCATGGAAAACATTTTTTTCCGGCAATCTGTACTATATTACCTTTTCT
>JAOVVA010000024.1:9627181-9637244 GCA_028565275.1 Leiocassis micropogon
TATTATAACAGCTCAAGGAGCAACATGTTTGTGCACTTTCTAAAGATTTTAGTTCTGTTTTGAATAAAGGGTTGGAATTTAATGATGTTTGCGGGTTTTGTTTTTCATCCGATTAATCGGGGGTGGGGATAATCGACAGACTAATCGATTTTTTTAAATAATCGTTAGTTGCAGCCCTACAAAAGATTCACTTCTCTTACATCATTCACCTCATTTACACGGAGACCAAATCATTACTGCAAAATCTTGAGGCAATTTTTTTTATTAAGGTCATCATTCCAAATTATGTAATAATGATGCAGCCAAGTAGAGATATGTTACAAAATTGCAGTTTTTCAAAATTTTATAAAAGCATGGATAAAAACATAGTATGGGGGGGAGAAAAGCCATAAAAATAGTGCATTCAGAATGGATAGAATACAGAAACAAGTAAAAAGAAAACAAGAGAGAAACAAGTAAAAGGAACAAAACGAGTGCTAGTGGCGTAGACGAGTGCGTCGGGTACGAGAAATGGGTGTGGTGACTTTTGGAGTCTCACTCTCTGCCATGACAGCATCTAGGTTTAAAGAAAGCAAAAAAAACAGGTAAATAAATAAAAAAAGTACCTCTAATGTCTGTTAAACAGCATACTTCAACAAACACTACAGAATTTTAATGACACAGTCATTAAAAGTCAAAGGTAAAGTCTCCATGTTGATGCCCTTTATTTTGAAACAGTCATTTGGCTCATGCTCTCCTTTCCTCTCAGACACTTGTGCAAAGTTCTCGGAATGTTTAGCAGGTCTCTTCCTGCACACACCCTGGGGGTAGTCCTGGACAACTAACCATACTTCTCACCTCACACTTCTAAACTGACGATATACAGTTATACCCTTTATTAAACAAGGAGTATTTAACCATTTTAAATCAACAGAAGTAATTCAGGTGCTTGTTCAGTCCCTTGGCATTTTTTAAGACTGGGTTACTGCAACCAGCACCCACCCACCCTAAAACACCTACACTCTGCACCTCCAAGCCTCTATCACTGCTCACTTGCTGACTCACTGGGTCTCTTTAGATTAAAGACCTACCTCTTTACCATGTGCTAAAACTTTTCATTTTTAGTTATCCTCATCTTGTTTCCTTTTCATAATGTACCAAGCTCCACAAAATAGTTTTAGGTTGACTGCACTCTTGAACCAGCATTAAGATATGTTATTGTTTAAGACTATAAAAACATTTCTGTAAGTCTCTAAGAGATTGTTTTGAGCAGTTTTTCATTTGCCCACTTAACTTCTTTGCTTTTGTGCAGTTATTTTTTTTTCCTGTCTGGACTGGTACTAGGTCATCAGTCGCAATAGTCTTTTTCCATATATCATACAGTAATGTACCAGTGAGGGAATTCAGCTTTAACAGGGGAATTAGAAATTCAATTTATGCTTTTTTAAACAACGTGCCATGATCTGTCCAAATTCTTCCTTGCTGCGTTGACATACGCAAGCTGCTTATTAATGAATCATAGCATACAGGCCATCGAGGCCAGTTAAATGTTGGTCAGCGTTTTGAAGCAAGCATCTAACGTGTTGAAGGACGAAATGTATAGATACACAGATAAACTCAGATTCCAACACAATCTTAGAGTATCTAATGAGAAACCAAACTGAAGTACAGGTTTTCCAAAAGTGGTGCATGGCACTGCCATCTCACCTTCCTCCTCCTCTCCTTCATCACTGCTAAAGGTGATTGTTGCTTTGGGACGAGCCCGAGAGGGTTTGGGGGTCACCAAGTCACTGTCATCCATCCTGGACTTCCCACGACCTGCAATGAGAGGGTGCTTTTTATCCCTAAAATTAACATGATCATTATGAGGTTAATATGTAGAAAAAGAGTGACAGCGGACCCATTGTAGCAGGTATAGCAGACCATTAAACCCAGAAATTCATCACAACATTCATCATTTTCTTCTCTCCCCCCTCTTAGATGTGAGACATGATTACACTGTCTGGGCAATTTCTTCATGCTGCCCCATAATGGTGGAAAGCACAAAATGTTTCAGTCCCTTGGATCTGCATTAAAATAGGCTAGATACAAGAACATTTTGACCCTTCACCATTGTTAGGCAGCATATTTTTCAAGCATTCGGAAATGCAGAAATAAGCCGCTGTCGATGTGTTTATAAATAGATCATGTGCACACTGAGTGTGTGAGAAAAAAATTCTGTGATAGACAGCAATGTGTCATGTTACCTCGTGTTGGCCTGCGAGCACTCTTGGGCACAGGAGTGTTTTTCTGCTCCTCTAGCTGCTCCTCATTTTCCACGTTCTCCAGGCCTTTTGTATGCACTGCTGTTAACTTCTTCTCAAACTCCTCTATCTGAGTCTGTCAGTAGAGGACAGCAATAAGATGCACTCAATTAAAAATATCAGCATAATCAGAATAATAAAGATGCATCAAATCAAACTGACATTTTACAAACAGATAAAATGTTTGTAAAATACATTGAAGGTGATGGCACAGCAGTAGCACGCAGCGAGCTGCTCTGCATCCAAAATAGTGCCATCGTAGCTAGTTTTGTTAATTTGTGTTGTATGTAGCACCATGATATACTGGGAGAATGTTTCGTTTCACTGGGTACGGAATTGTATATTACTGAAATGACAAAAGCCTACATTGACTGGTAAGAATTCATTGCAATAAATAATTCGTACTAAAACTATATACCATCTTAACCTGACAAACACTTTTAATGGTAAAGGTAAATGCATTCAAATACTGGGCAGCTGATCAATTGTGAAAAATAAACCATTTGAACTGCATAAATGTTTTGTTTTTTTTATTGTTCACCCCTGCCCCGCTGGTGTGTTTAATTTTAATTTGCGCATTTTTGATAGGCCTCTGCATATTATACTCAAACAAATATGCCTGTGTGAAGTTTACTGTACTTTAAGCTGAGGCTTGGCTCTGCGGCGGAGTTTGGCCAGGATGGAGAGCAGAGGTTGGTAAACTGCATCTTCAGTAAGTTTATCGCTATAACACTCCCAGCACTCCTGCAGCTTCTTAAAGCCTCGTTCACACATGGAGAGTAGTGACAGAGAAACAGCCAGGTCTGCCCACTGTCGCTCCGTCCTAAACAAAATCAGACATGTAGACAAAAACTTACTTTTATCTTACGTAAACACCTGAAACAAAAACAATATAGCATCTAACTAAAGCAGTTACTCATATACTTGTTCATAACAGACAAACTGAGCCATTTATAGTCGAGGGAAAAATGAATTATTATAACTACTCACTTGGCAGTTCTGAAACGCTGACAGAGCTTCTCCACCAAACTCTCAGTCTGCCTCTCCTTAGTTATGTAGGAAAAGAGTTGCCTATGAGAAAGGGAAAGCAAATTTATCAACTAGATATTTACAAGAATATTGGCCAAATATCAAATATAAATGTATTTACTTCATAATAGTGCTGAAGTCCTCTTCTTTCATGCCCCGTTCTGGATCTGACAGTCTGCTTATAATGTCTGGCAGAAGATTATAGATAGCATTATCCTGAAAGGGGAAAGCATTAACATGATTAATGAATCTTATTTCTCTAACAAGAAGCACAGCTTACTCACTTTATATCAAAATTTAAATGCAATTCAAAACAAAAAATACCTTTAACATGGGGCCAGTTTGTTATCTTTATTCATCTAATATTTTCTAACCACATAAAACTTAAGTTATTACCTTTCCAGCCAGTTCATTGAAGAAATTAACTGCAAGGTTGGCAATATGTGGCTCAGGGTCAAGCAGGAGCGCAGCAACCTCACTGACCTGACCTTTGACCTTCATCACATCCTTTAGCACCAATTGGGTCAGAACTGTGATGGCAGTCAGGCGCACTGACGCATTTTCATCACACAGCCTTAAAAGAGAAAATGCAATATGGAATGATTGTTGTTTCACAAACCATTAGGTAGAGCACAAAACATCTTACTTTACGGGATAATTAGCAAACTACAATGCCATGGTAGTCGGCAGGATACAGGCCTGTTTGGACATCAATTAAGTAAGATGGCATACCTGGCGTACAAGTTGGGGGTCCAGGGTTCCAAAATATTAGGGAACCGAACCGTCAGGTCTCCGAGGGCAATGATGGCATTTGCTCTGACGACTGGGAGAGGAGATTTCTCCAACACGGTGAAGAGTAAACGGATATTATCCTTACACACTGTTGGGCTGTTGGTGTAGTAACACCAGAGAAGTAAAGGGTATTTAGAATTAAAGCTAATCATAAACACAAGCAGGATTTTACTTTAGATTTCACATTAAAGAAAGTCAAGTATAACCTTTGACTATTTTAGTGTCTGTATGCCACTAATTTACTAGACATTAATCAGGGTTTCACTTTCAGGACGAGTTTTAGTATAGTAATAAAAGTTTACAATGCAATTGGCAGTTTACCTGATCATCATGAACTGGGAGAGAGCGAGACATGCAGCAGTGGTGAGCTGGGTGTGAGAATAGCGACCAGGTGAGCTGCACACCTTCACCAGCAAAGGCAAAAACACACTGAGCATGTTTCTTTCTGTACACACAAATGAAAAAAGGAAATGTCATTATTAGGTCAACAAACAAATGTTGCATATTACCAATGACAAACTTTTAATTTTATGAACTAGCCAAATAATTAAAGAGGAGGACCACCAGCTCTCACCAGCCAACAGTTCTGTTTCACAGATTTTACGTATGAATTCTGCCTCTGTGTCCTCTGCTGAAGCACCAGTCAAGCCAAGCTCTTCTTCTACACAACTGTCATTGGTTTCCTGCCACATGTGATGCAAATAAGTTAGAAATCAGGATCATCCCTCGAATTGTACAAATGATTATTATTATTAATAATGGTAAAAATTATGATATGAATAAGAATAATTATTATTATTATTGAGAATGTTATATATTCATTATATTATTATATATAATTCATAATATATTTTATTTTGTTTATTTAGTTTTGTATTATCTTAAAGAAGAAAAACTGATCAGCAGAGAACAATGTAATTACATCTGTTTGGAAATAAATGTACTGTTGTTTAAGCTGCTACATCAAAATAAAAAATTTAAATATATAAAAAAAAAAGAAATCAGGATCATCAATATCAAAAATCTGCCTATAGTTTGTGAAAAACTGTTCATTTTGATGCAGACCTTGTTCTTGTTGACAGGCCCTTTCTCCTCTTTCTCCTCCTTCTCTCCTCTCCGCCGCCGAAGCTCAGTACTCACACTTCTCTCCAGGTGAGACACCTGCCAGAAGGCCACAAAGCCACACAGGGAGAGTAGCTGTGCCAGACCAACACAGTTTACTACATACATAGTGTAAAAGAAAAAGACAAACAAAGCATTAGAAGAGAGAGGAAAAAAAAGGTGCTTTCTTGTTTATTGATCCTACCTCTCTTAAACTTTGAGCCAAACTCCACTCTATATAAATCACTCAATACTTGGATTTTGTTTATAGAGATAATAGGATAACTGTACCTTTCTGTTCCTGGGAATCCTGTGAGTCCTGGCAGCCTTCTGACATTTGTGACTGCTCCCCACACTCAGTAATTTGCTCCAGCAGTAGGCGAGCTGAGCGCTGGAGTAGGCAAGCGCATAGCTGATCCGGTGACTCTGCAAGGAAGTAGATGAGGCGGACTGCCTGTTCCATGAAAGTCTGCCAGTGGGGGTCGGACAATATCACTCCTATACAGGGGACAAGGTGATATTCACTGCCTGGTGTTTCATTGCATTTATGTATACAAGAAATGATAAAATACTTAGTATATACATATATTTTTTTTCCCTTGACAAGAACTTTGGTAATCAAAACAGCATTGCTTGTGTAAGCTTTTTATATTCTGCGTTTCAGATAGCAACTAGAAAATACACAGGTGTGTACCATCAGCAACAGCCTGGGTCAGACAGCTAAAGAGATGGTGGTCCATCGGAAGTCTGAATGCAGGTCCTTTAGATTGCTACAACACAAAGACTGGTTACTTTTGTATACACAGCATACAGTCAATTCTTGCATGCTCACATACATGTTTAATTTTATATGACCGTTACATGTTAACATACCCTTATGTGGTCAGTAATATTGGTGATGGTAATAACGGTGTCTCTGGCCAGTAAGTAATCTTCAGTCACCTTCTCTCCCAAAGCAACGGAGCAGAGTGTGTCCAGGTTACCAAGTACAACTTCCCTCTCAGCTCTACGCACACATACACAAAGAAGAACATGGGTAAGGTCTAAGGGCCCAATTTTGCTATATTATGGGACAATGAAAAGTCTTGTGTAGACTTGAGGTGACAGTTTTAGATTATTCCTTCCAAATTTCTGTATTAACAATGCAGAACAATAATGCAGAGACTCTTTTACTTTTCTTGTTTATTCCGGTCTGCAGTTAAATATAAAATGTCTTGATAAGGGTTTTACAGCCTTGAACTACTATAACAAGCATGTTTAAACAAACAAAGCTGACATACAGTGAGTCTTCACACAAGACTTGTCCCTCACCGTGCGGCCATGCCAAGCAGCAGTACTGCAGCTCTCCTGTGCAATGCGGAGGTCTCCCTCTTTCCTGAAAATCTTTCCCAAAGCACCTGTACCACAGATGCCTGCAAAGCACCCTCAGTGCTGAAAAACTCCTGCACCTGCAAATAAAGAGACAGTCAGTGTGGCGACTTGATCTTTGGAACACGCTTAGTATAAATTTCATGGATGGAATAGCACGCGTTTATTTCATCAGTCATGGCCTTTTATCCTCGATACTGCAATGCATTTTATTTCTTTATTTCATATGCATGATTTTTTTAAAGCAATTCACTTTTGTATGATATGGCTGATTGATCAATAAATACCTTTTTTTAATATTATTCTGTTTTGTTATAAGTACAGTGAAAATACTCAATACACTTCCTCTATAGTGGATTTAGAGCACTTGTTGTGGTATTATTATGATAGGGGTCTGAGAAAACTTGCTGAGTGAAAAATCTATGAAACATTTTTTTCCAGAAAGTAAAATGTCTGTGTAAAATTTAAGAGATGAACAGGCAAATCTTTTGGACAGACAAAACAATTAGTTTACTTCTAATCCATCAGGCAGGGTTTTAAATGAACATGGTTTTGATTTAGCATACCATAGTAATGCACATTAAAATGGCATAAGGTATAATTAGTGCACAGTGTCAGTTGCTTTCTGTTGTCTCATGTTGAGGTACTAACCCTCGGTTAACACCCACTACAGATACAGCTAATTCATTTGCTAATACATCTGTATTATTCCTTTTACTCCAAATTTTTTTTGCGTTTGTCTGAACAGGAGTAGAACTGGAAAGCCTGGCCCTATAGCATAGATTGGAAAGCCATAGATCATGACTCTTCTTCTGAAGATGCTTGACTTTGGGTGAACAAATAATTTAATTCCTTACTATCTCCTCCAAACACTGAATGGTTCCCAGTGAGGCATCAACCATCAACTCAGACAGACTGTCCACAAGAGTTTGGGCCTTGGTTCTATCCAGGAGCAAAGACAAAAAGGAGAACAAAGGACAAAATTAATATTTAATCTTACTTAAACCCAGCTAATCATTTACAAAATGTCTCTTGTACATTATTTAAACTCGTGCTGGACGAGTTTCTCAACAAATATAAATGAATATGATTTTCAAATGCTCTAATCATAATTGTACATTTTCATGTATATGAATATTAATTTAAATTGAAACATGCAAGAATGAGGTTTAAAAGTTTACACCAATATAAAGGAAGCATGTTCTACAAAGATAATAGTACAACCCATAGAACAGCAAATAGGGAAAGTTATGTTTTTTTATTATTATTCCCTTATTTTATTAAAAAAGTAAAAAAAAAAAATTATAATAATATTGCTCGCACTAAATGACAAATCACACACACCTGGTGTTGTCTCCTTGAGGGTTGAGGTAGAGGCGCCTGTATGCCTGTACAACAGCATCTTTAACTGCAGTATCAGAGGACCAGACGAGCGGCAGCATCTTCCTCACTCCACACACCGAGTCTGCAACGCTGAACTCACACGCAGTCACACAGAACTGTACCGCCTCCTGAACCACTGAGGATGTTAGAGGAGAGAGTTATTTTGCTTCTAAACAGCAATAAGGTGCAGATACAACTGCAAAGAACTACACCACAAAACATACAGTAAGAAATACAACATCACCACCAACCATAACATTTTGCATATCCAATGTTATACACATCATAATGCATTATAAAGTATTTTTAGTACAGCTTTTGATGGATACATTCTAGTACTCCATTAAATAAAATTATTTACTTATATACATGTAATCATCTGTACTAGTTCTTCAATAAATAAACCAAGTTTTACCTGTAGTGGTCTTCCAATACAGCATGTTGTTAATGACAGCTATGGCTCTCTCAACTTGTAAGGCAAAGCTTTCTGTATCTTTCAAGTACTGAACCAACATCTCCTGCTTCTTCAGCTCACTCTCCTTCTCATCACACTCTCCTTCTGTTTGTGGTGCGGGGGGCTGATCACTCGCTACGATATCTGAAGCCTGTTCCTCCTCAGGACCTGTAAGGAAGGAGAAATTCAGAACAAACTGCACAGTTATATTTGGGTAAACTGAACAGGAACCAAAATATAGACCCCATTTAGCGTTAGAAAACATGGCGACAGCTAACAGAAAACGTTAACCAACACTAACTAGTCAGTTTTGTTGGCTGTCATGTTAATAGCAGACTTAAATATGAGAACATTAACACCAGGACCAGATGTGCTCTTTGTATCTTCCTTTTATCCATTACTTGTAGTAGTGGAGCAATAGCATGTTAAGAGGAACTAGAGAAATTACCTAATGTTATGCTAATTCCGCAACCTTAGACACGTAAATGCCTATAACGGACAATAGTTCATTTAACCTTACACTAAAGACATGAGCATTTCTCATGATCTCCATGTGATTTTCGTCTTTTAACCAAAGTAGTTTGAAGCAACTGGTAAACATCAAAACCTCAATTTAAAGTCAATACTTCTTCGAATTTTTGAATAACATAGCAAGAGGATATTTTCAGTAGACAATTAGGGTTTGCTTCTTTTTGCCTCCAGCTAACACAGACAATCATAACATAGGCTCTAAAAGGATTTATTAACCAAAACTGAACTTGAAATTTTAACATTCAAGCCTCTACAGGCAGCAACATGCCTACCTTTAAAGACTGATGCCAGTGTGCTAATCAGTGTATCTGCATTCATACTGGACAAAGCAGAGAAGAATGGAGACTCTGGGTACAGAGTGTGAGCTTGCACGCACAGCCGTACTGCATGCCTATACACACACAGAAACACAAGGGAACCAGCACAAAATTTGAAACAATTATTCACAAGGTCATCGAGTTGTTGTATGAAACGAACAAGATCAGGATTTTCAGCCTATAAATAGTTTAAGTTCTTCCAAAAAAGAAAATGAAGTAAAATATATAAATGTAAGTTTCAGCAAAAATAATAACCAGGATAAAGTGATAATCAATTCATAATTCCAAACAAATCAAATTTTTACAGATATATGAGGATGATATTCTGTATCGTAGATTATAATGAATGATTTGTTGATTTCCTGAGTATTTCAAGTGATCGATTATGAAAAATGGCAACAGATTTTAATTGTTACATTTTGGAAACATGTCGTGTTGCACAGTTTTTCCTGCACACAACTGCTTTGTAGTGGAAACACGGTCATGACCCGATTGTGTAAAATAGCAGAGGACCTCAAGGTGACCCGTTATCACACACACACACACACACACACACACCATAAAAAGGAATAATATGAAAACAATGATATACAAAATCTGTCACAAGGAGCGTACACCCAACAGTAACCGTATGAGTTGGCCTATGATGTACTTCTATTTTGACAGCTGTGTACTGTTTGTAACATTGATATATTCAGTAAGAGAGGCTTACTGAATAAGTAGTCTATGTACAGTGGTGTGAAAAACTATTTGCCCCCTTCCTGATTTTTTATTCTTTTGCATGTTTGTCACACAAAATGTTTCTG
>JAOVVA010000024.1:9637661-9649852 GCA_028565275.1 Leiocassis micropogon
ATTTAAGTGTGACAAACATGCAAAAGAATAAGAAATCAGGAAGGGGGCAAATAGTTTTTCACACCACTGTATATGTGTGCAGTGTACTTCGGGTGCAGGAATAACAGTTTGTTTGATTCTCTGGAAATCCTACAAGTGCAATAATCACCGTACTGTGCGGTTAAACTGATTATCAAAATACATTTATGGAACGTTACCAACTCCCATCACTAACATTCGCTGTGGTCAATAAGAACCAGGGGACTTCAGGAATAATTTATTTTCTGATTTAAAACACAAAACAGTATACTTTTTAAAGAGTAAGCCTGAAGATAATAAGGTAGCTTGATTATTTGTTAGCAAGAGAAAAATAAATTGGATCATACTTGGATCATATTTCTCTAAACTGCATTCCATGTCTCCAACTATAAAAAACAATCATTTGAGATCACGTTACAGGCTTAAAAATATTGCCAACCTATTTTGATCCCATTATGTTACCTGTATTTGCTGTGTCTGAGGTACTGAGCAATTTGAACAGCAGTGTCTCGATCAGTGTTGCCATGTTCGCCTTCTCTCTCTTCCTCCTCTTCATCCCTGTCAGAGTCATTGTTAGCTTCAAGATGAGCCCTGACTGTGTGTGAGACCTCCGGCTCCATTGCAGCCCACAGATCAGATGCAGAGATTACTGGGACTGTAAACAGAATTAAATTAATGGGACAGCTATTGCTAAAGGGGACATGACAAAAACAAGTTTAAGAGGTAATCAAACACCCTCAGATTACCAAAGATGCAGCTCATAGGCTACTGGATACAGCAGAGCTGAGACTCTACCAGAGTTCACTCACACACACACACACACACAGAGACACACTGTCTGCCCCTAAACTCTCTCCCCAGAATTACTTTAGAGGAGAGTGTGAGTAAAGGAGCTTTATTAATGTAGGCTGGCCCTTACAACAGAGCAGCAAATCTCCGCTGCCCTCTCAAGATTACCAGCCAACATGAACACAGGAGAACTCAGACTCGCATCCAGTAAGCTCGCATTCGCCTTGGTATCATCACTGGGCAACCTCAATGTAGAGAAAACTATACATTTATCCACCTTTTCATAGTCCATAACAATGCAACAAAATTATTAGCAAATTTTAAACGAGGCATCTCACTCAATCATAATGCTTTAGTGCCTACAATCTATGCATCATATCAACAAGCATAAACAAAAACAAGCATATACCTGGTGCTTTCTCCCTCATGTTCTCCCTCATCTCTTTGAGCTTGCCGATCTCTTTTTCCAGAGGTTTCTTCAAATCCACACTGCTAAGCTAAAAAAATGAGAAGCAACATGACACTGCTGTAAATTATATATTTTAGATTTATCTATAGTACATAAAACTAAAGGTGCTGAAGGTATCAGGTAGGGCTGCCACATAGATTCAAAAAGGTAAATTTAATATCTTGTCTAAGTATAGGCTAGGCTAAAACCAAATAATTGGACAAATTCTCATTATGCTGATTTATATTTATATTATTTATTCATTCATTTGTTTTCTTATATAAACAAGTTGATAAACTTTCCATGAATCCCCAACTATGCGTACATTATCTATAATCATTTGCAGGCTTTTGTGATAAAATAATTGCACATCAATATTGTGATTTCAATGTTTATGCAATTATGTAGCATTAGTACTAAGCATTTTAATACTTTATTAAATATTGTAGAATTAATTATGATTTGGAACTTTTGACGCAGCAGAAAAATGGCAAATCAAACCTACACACCATCACGGCCACATGTCCAGTCATGTGCAGGACTAAGCGGTAATTAAATGACTACGTTTCACAACGCACCCTTGCAACAATCTGGCAGCTAATGGCAATGTGGGGAATTTTCCAAAACAAAAACAGAAAAACCTTTTCCATCGTCTGTGTGGTGCATACAATAGGTTTATGTGCATCGTAGGAGAAAATCATAGAAACTAAACAGGAGCCAATATTTATTGTATAGACTGAAACTGAAAGAAATGTCACCTCACATACAAGTCCAGAACCATATTCTAACCCTATAAAACACACTTAAACGCTTTTTCCCCTGCTTCATCACACACACACTAGCCTTAACTCACCTAGCACCACTTTAATTTCCTGCAGTCATGTTAACAACCCAAAAACCAAGCCTTCCACAATTTTGCATTTTAAAACTCATACCAACCACTGCATGCTCCTTTGTGAGGGTGTGTGTAGGGCCCGTAGCTTTAATATAGAGTGTTATTAATTCATATAAATGCATGAAATGCACATGCTGTTCCACTTCAGCAGAAAAGAGGACTTTTGTATCTTAAAAGGTAGTTATAGTTGAAGTGTATGTGACTATCCCATATGACAGTGTGGCCCTATTAGCTAATGTGGCAAGATGATGCAGAAAATATGTAAAGTATAAAGCACCATTAAATGATCTACCCAATCTCTCCACATGGCCTATGCAAATCAGTAACAGACACCAGTCAGTAGGCAGGTTACCCAGGGTTTACCTTGCAGCTGTAGGGATTATGGGCGATGAAAGCAGCCACAAGTTGGATAGCACTCTTACACACGTGGACTGATTTATCACCAAGACGACCAACAGCCAACTCCATCACTTCAGTGTATCTACATAATGGCAAAGCCTGGAGAGAAAAAAAAAAAAGTATTATTCATCTGCTGTTTTCAAAACACTCAAGCTGTAATTTCTTTTATCAAACACGCACTTACCTTGCTATTGACAACGCGGGTGTACACTTGAAGCACTCGAGCTCTGACGTGCGAATGTGCGTCATGTATGTGTTCCTGGAGGGTGTCGAGGAAACGGTCTCGATCTGCTCGACTGGAATCGTCCAATTTATCACCACTTAACACACGTACCAGCACCTCCCCCAGCACCTCACACACCGCCACACGCATACTGGAGCTCTGAGAGAGATGAATAATACATAAAAAAATTTAATCCCCCATGTATACTTTGTATTGTTTTGGATATATTGACCCTAATAAAGGTGACTATAGAAACAAACACTCAATTCACCCTCAGATTACCAAAGAAGCAGTTCAAAGCCTACTGAATAGAGCAGAGTGCTGAGAATCTACCTGTATTCGCGTACATACAAAAAACACACACACACTGTCAGCACACTTTACACATGTTCTCATTCCTTCCTTTAGAGAAGAGTGTGAGTAAAGGAGCTTTATTAATGTAGGCTGGCCCTTACAACAAAGCAGCAAATCTCAGCTGCCCTCTCAAGATTACCAGCCAACAGGAACACAGGAGAACTCAGACTCGCATCCAATAGGCTCACATTCGCCTTGGTATCATCACTGGGCAAATTCAATACATGACTATAACCTGTGTATTTGTTTAAATGCATTTACCGCATGGTTTTATTTGCAGGGCTCATCACAGCATTATGCACAAGTAAACTTATATATAAGTTTATGTTCTGTCGCTAAGCATTTACTCATCTCATTCTGGGTACAGGGGCATTGTAAAACTGAAACATGTTTGGGCCCCTTGGTTCCAGAGTAAAACCATAAAGCTACAGCACAGAAAGACATGCTAGATAACTGTGCATATCCTATGTAGTTCACATATACTGTAAATGGTCAGATGTGCACAAACCTTTGCAAATAATAGTATTTCTAATTTACTGATTCACCTTTGAAATATTGATTATATAATAAATGATGTCGAATGCATGTTAAATCCTAGATGTTAATTTGACACTTCATTAACACCACCAATCTATGTGATAAGAAAATTGATAAAATAGCTAAAAGTTGAAATCAAACACAATGAACATCAATGTAGAAAGATACAAAAAGGATTAAACATGTTTACATGAAAACAGGATTAACCATTACCTGGATATAAGCAGAATATAAAATTGACATGCTATTTACAGTATCTATTGTCTATGGAAGCAAGTTCATCCTGACTGTTTCAACTATATAAGTGCAGTGCTGTTACAAATGTTCTTTCAGTCTGTGACTGCCTTAGTATATAATAAATAAATAAATAAATAAAAAAACACTGTACCTCTCCATCCAGGTGTGTGAGAAGCACACTGATATTAGGGATCATGGTTTCTGGAACAAGGGTACTGAGTTCAGACAAAAAGCTAGAAAAGGACTTTACACCTGATCCCTCTCTAGCCAACTCATCACTGGACTTCTGCCCAATCTCTCTGAAACACAAAACAGAGACATGGTAAAAATATTAACGCATGTATCCTCACACTAAAAAACAGACATATGTGCACAGGAACACGTAGCCACAGCTTATATCAAATTTTGCATCACAACATGGTTGTCCAATTCATTTTACAAGAGAAATAGTACATGTTATGTACACTGAGTACACTGTTTTGGGGAAGAAGAAGAAAAAAAAAAAAACATTTCAAAATTTCATTGACACCTTTAGCTGTGTTTACAGTGCACAGTGTGGTTGCAAAGCCATGTGTGCAAATTATTCCTTATCATCACAGAACCACTCATGATTTGTGTCATGGAATATGCCCATGTTATCAGGGAAGATGAAATTAATTGACATGATAACGTGGTCATTCAGTACATTCAGATCATCAGCTGACTTCATTTTATTGCACATAACACTGCTGAGACTAGACCTGAAGGCAAACCCAAATTGCACAACATATTTTTCTTAATTTGTTTAGTTTTATATGCACAAAAATTTGCAGTTGTAATTCAAAGATGAAATAATGACCATATGGCATTATCAATCATCATCCTAATCATGATAGACTTTTTATTAATTGATGCATTGTTTGACAAACTCAGCAAAAAATTTAATGTGATATATGTTTGGCTATAAAAGTGAAAAGCCCATATCCAGAATTTCTGACCTGAAACTTACCTCATGATCTCTCCTACAATCACTTTTACTCCATACTCTGAGCTCCAGGCTGCCACTGCCTGTGCACACACTGAGGAGAGCTGCTCAAAGTGCTGCAGCAGCTGAATCACCTTCACACACGCTCCTGCAAAATACAAAACAAGTCTCTTCATAATCACACAGACGATTATACAAAACTGTATATAATTATAAAAAAATTACAAAAACATTTATGATATTTTAATTACATAGCACTTACTATAATCATTTTTACCATGTATCTCTATTTCTATGCACTTTAGTGTGTTCACTAACCAAGCATGTGGTTGTATTTCTTCACCATAAGTCCCAGTACATGGATGATAGCATCACGTGTGGGTTTACTCTTCATGTGACTGATAGTGGGATTTTCTAATAGCTTATAACAGCAACATGTGACACAGCTACAGAATCCAGCGATAGACAAAAGGACATACACAGAAAATGGTTATAAAATTCTGAAGTAGAATCACATCACAATTATTTTTTTATATATATTCAGTACTTATATTTATATACATATATACACATTTTATTACATTTTTTTGCTGGTTGTATGTTTCACCCTCAGACTTCCCAGGATATGAAAATATGCATTAGGTTTTAAAACACTGATGTATCCTTGGTGCAGATTATAAGCAGAAAGAACTTCCCACCTTACAAATTCTTCCTCTACCAGAGAAAGACTCCACAGAGAGCGGATATCCAGCTGAAGCAATTGGGTCAGACACTGCAACACAGTCTCGCGCTCACTGTCCCAATGCAGCAAGCCCTTACCCCCTGCTTTCTCCTTTTTACGACCCTGTAACACACATGCTACATCTATTTAATTTATAATAAGAACATATTTTGAAAAAGTATACACCTAAACCAAATCCTAAATAAAATACTCAAAGGAATTCAACAAAGCCTGATAATTTAATTGAGAGGAAAGGTCATTTGCCAGTGATTGCCCTCAGATTACCAAAGAACACACTCAAAGCTGTTTGACCACAAAGAGAAACGTGACCCTATTGTCAGAGAAAGAGAGGGGGGGGGAGAGAATGATAATGTGCAAGCTGCCATCAATTTGCTAAACCCATTTCTTTTGGGAAGCATAGAATCCTGATTAATTGCTTGCATTACTGTAGGTGGGCCCTTACAGCAAGGCAGTCAGTCTCCACTGCTCAGCCAAGATTACCCACCACTTACAGAGCACAATCTCACAGTCATTCAGCTCATAGATGCCATAGTCTCATCACTGGGCTCAACCATCACAGGCTTTTGCTTTTAATGTAATAACTGCTACCACAAAAGATGAATTAAGACAAAAAAGTAATGCTATGATAACATGCATACATTATATATATATATATATGCTATTCATAAGGCTAAAAGGACTTCGAGACCTTGGCCAAACACTCAGTGCAGAAGCTAAAAGACTGAAAAGAAAATTAATTTCTATTTGAAAACAGAAGATTTTTATAAATCCTTCCTATGTCCTCAGATTTGGATTAGTTGGATTAGTTTAGAAAGCTAGCTATAGTAAAAAAGATTAAGATTGACATCACATTTCTTTTTACGAGTACCTTGCTGGGTGCAGTAACAACACTCTCCCTGTTGGAGTCACTCTCTAGATATTCAGTGAGCTTGCAGAGCAGGAACACACTCATCTTGACAGCATTGAGCTGCTCTTTGCGGTCGGCTGCTGACAAAGATCCAGCCAGGAGGAGGGGTGGCAAGGACACGGACAGGGCCTGGACCACTAATAACACATGAGGGAAAAGATTAATTGAGGAGGTGATGAAATTCATCACAACACTGATTTGAAAGCTTTTCATCACCAAGACCTACCTTGTATGAGAAGCTCGAGGGTGTTCTCCTTCAAAGTCACATCTACTGTGCGGAAGTTCCTGAAATTGTGATCACACACATTTACTTCTGGTAGATTCAAAGAAATTTCTTTAAAAATATCGTCCAGTTTTTTAAAAAAATATGAAGTGCTGTACTCACTGTAGGACACTGTACACGGTGTCAAAATGCTCCAAGATGCACAGCGGGCCCCGACTTCTCAAAGTAGCTTTAAGGCCTAATGTAGCGAGAGAGAGAGAGAGAGAGAAAAAGAAAATTTCACTATAGAAACAGATAATCTGAACTAGTATTCTTAGACCTGGCTGATTCAGCTGCAAAACATGTGTGAAAAAAGACACATTTAAAATCATAAACACTCTCAAGAATTAATAGCATGTTGTCATGTGATGAGGCTTAAGACAGCAGGAAACATTTGCCTGTTTGACAGAGGCTTTACAGGCAGTTTTGGGAGATACCAGGTAAACATGGTAAACATGAGGAAACCATACGCAGACACTGAGAAAAAAAAAACAACTTGTTTCTCCACTGTGTTTATTGCCAAACGGTAACTCATTCCACTATGGTTTACTTTATGCATCACGTATTTAACATATTTTATATATTTATCTAACTGTATTTCTATGATTTAAAGGGAATCGTTCATTCATGATACATTAAGTGGACAGAGTGACATCTAACAGTTTTTGTCCTGAAAGAAGGCCGAAGTTTCCTGTCTCCCATAGGAACAATCCAAGATTTGGATAAACATGAATCCGGTTTCTTGTAAATAAAAACAAAAAGTGACAAAAGTGAAATTCACTGTTTAATGACACACTCAATTATTTTAAACAGACAGTCAATATAAAAAATATTTATATTAAACAAATTGTTATAAAACAATCAGGATACAAGATGAAGTCAAACAACTTATTCTTCAAAACCTGCTTCATTCGGCAGGGCACAGAGTGAAAAAGACATTTGCAGTACTCTGGTGTTATTAGCTTAATCCATGCCTGGTTCATAGCTTTCTCGAGACTGTGTACAGACATTTGCCACAGAAGTTCATTACTCACTTGAGAATTACCTAGTTTTAGTTTAGTGGGGGTTTTTTTTTGTGCAAAGCTTCAAAAAGTAAAAGTCCTGCCAAGTATTTTTCCATCCATTAACCAAACCAGATTCTAATTAGCATGACGGCCAGATTGAAACTAATTAGCGACATTGGCTGTTTTTATACAGAGGCAACTATAATATATGACATGCAGTTTGTTGTCTTAATACATCACTGTATATGGCCAGAAACAGTCATCATACACTGTCTGGACCCCCCTTATTAAACCTTATAAAACATTATTAAGGTTATATACTAGAATGAATTAAATCCAATTCTGAACAATCTGCTAAAAATAATCAAATAATGTTTTCCTATAGAAATGAGGAGATTAGCAGCGATTGAGCTGAGTCTGTAAACATTAAACCAAGATTAAAACAGTATAAAGTTAATAAATGAGTACAGTACAGGGGACAAATGTACATACTGTTGAGGTGAGAGGGCAGCTGTTTAGGAGACAGCACACTCTGGACCACATACTGGTTTATAGCTCCGGATTTCAGCAGATCATCCAAAGCAACCGGCACGGCGAAATCCCACGACATCTGAGTCAGCACAAACAACAACAGTAATCGTACACGGCCTCGACTACATGAATAAAACTAAACGGGTTAACTAGCCAGTGTAGCCACTTAGCAAGCTAGCTACAGTAAAAACAGAGCATTAGCGCGCCGGTGTTTTTATAAACACCAACATGCCCTTTACAGCCGATCCCTCACATTACAATCCTGGGTAACAAAACTGAAAGCCCTGCTAGCGAACTAGCTCACGGAACTCCATTAACGAATTACAATTTCAAATAACTTCACTGAGGAAAAAAAAATAATAAAAAATTCATAAAACACAGAATATGTGAAGCTCAAGATACTTACCGCTGCAGAGTTAATAACCTCAGCACATATCACACACGGCTAAAACACAAAGCGCTGTTAACTGCGCTAACCCAACGGTTATTACTGAATCTTTGAATTTTATCACGAGCGCGCCAAAGGAAGTGTGTCATTGCCCCGCCCACTCAGCAAAATAAAAGTCTGTAGAATTATCGCGTACTTGTTCATCGTCAAAGTGCCAGCCCTCAACTTCATAGATCATTTTTTCTGCTTCAAACTCACCAAAATCGTCTCATTACTTTTTAAAATAATAATTTAATGAATAACTATATTTAAAAAAAAAGATAAATACAGAGTAGAGGCACATACCAAGTGCCAGTAATGAGAAACGATGATGATGTTTGCCCTGGCTCAGAAGATTCACCTCTCAATCCCTCATCATTATAAATAACACCCAGACACTCATTCCCACTCACAGCTGAACCATTCCTGAAACCACAGATGTGCTGACCTCTGTACAATCCACAGACTGGATAAAATAGCTCTGAAATTATTATGACACTTTTAAATCTCCCAGTACAATGTCTCCAGTACTAATACTTATTTCCTTTTTAAGGAACATGCACTTATTTTAATTTTACATTCACTCATTTCAGGAGAGATTTACATTTACATTTAGGCATTTGGCACGCACTCTTATCCAGAGCAATTTACAAATGTGATTTGAAGTTTCCATTGATGGATAAATTTTTACACTGGGTTACTACCTTACTAACTAAAAGTGTCATCAGTCAAACGCTGTTGGGAAGTTGACCTAAATAGAACCTAAAAACCTACAACCTAGAACCTACAACCTAAAAGAAACAAATAAGTTTATGGTGTTTGATTAAAGATTGGCTGTGCGGACATCTAGAAGAAAATTTAGTCCACCACCCAGGACAAAAAATAGCCTAGATGCATGACATGCTCGATCCCTGAGAGATGGAGGGACCATTTGAGCAGAATTAAATGATAGAAACTAATGTCACAGGTTCCATTTAGAGAATTCAAAAGGAGACTCATTTAACTTTTTTAAAACATATTGATACCATTAGAATGAAGATCTCCTCCAGGGTCGAGGGTTCGATTCCCACCTTGGATCTGTGTGTGTGTGTGTAATTTGCATGTTCTCCCCAGGCTGGGTGGATTTCCTCTGGGTACTCTGGTTTCCTCCTACAGTCCAAAGACATGCAGATTAGATTAATTGGCGTACTCAAGACAGGGCAATTTTAACCAACAGTACTTTGAATTATACACAAGTTTAGTTTTTTACATACTGTCTTTGTCCCTTTGCCCCTATTCAGTAGCTTTAACGAGGACCATTTGAGAAGTGTAAAGGTGTGAATAGTCATGTTGAAAAGTTTGCACCACCCTCTTTAAATTTTATGTGTGTAGTGTAAAAACATAATGAAATATCTAATCATGGTGGTACATTTTTGGAAGGGTTTAAGAAGCATGACTGAGGTTTGCAAAACTGCATCTATACAAAGCACAAGACTTCTGGAACAACATCCTACAGCAGATGAGACCAAAGTAGAGTTGTTTGGCCTAAATGCCCAGTGCAATGTTTGGGGAAGCCAAGAAACCTCTCATACTTAATGTTAAGCACAGTAGTCGAGGGGTGATTATTTTGGCTTGTTTTGCAGCCACAGGAACTGGATACCTTAGTCATTGAGTTGACCATGTACTCCTGTGTCTACCAGACTATTCTAGAGGCAAATGTGAAGCCATTTGTCTGACACCTTGGTTAAACTTGAGTCATTCATCAGAACAATGCTCTGAAGCACACTAGAAAATCTACATCAGAATGGCTGAAAAAGCATCAAGTATCAAGGTTTTGGAATGGCCTAGTTTAGAATTCAATCCAAATTAAATGTTGTGGTAGGACCTTACATGATCTGTGCATAAGTAAATGCCCCAAAATCTCAAAGAACTAAATCAATGATATAACAAAGAATGGGCCAAAAGTCCTCCACAACAATCTGACCATTTTGATTCATACACATTCACATTTCATACAAACTTAAATAATTCTTTTGATTGTGTAAGGCTGCTTTGCGGCAGTGACAATTGCTAAAAGCGCTATACAAATAAAATTGAATTAAATTGAACAATGTGAGACTGATATAGTCCTACAGGAAATAATTTTGAAAAGTTATTGCTGGTAAAGGTGAATCTAAAGCTATTGAATCATGGGATAGTTATTATTGCTCACATGTTTTTTTTGTTCTTTTTAGCTTCATTTTCCCTAAATAAATAATGGTACTGTGAAAAAAGTTATATATCCTTTTGCCTTTTGCCAACCCCCTATGGTGAGATGATTATTACTACAGTATGTTGTTACACAGAAAAATACACCATACAATAAAATGGCCAGCCTGGATCAGCATCAATAAACCACTCATCCAAACCCATTTTCAATTGTTATACCAGCCTGCTAGTTTTTCCTTTAAATAGGGCAGCATTATCTATGGTGAGATAAAATGCTGACTATTGTTTTCCTATGCAGTGAGCCCATTAAAGTTACTAAATCAAAATGTGGCAGGTTATCAATAAAGCTATGTACAATAGTGTTTATGGTTATACATATAATGCAGTGGAAAGTAAAATGCATACACTCACTTCATAAGGTACACCTTGCTGGTAATGGGTGGGAAATGTTTGCCTTCAGAACTGCCTTAATTCTTCATGGCAAACAAGGAGCTAGAAACATAGCTAGAGATTCTGGTCCATATTGACATGATAGTAACTTGCATTTGCTGTAGATTTGTTTGCTGCACATCCATGATGAACATCTCCCATTCCACCACATCCGAAAGGTACTATTTTGGAACCCATTTGAGTCACAGGGATGAATATGATCAACAACAACACTCAGGTAGGCTGTGGCATGTAAAAATGCTCAGTTGATAAAAGGGGCCCAAAGTGTGACAAGAAAATCTCCCCCATTCCATTACACCACCACCTCCAGACTGAACTGCTGATAAAAGGCAGGACAGATCTATGCTTACATGTTCTTTATGCAAATTTCTGACCCTACCATCTGAATGTCATAGCAGAAATTCTTTGGACCAGCTAACGTTTTTTTTTTTTTAATCTTCTATTGTCTAATTTTGGTGAACCCATGTTAATTGTAGCCTCAGTTTCCTGCTCGTAGCTGACAAAAGTAGCACCCAGGGTAGTCTTCTGTTGCTGTAGTGTAGACGGTTGTGCATGGAAACCCCCGTAGATCAGCAGTTTCAGAAACACACTGGCTGTCTGGCACCAACATGCCACGTTACAAGTCACTTAAATAAACTTTCTTCTACATTCTGAAGCAGTTTTAACTTTGAGCAGATTGTCTTGACCATATCTACATGTCTAAATGCATTGAGTTTCTGGCATGTGATTGGCTGATTAGATACAGTGCATCCGGAAAGTATTCACAGCGCATCACCTTTTCCACATTTTGTTATGTTACAGCCTTATTCCAAAATGG
>JAOVVA010000024.1:9664008-9675111 GCA_028565275.1 Leiocassis micropogon
ATATGTTTAAATTATGACGTTACTGTTAGGTAGATTCGATGACCCAGTTGTTACTTTCTATAATATTAGAAGGGGATTTGCATGGTTTCTACAGGAATATGCCTCTGCCATAATGTGTTTTTCCAGCTGGCCTATATAACTAGTTTTTCTCTGTTACACACACACACACACACACACACACAACCACTGGCCCATATACCCAGTGCTTCTGGCAGTTGCCTGACTACTACTTTTGTCACCTGGGATACATGCAGACACACACACACACACACGCACACACTTTTGTCCCATTTTCTAGCAGTTACGGTAACATATTACTACAGCAGCCTTTTGGGAGTGCTAGGGAACTTTTTCATTTTCTCCATATTTATACACTTGCATTAATTCAAAACATTTTTTTCTCTTTTCTGCTGTCTCAGTGAATTAATTAACAAACATTAGAGCGGTCTGAGTTATTATGATGGTTACCACATGATCGTGTTGGTCAAGTGGGTGTTTTTTTCCCCTGTAAAGAAGCTTTAACAGTTTTAACAGTTTTCAGAAATAGATTTAGAGTTTAGATTAATTTAGACTTTAGATCGACAAGTTTCATTATTACTGTAGGGAAATTAACCAGCAGCATTTTACAGCATGGTCCAAAAAACAAAAGGAGTTTCTGTGTCCCCTGAAACGGAATATCATACCACTTTCACCGGTTACATTTGTATTTTTCGTCAGAAATATAATTTAAAAAATCTGCCTAAAATGTCTTTAAAGTTAATTGTGACCTTTTTAAACGCTTTACAGATGCTCTTCGGTGAAAGGATCAACATACTGTAATTAACCAACTGTTGTTTGAGTTGAAGTGTTGTTTAATTGTTATAAGAGGCGCAGTTTTAGTATGTAAAAGGAGACCATGTAAGAAAAGCAAATGCAATTATAATAAGCATTTCTATGAGCAAAATGCACTTTTGTCAGTCACCACATAAAGTGACTAATGCCTCATAATAAGCAGCATGGTTTATATAAATATGGTGGCTGAGGTTCTAAAAAGTGTTACATAATTTTGCAAAGTAAAGGTTTCAAACATAACATAGCATCCTTGATTAAATAATTTTTTTTGTAAGTAAAACTTATTTTATTTTGGCACTCCATGGTGTTGAGATGGCCAGAATTGGGCCAAACTCGGCAATCAACTCTCTGCACATTTGTGTCCCATAAAAGCAGCTTTGCTGTTATGAAACTGAACAGCACTGATCTGGTCATTCAATTTTACCAAATGAGTCCGAGTGTCACTGTTTGGACTGGCACATTATCATTCATCATACAGTAGGATTTACTGCATACAAAGCCAGGAGGATTTAACCTTGTACACAGTAATAAACAATAGCATTTCATAAAATTCAATGTACATCACAATGATCTTTCCCTTTTATGCATGGATCAATCAAATTTTTCATTTTTTAAAGACGTTTATTTCATTTGACCTTTAGGTCTAAAATGGAAAAGTCACAATTTTTCATGCGTTCTTTATATATGCAGTTCAATTCAATTCCTAATCCGCCTGGCATCTTCAGTGCATTATGATTATTAAAGCCAAAAAAAAAACCAAATGTCAAAATTTGTAGTGAAGCTAAACGTTAAAAAGTAGTAAAGCTTTTACGAATCTCTTAGAATTTATTTGCATCAAATGTTTTACATTAGCTCCATCTGTATTTAACGCAGCTGCTAAAATGAACATATGAACAGTGACCGAAACTGTTGATCCAGCTTGTTGTTGTTTTTAGATTATTATTGTTTTTTGACTAGATAGGGAGCTTGAAACTTCAGTCTCCATGGTAACATTGCGTAGGAAGCGGAGAGGTGGCAGGTTCCTTCCGGGTCATTTCAGAGAGTTTGCAAAGACAGAATGTTTGAAATACATCATACCAAGAAACAGCAAGACACCAAATGTACCCTGGTTTAGCCTTTTAATCTAAATAAATAAACCCCATCTTTCCACGACTGTATCTGCAGTTCGACCTGAATCCAGTTACAGACATGCTGAGGGATAAATCCCCTGCTGTACTGCTGCAGCTTATCTGGTCCTGCAGTCTGTGTTGTCTTGTGAAGGATGGTGGAGTTGTGTAATACTAATCTTATGTAACCCACAGTCAGAGAGCAGATTGACGGAATATTAAATTTGTTTGCTATAATTTGCAACGAGACATGAAGTTTCAGAGACAGTTTGCCAGAGTTTGGCTTTTTGAAGAAGTTTATTTATTGGAGAATTTTAAACAAAGACACTTGTTTTTTTGGGGTTATTGTAATGAATTTTTAAAAAGGAACATTACAGTTTTATAATGAATCTCTCTCTCTCTCTCTCTCTCTCTCTCTCGCACGTACCCACACACACACACACACACACACACACACACACAGTACCAGTCGAAAGTTCTAGAACAATACTGGATGTTTTCAAAACTATGAAATAGCACATATGGCATCCAGTCAGCTGTTCTGCACTAGTCCTTGCGCCAACAGTAATGTCAAGTGCATTTGCAAAACCCATCAAGCACCATCCCAGGAAAGCAAGACCAAAACTGACTTCTGCTGCAGAGGAGAAGTTTATTCAAAGTTACCAGCCTCAAAAATCACCAATTAACAGCTCTAATTAATTAGAGCCAGTATGAAGGCTTTACAGAGCATAAGTAGCAGACACATCTCAACTGTTCAAAGGAGATTAGTATATTTTGGATGCCTTCAGTATTGTTTTACAATGTAGAAAGAAATAAAAATCTTTAGACTGGTATATAAAGACCAAAAAAAAGTGGTACATAATATTCATTTACATTCAGAATGGGGAGACGGACCACTGTGTAACATCTTTTCCAGCACATCCCAAGTATTCTCGATGGAGTTACTGTAAGGTCTGGACTAAGGTGGTGGCCAATCCATGTTTGAAAATAATGTCTCATGCTTCCTGAACCACTTTTTTACAATTTGAGCCTGATGAACCTGGCGTTGTCTTATTGGAGCATGTCCAGGCCATTATGGAAGAAAAAAATCTGTTGATGGAAAAACCTGGTCATTCAATATATTCAGGTAGTCAGCTGACCTAATTTTTTGGTCACATAACGTTGCTGAGCGTAGACCTGACCAACAGAAGCAACCGCAGATCTTAGAACTGCCCCCACAGTCTTATACAGTAGGCAACAGGTATGATAGTTACTCTATAATGGCTCTTCTTACCCTGATGGACCCATCACTCTGGAACAGGGTAAATCTGGACTCATCGGACCACAGGACCTTTTGAAGTCTTCTTAAAGCAAAATCAACCAAGGCTTTTTTTTTTATCGATTTGAGTTCAATGAACATTCAGTATGTTGTTGTTTTTTTATCCTCAAACATGTTTTTTCCCTTAAAAATGAAGGTTCTTTACTATCCTTCCAGATTTTAATAATGCATTTTACAGTTTTAATTAATTTTATTAGTTTCAGTCTCCTTAGTTGTTTTCTTGAACAAGACAATAATTTGACCCTTCTGAAACAGAGTATCTTTGCTGAGGATATCTTCTGACATGGTTGCTTAAGAAATGAGAAGCTACTTACTCCATCAGCTAGGGTTAAATAACCTGGAGGCCTCTTAACTACTGTCTTAAACAGTATTCGCTTAGTTAAATTCCTGTGGTGAGTTTCTTTTGGACAGGCAATGTGTGTATTTGCGCGCATGCGTGTGCATGTGTTTCATTTATTAATAAATTATGAAATAAAAATGTGTTCAGACCTAAAACTAGATAAACCTAATTAAATAAATGCTGCAAAACTTTACAGTTTGAATGTTTATTTATTGAACAAATTTATTTAAAAAAATTATATGTTTGTTAGAAAAAGCTTAGCTTTCAGTAACCGCTGTCCCTTCCACCGCAGCAGCAGCAGCTACTTCAACCAGATATGTTGGTAGCGGGCGCTCCACATTGCATACTGACTGGGAGGAATTTTGGCCCGTTCTTCCTTATAAAACTGTTGGTGGTGTTGGTGGGCTTCTCTGCCTTTCTTCTTTGCCTGACATGGTCATCCTAAAATGTTCATCAGTTATGGCAAGCTGTCCTGGATGTGAGGCAGCAAAGCAGAACCACCATGGTACTGTCCTCTCAATGTGGTGGATTAATCTATCCACAGAGCGTTCTATGAATAGAGTTTTGAAAAGTAGTGGCTTCCTTCTGTTCCTGTTCAGTGTTTGCCTGAAGGTGACCTCATTAACATTGAAATTACTCAATGCAACAATGCATCACAGGCAGACACATTTGTGATTTTTGTTCTTTACACCCTATTTAAGCCATCTAGCCAGAAATAATTAGTGGCATTTTACAGTCTCTATTGCAGAGGTGAGCCAACCGAGTTAGCCAAATAAGTTTTACTGTTCTACTTGGTGTTCAGTAACTGAGATTGTTTGGTTGATGTGCATTCCTGTCAACAATTCTGCAATCCTGAGGAAACATCTGTGGGTGTTTGCATGTGACTATGTGCATGTTTATGAAATGAATTTGCAAAAGGGAACTGCCGGTGAAAAAATTGATTTGATCACAACAACCGAGAGATAGAATGAAAGCAACAGATAATAGTCTGTGGTGCCCATTGCTTGGTGGAGGTTGATGCAGTATTTCCTCATATTATTTAGGATAGCAGTATGAAGTTGGCCAGGTAATTTGGAATATGACATTTTATGAGTGACATTAAATCAAATGGAAGGCAGTTGAAGTGTAATGTCCCCTTACGTACATACTGGCAGTGAGTCAGTGCATTTGGAAGTCATACTTAGAGTTGACACTTAAATGGTACTTGGTGAACATGTTAATGTAAGGTTAATGAAAATAATAGCCAGTAATTGTCAAGTGCTGTTCCACACTCTCCCTCTTTTTGTCGCTCGTCCATAATGAGGGGTTAAGAGGGAAATTACTTCTATTGCATCGTTAGTGTAAATGTGAGTGCTGTACAGTCAAGGTTAAGATATAATAAGGGGTGGGTTTCAAATGTTCAAGGGTGTGTGTGTGTGTGTGTGTGTGTGTGTGTGTGTGTGTGCATTCTTGCCTTTGCTGAGGAATATATGAATGTTATTTTGTTCTGTCATCATGTAAGCAATATCTGATTAAGCTTTATATTAACTGATTAAGCAATACACCAATACAGCAAATTGTCGTTGTCCTTGTCATTTACACTTTAGGATATTTAGGGCACAAGCACTATGACATCATCCCTATTACAGTACGTCAGTCTGTGAAGGGCCCTCTTGTTCTTCTAAGAATTTTTTTTCCGCATCCAGGTGTTTTTGGGGGACTTATCATGCTCTGGAGGTATGCAGACAGGTTGGAATCTGCTGCCTTCAGGGCGTCTGAGTAGGACACTCGCACAAGATTTTGCTGCATAGCTAATATACACTTGCACAGATGCATGTGAACCTCGGTACACTTCTAGATCTCATTGAGCTGAAAATTTTTCTTCATTGGACGGCGATGGCGTAGGTGCTTGGGCTCGGTCATTGTTACTTGCAACTATATTTAAGGTCCAAGCACTATGACATCAGCATGATGACGACATGACTATGAGGTCATCACCATCCCACTGATAATGCTGTTTTAATAGTGCTCAAGTCATTAATGCGCTAGAGACCTCGTATTTTTCTAAGGATTTTATTTTATTTTTTTAGGGCACAAGCACATTGACATCTGCACGATGACGACATGACAATGACGTCATCACCATCGCTCCGATAGTGCAGTTTTAATATTGCTGATGTCATAAATGTGCGAGGGCCCCTTTTGTTCTTCTATGGCCCAAGCACTATAGGGTGCACAGGACCCTCTTGTTTTCCTAAGGATTTTTTTTCACCTCCTGGGGATTTTGGGGGATCTTAACACACCCCCAAAGAGTCAAAAACTCATGAAAATTGGCAGATAGGTTGGGATCTGCTGCCATTAGAATGCCTGAGAATCTGGGTCCCTTGGGGCCCTCACACGAGACTTTGCTGCATAGCTCATATACACTTGCACGTTTGAACGTGAAACCCGGTACACATCTAGAGCTCATTGAGCTGAACAACTTTGTTATGGGCTTAACTCAACAGGAAGTCAATTATTTTTTGTCGTTTGTCGTTTGACATCGCTCATACACACTTGCACATATAGGTGTCAAACTCGGTACACTATTAGATCTTATTGATGCATGTCATGGGCTCAAATCAACACAAGGTCAGATATTTTGGATCATTTGCAAAATGCACAATTATGAAATCAGCACTAAAAAATACACATAATGCACATCCTACACACTACACATCCTACACTCGCATCATACACTCACATCATACACACACACATACACTATACACACATCCTACACACCTACTACATGCATACTTATCCTACACATACACACACACACACAGTCTACACACACTACACATCCTACACAAACAATGGCCGGACCAAGCACCTGCGCCCACATTGAGTGACATCAGCATCCGGGGCTTTTTGGAGGTCTCAAAAGGCACACAGGTTGTATGTTGTGCACAGCTGGAGCAGGTGCTTGGACCGAGTGTGTGTGTGTGTGTGTGTGTGTGTGTGTGTGTGTGTAGTGTGTGTTTTTACCTAGGCAGCCCAAGAGATAAATGCAACCTGTCTGAGGACCTTAGAAGCATGACTTTTAAGAAGGTTTAAGATACAGTTTCTTTTTATATACACAAAAATCCAGTAATGAAATCATGATTTACATTGTCATTTAAATGTCAGTGGACAATCTGTGTGGAATGGCTTTGATCAGTGTTCATTTTTAGCTTAGCTTTAAGATGGCTTGTTTTTCTCCTGTAGACAGCTTTCTTGTCCATATTGGTTTATCCTTTTTAACAACAAAAAAATTCACCGGTGAAACCCAGGGCTTGAATTAAGAGTAGACATTCAGACGACAGGGAAAACCTGGGTAACAAAAAACTCTTGCCTGTCAAATTTTCCAATATTCATCAACATTTGAAAAAGGCTTCGTTAAAAAAGAAGGTGCCATGTTTAAAGTTTAATACACCCAGATGTATATGAGGGGTGTTCAAGTCAAACCGGGACTTGAAATTTCCCCATGTATGAAGTCATAAAACTAATTGACATTTCCAGAAAAAAACCAAAAGTCCCGGTTTGACTTGAATGACCCTTGTGTATGAATTCTGATCTGTCATCTCATATTTATCTTCTGATCTCAAGCCCACCACAATGTACAACAAAAACATTAGCCTTGCCATTGCAATTCCTTTCGAGGAGACTGTTGAAACATCTAGCGTTGTGGTAATTAGGTTACATGATACAGATGTTTGTTGCTATTTAAGGAAGCCGTGGTCTTTTGGGGTTTCATGCAAAATAATACACTTTTAACTATTTTATGGAGGAGTTGGAGGTCAAAGTGTTTATTTCTTTTGTTCTCTGGGTAAATACATTGACCTTGAGTATTATGATTTATTATGAATACAAAAAATGATTAATCACAGATGTTACACTTGTGATTTAGAGAACTCCTTTTTTTCATTTCCATTTCACAGCAAAAGGCTCCCAAGGCAGACATAGAATATCTACTGACCTAAAAAAAGAATAATGTCTATTGATTTTATAACCATACAGGAACATTTTGGACTTTATTTTAATTGGAATCCAGGTTTGGACAGCTGGCATTCTTTTTTTTTTTTTTAACCAGAGGATGACTTGTTCTCTTTCAGTCTAATGCTATTTTACACCACTTTTCTCTTTCTATTGCATACACTTGTCATTCCTGTCCTCATCCAATGTCTTGTGTGTCCCTTATGGGAGATGTTTAGATGATTCATAGCTTATTGTCGCATGACAAACAACCAACCATGAATTTATCTCAAGCTGATTGAGTGTGATTTTCATTAACCATTTGTAAATGTGCTAATGCCTCATTCTGTATGGATTATGTAGTTAAATGAAATGGTGGTATAGTTTTCTTGTGAAGATTGTCATTTTTTTTCTGCCTGCCTGCCTGCCTGCCTTTCTGTGTATCTACCATATATAGTATAATAGGTATAAAAGTATAGCTAGGTAGATGTTTATATATATTTCTGATGGCTCTTTTTTCCTATCTCATGTTTGTCTACAGATCAGTCGTGTCCTGAAGCCTGGGGGTCGTTTTGTGTCGGTGACCTTTGCGCAGCCACACTTCCGGAAGAACCTGTATGCTCGTACTGAGTACGGCTGGTCCATCAACCACTATCACTACGGCGACAGCTTCCACTACTTTCTTTACGTTCTTACCAAAGGGGAAGCGCTTAGTCCAGAAGATGCTGCAGTAGAGAGGAGAGTGCGTTCCCAGAAGGAGGACCCACCCACTGTGGTCACATTTCAGGAAGCTGAAAATGAGGATTTCCTCAGTAACATCGGACTGTAAAAGCCAGCAACACCTTTTGGAGTCCCACCAAACCAAACAAAGACCTGTGCATTCCTAAAAGTTACATCTATTTGTTTTAAATGTTTTATTAGGGATTTATTTTGGTAATGTTACATGAGACATCATAGAATGTTTTATTTTTATGTTAGAAAATCAACTAATGTGATTTCATATTTATACAAATGCAGTATATAATGTGAAATATTATTAGCTTTTGATAAGAAGTTGAGACATAATTTTCTGGTAATCATAATATTTGATGGAATTTTAATCAATCCCCCTAACGTTTAGTAAAATAATGTTATTGTCACATGCGTGCTTTTTAAAAACTATAATCTGAGTAAAGTATAATCTGACTTTTAATTCTCTTTCCCTCTATCCTCCTCAATTGTCTGATTTCCTTTTTCCTCTTTCCTCCAGTCTGGCCTAATACCCTACATACTGTGTTGTGGATATAAAAGAAGCTGAACTAATTTGACATTTCCATTCACACAGAGACGGCGCTGTCATAGATTAATCACAGAACAGCAAACTCTTTCATTTGTTTTCTGAAGAAACACTGTGTGCGTGTGTGTGTGTTCGTGTGCAGACACATCCTGTTGTAAATGAGGTTTAAATATTGTACTGGCCACCAGGACTTGGCTTCAGTCATTAATAAACCAGAAATCATTTATTTTTAATTTTGCTCTGAAATCTAATTACTAGCTATTTTTAAAGGCTGGAAAAAGGTGCCCACATTTCAGAGCTTCCTGTCCTGATGTACTGCAGATTGGAGCAGGATTGTTGAATTTAAACTCATCTTTCAATTAAAGAGATGACACTTTTAATGGACTTTTAATGTGTTTTTATGATACAAACTCATGTAGAGGAACTCCAGTGTTATATACAGTACAGTGTATTTTGGCAAAATTGAAACCGGTTTATTCAGGTGACTTTTTGTATTGCATCACATTAGGGATTGTTTGTAATCTTTAAATCTTTTATGGACTAGTTTTTGCAGATTTTGTAATGTGAAATGTTAAAAGTCCTATTTAACTTTCTTTGTATGTCACAGTATACAGTATATTGTTTTTATTACAGTATAAAAGCTATAATCATTACTATACGATTATATTTTGAACATGGCCCTATTTCCCCTTTAACCATCCCAGTGTGGAGGAGTATCTCAGTTGGTCCTAAATTAGCCACATTAGTTGTCTGTGGTCTAAATTGTACCTAACCATTTGAGTAATTAACCAGGTTATACTGTAACAAAGTTCATTTGTTAGTTAAAAATAGTACTGAACTGGATGTTGCCACAATGCTATGATTTTCTAACAAATGCTATTGATTTGCCTCATAAATGTTTTAGCGTTGCCGAGCAGGCCAGCAGTCAGAGTTGCTTGATGGTTCATTAAGCTGCATAAAGGTCTTTTCATCTTCTGTACAACAGCATTGAGCTATGGCGGAGTATCAGGTGAGCTGCAGGTATTATGTATCAGCTGATCCTGTTAGTTTCTCTACTAACTCACCTGGCCGCTTTGGTGCTTTGAATTAGGGGTGGGAGGTGGGACATGATGTAGGAAAGCTGATATGAGGGGCAGAGAGAGAATTATTGTGAGTGCTGAGATGTGCATTCTCGAGTTACGGCCAGCCACAGTACAAGTTTTGTGTACCAGCTTCCTGATCCTGAAAGAGCACATGTGAAAGACTTCACACATGCTGATGAGTACAAAACACAAATTTGATGATTATTTTGTATGGTTTTCCAGTTGCAATATTTATGTACCTTTTGTATAAAGTGTAATAATGCAATGAAAAGAAATAAAGATTTTGAAGCCTAAAATAAATGGGCATATTTTAAAATGAGGTTAGTCAAGTCTTTTTTCTCTGTAGCAACTGTCGTAAGATGTTTAAACTTCACTCTTTGTCTTACTGTTTTAAAAAATGGCTCAGTGTTTAAATACCTTCTAGTTTGGCTAAGGATTTGTATGTGTTCAGTACTGAAATAATCTATTCAGTTTATTAAATTAAATTATGACTCAACTTGGTGCTTTTTTCTCTTGAACTTCTTGAGTATGTGCATGTTCATAATTCAGTCATGTAACAATTAAATAGATTTCATTATGTTGTTAGTGACAGGCTATTCTTTTTTTTATTTCATTTGGACAAGTAGGTTGAACAACCACTATTTGTGCATAAGTCTTGAGCTGCCCCTCATTTCTTCATATTTTGTTTCCAAAGAGCCAGACTTTCTTGTATTTCAATGTCTTAAGGAATAGGTCTCCAGGCTTCCTGAAGGACTTTTTGGCTCTCATTTGGCAAGTTTTTGGTTCTCATTTAAAAAAAAAAAATTAAAGCATGGACCACTAAGAAACAGGTTCAGGTGATGACAGATGATCAGGCCGTTGATTGGTTGGAAAAGACGAGTGGGGAAATGAGGTTGCTGCTGTGGTTGTTACATAAACAACCATTTAAAATTTTTTATCTTTAGTCACTTTGCAACCTGTCGCAGTAAAACATTTGTTTCAATTTACTTTACCGACATAATTTAATTTCATTTAATATGAAGAAAAGAGGGATGGCTCAAGAGTTTTTCACAGTACTATATCGTAATTTGATGCTGTTTTTACATTTAGGCATTTGGTAGACGCTCTTATCCAGAGTGACTTACATTTTTATCTCATTACACATCTGAGCAGTTGAGGGTTAAGGGCCTTGCTCA
>JAOVVA010000024.1:9693753-9703819 GCA_028565275.1 Leiocassis micropogon
CCAATCATGAGAAGCTGTGACGTCATCACAGCCTGGTGCAGTCGCTCCTGAAATGCTGCGCTGGCTGAGCAAGCCGGCTGTTCTCGAAACGCTCTCGCGTTACTTTGATGCCACATGTGAACGTCACGTGGCGTCGGTTCAAGTCGGACAAAATTTCTAACCGGCATGCACTACTTCAAGTCAGCCGCCGATCGGTCTGCGCAGCGCCACATGAAGTCGAACGCACCTAATGTTTGCGTTCTCCTGTCCCACCCTCCAGTCTGGAAGGTGGCGGTAATGCACGGCTGATTGAAACCGCAAAGAAAAAGAGAATGAGAATCACACGGACTTGATGTGTAAAGCGGGTGGGAAAAGTGAGGTAGCAGCGACGTGTATTTCTTGCAGCTGCTGTCGTCGTGTCGCTCCTGTCACACAGCCAAACATGGCAGGAGGCAGAAAGAGAGCCGGGCGCCAGACCAGCTTTTACTCCACAATTAACTCAATATGGCAGGACAAGCACCTGGTACTGTTCAAGCCCGAGTACACGCTCCTGGTCGCGGCGGCGCTCTGGTGTCTGGAAGTCGGCGTTAACGTGTGGGTCATTCAGAAAGTGGCGTGTAAGTCTCGCGCAAGCTAACCGGCTAACAGTCTGCACACACACACACACACACATACACACACACACGCGCGGAGATGTGACAGAGTTCTAATGTCACGGTCCAGATGGAAATAAAACGCAGACTTTTGTTAATGAACACAAAAAATCATTAATTTTCTTACTTATTAATGTATGAACACACCTCTTTATAACACAGGGTTAATAATTTGCTCAGAGTTTCAGCCTTAAAGAGTAACAGTTTGTACAGTTTGTTTAAAATTAAGTCTTATAAGTGTATTAAGAGTATGATTAATCAGTGTAACACTTTAATTAAGTCTTTAAAACACGCACATAGGCTGCTGTGAGAGAGGTGCAGGTGTGTGTTTCACTGCACTGATGTAAACATGAGGTTTATAATGTGTAGTGTGAGTCTGCAGGTTGCTCGCTGGGGTTCTGTCTCATGTTGTCCCACTGAGGTGATTTCCTGGTACAGCAACTCTGTTTTGCAGTATCAGAGGTACATGGAAACAGTTTCTAATTTCCACATGTTTGGATCATTAAAGGAGTTCCTGGGACACCAGGGTTTCTGATGTGAAGCAGGCAGTCTGATCATGGCTCCAGCGTACTGAGAAAATGTTTTACCTTGATGGCATCCAACAACTAGTGAAAAGCTGGGATAAGTGCATTAGTGTAGCAGTGGATTATATAGAGAAATAAAGGTTAATTTACTTTCATAACTGTTATAGGGTATTCTGTGAAATCGGAAATCCTGGTATGACTTGAACATACTTCGTAGAAATTGTCAAAATACGACCATTCAAACTACTCAAAGTAGCTGTTTTGCAGGGTAGAAAAAAATTATTTTCCAAATGACCACTTTTAAAATAAGTAAAATGTGCTCGCAATTGTTGCATTATTCTTATCAAAATATTAAAGCCTGACGATTTACTGTTTTCTGTCTCGCACACTGTGTGCTCTTTCACAGATACCGAGATTGACTGGAAAGCCTACATGGACGAGGTCGAGGGCGTTATTAATGGTACCTATGACTATACCCAGTTAAAGGGAGACACTGGGCCTCTAGTGTGAGTTTATTATTAAGCATTACTATTTTCTATCTTTTGCAGATTTTTTCTTTACAGCTGTTGATTGTGTAAAGCTCATCAGTTCACATTATTAGCTCATTCTAAGTGAAGGCATGAATGATCACCTGTAACCTGGATAAATTTATTTGTGTGTGTGCACATGTTTCTTTCTCAGGTACCCAGCAGGGTTTGTGTACATTTTCACTGCACTTTACTATGTTACAAACCAGGGGCTGAATATTAGACTGGCACAGTATCTGTTTGCTATCTTCTATCTTATCACCCTTTTGTTGGTCTTCCGCATCTACCACCGTACAAAGAAGGTGAGACCTGCTAAGTACACACACTTCAATCATGCATTAGATTGGTCTTGCTCCAATAGATGGTTTATCCTTAATTTAAAAAATAAATATTTAAGATGAAATAGACAACCACTAGCTCTAATGGTAGATCCTTTGGGTGCTGCGGGTTTTGGTGTGAGGCCTCTGTGGATCGCACTTGTTTGCCTGGTGGATCCCATTGGTGCTCAAATAGATTGCGATCAACAACCAGAGGCCACATCAACAATCTTGAAGTCTTTACATAGCAGGCTATGATGCAATGGGTCTTTGATGGCTCTCTTTCATAGCTAGTATTGACGTGTTTCAGCAACTTGTTCTCCATTGACTTTCCTGTGGGATTAGACCAGACAGGCCATCATTTGGTCCCCACAAACATAAATGAGCCTTAGGTGCCCATGATCATGTCACTAGTTTACTGGTATATAAAATTATTGGGGCATGATTTTGCAGATCAGCAATGTTACCCCCTATTATTTGGTCCCAGATTTCGATTGTCGTTTTCCACTAATGCTCACCAATTTTAAATAATAACTCTTTCTTATAACCGAACATTGTCCAGCATTATATATAGTATTTTAGCGATCAGATATTCAAAGCTGTCATACCAGTGGCTTGTATTCTTAAACACTGACACTCTGCTTTGGCTGTCATCAGTCGTCTTGGCCATGTGATTCTGAAACCATATTCTTTGCAAGAGTGAATCAAGCTTCACAGGCCGGCCATCACTGTTCTTTACATATTCAGTCAAACCACATCAGGCAAAAAGCACAGAAAAAAACAGCACAAGTATTCTGCACATTATTATTACTGGACGTTTAAGTGTATCATATTGTGATAGCATGGTATAAAAAAAAAAAACCCACCAAAATGTGGTCAAAAATATTTAAACATATTTGTTTTTTCAAGTGTTAAAGGGAGGGAATGCAACAACTCTGAACTATATAAAAAGTAATGCATAAACATATTACTTCTTGCCTTGTCAGGTTCCACCATATGTTTTCTTCTTTGTGTGCTGTGCATCATATCGGATCCATTCCATCTTCGTGTTGCGACTCTTTAATGACCCTGTGGCGATGATGCTGCTGTTTGGAGCGGTCAACCTTATGCTGGATGGACACTGGACCCTGGGCTGTGCACTCTATAGGTAAAAGGTCAAGGACATGGATAGATAGAACTCAGGATAACAAAAAAAAATAAATCAAACAATACTAAAGGCCAACATGTGCATGTTTTCGAAAATGTAAAGTTTAACATGTTATGACTTAGTTAATGATCTCTTGCTGTGAATTGTATATGTGGTTAAAATTCTTTAATTTCTGTGATGTGGACAGTCTGGCCGTGTCGGTGAAGATGAACGTAATGCTCTTTGCTCCAGGACTCCTATTTATCCTTCTGTCAGAGTTTGGACTGATGAAGACTCTTCCCAAGCTCACACTCTGTGCCATTATCCAGGTGGTGATGATTTTTTTTATTTTTTTTTTTATAAAAATGGTTATAACTAATTTGTTAGTGGTTTTATGCTGTGTATATAAACCACAAACAACTAATGCAACTTCTTATCTTAGTTTTAGTCTGTGCTCCCTTATCTTTTTTCCCCCAAGCCTCTTGCCTCTGTTTCTCTCACCATCAGTGTTAACTTCCCTTACCCCTATGTCCTCAGCTTGTGTTGGGGTTGCCCTTTCTTCTGGTGAATCCTGTAGGCTACATGAGCCGGGCATTTGATCTGGGGCGTCAGTTTCTGTTTAAGTGGACAGTGAACTGGCGCTTCTTGCCAGAGGACATTTTCCTCAGCAGGTATTCTCTTCACACCACAGCAGCCAGTCGGGATATGTGCATTTATTATTGTAAACTGTGTGTATGAGGATGATGAAAATGGCTTAATGCTTTTTTAATGTGGAATTTCCATCTTCAGGTACTTCCACCTGGTGCTGTTATTTGCTCACCTGACCACACTTGTCTGTTTTGCTTTGAGGAGATGGAAGAGGTAGGAAACTGTGACGGTCCAAAGTGAAATATGCTTTCTGTTGTGGGGTTTACACTAGTAATGGGTCGTTCATGAACGATTAATTCTTTTTGAACGAGTCTTTAACGTGATTTAGAAGAACGAGTAGTCTCTTAGTGATTCGTTTATTTTCTACTGGACGCGCATGCGCAAAGCATCGCATGTTTGAGTTGTTCGTTCTTTTGTCACGTGACTCCCATAAACGCTATGAAGTGCAATAGATTCAAAAGAACGAACGATTTGGACCAGAAGATATGAGAGGTGAGCTGCTCATTCTGTTTATCATATGTCCTTAGCTGCATTGTAATATTCTCATTACTGGAACCCCTATGCGTCAGGGGGCCTGTTTATTGAGAATGTAAGATTTTATTTTATTTCTGATCAAAGGACAAAAAGGACTAAATGACTCAAAAAAAAGATTTGTTCATTTTGATGAACGAGATTCAAAGAACCGTTTCACTAAAATGATTCAAACTTCCTATGACTAGTTTGCACAAATGCAAAGTTTATTATGAACTTTAAAAAAAAAAACATGGCCAGGGCTCGTGAGTGGCACAGCAGAAATGCGTTTGTGCTATCCAGAATTGCTGAGGCTGAATCCCAACTAATGCTGCAGCAATTTGTAGCAGGGAAGCAGATTGGCCATGCTCTCAGTGGGAGAGAGGGGTATACTGGCACTTCTACATTAGCCACAAAGATGCTACCCTGTCACAGGCATTTGTGAGACAGGTGGGATTTGGGTGCAAGTAAAATAGGAAAAAAAGAGAAACTTTTTATTTAACCCTGCCACTAATCAGTGTTTCCATAGCTGCTGTGTTGGTCTACTAGTTTATTCAACTCCTGAGAAATGCAGACATGTATTTATGTGCAATTGTGTGTGTTCGTTCTACAGGTCAGGGAGCAGTGTTTGGACTCTTTTGAAAGACCCATCCGTGAGGAAGCCAACAACACAGAAGCTTAGTGCTGATCATATCGTTCACTGTGTCTCATTCTAAAAGCTGATTTATGAAATCATGGAATTTTTTTTTTGTTCTGAAACCTAGCTCTTAAAGAGAGATGTCAGTGAATAGGAGTTTTAGGAGAAATTACAAAATGTCTGCTTTAATTGTGGAGCTCTTTGTTTGGCAAAGGGTGTGGGAAATGCTTCCACACAATACTTCTACATGATGGTATTCCACACAAAGTATTCCACATAATACCTCCATGGTTCTAGCCATGTCGGACAGATGTCAGTTATTAGCTCATGCAGAATAAACTTAACAAAAGCATTTAGTTCTCAAGTGCCCGGCTGCTATCTCTTAATATGAGAGCCAAGCACGTGTATGTTGTCTTTGCATTTTATTTGCTTTCCTTTCTCTTCTGTTTTGTTAAATGTCATTACCCGATCAATAGTTCAGTGCTCCTTAACTGACTCTCACAGATCATTCTCATCTTGTTCTCTTCCAACTTCATTGGCATGTGTTTCTGCCGCTCGCTGCACTACCAGTTCTATGTTTGGTATTTCCACACTCTGCCCTACCTGCTGTGGAGCGGTGGGGTGAAAAAGCTGGCTGACTTGCTTAGGTGAGAACACACATGCATACACTTATACACCTAAAGTGATCTTGTGCACTACATTTTATTCATTTATTTTTCTCTTCTGTTTTATTCATTATATTTCTCACTATGTCTTTCTGACCATCACTCCAATTCTCTCTTTTCTCTCAGGGTGTTGATACTGGGTCTGATAGAACTGGCATGGAACACGTATCCCTCCACCGTTTACAGCTCCTTGTCCTTGCACGTTTGCCATTTCATCATTTTGCTATGTCTTTGGTTCAACCCTACCCCGTCTCTGCCAAATACAGGCTCAGAGTCCCACAAGGCCAAACGTCAATGAGTGCTGCATCATCATCGTGTTTCTGTGTCCTTCCTCTAAACACATCTCTCCTGGGTGAAAGAGGGAGAATGTTAGCACTATGGAAGCTGTTAGCACATCATGTGACCTCTAAGGGATGAGACAGGTTCAGATGTTAGTGTGCAGGAACAAGCGGTACAGAAATCTTTCAGGATTCTTAAACTTTTTTTTTTTCAGATGGATAATGTGAATCATGTGTGTTATGTGGATCAGCATGTGATGTGACTTTCTATGTATCCCATTACATGCAACTTAAAAAGACACATGGTGTCACTTAGTGATTTTGGAATGTTAGAATTACGTCTTACCTATAGCAGTGGTTTTTAGCCTATTTCCCCCCAGATATCATGACATTAAAATATATATATATATTTTTTTTTTGGACTGCACACGATTTGGTTGATCAATATTCAGGGTTTCATCTAAGTTTTGTCTGGTGTACCATTGGGACATGGTTTAGTACAGTGTTTTTTGGATAATGTAATCTTTGTGTTCCCTTAAGTTCACGTATATATTTTTACACCAAATGTTAGTGTAAATGTGACAAAACTGTAGTTTACAAGTTTGTAACTTGTGTCAGTACTGTGCAGGATAGTGATCTCATTGAATTTTGTGGGTTTGATGCACAGCCTAATTAATTACATATGTGGTGTTTCTTATTGACAAGCCATAGGGTTCACTGGGAATGTATAATGAATAGGTATAAAGGTATAAAACCTGTTCAGCAATAACTCCTTCATAGACCAGCCTGCAGTTACAGTTAAAATCTATTTACAAACGTTAGGAAAAAGAATCAGTGGATCATATTCCAGACTGAATAGAAATGGTCTGACATTTTTTGCACCAGAAACGTTAGTGTAAAGATTTGTTTACAGTTTTGATGCACAGTGCCGTTTCATATTTGCAAATATGTTGATAAACTGAGTTTCCAGTTTATTAGTCTTCAGTCATTGGTCTTTTTGTTTGGTCTTCCCATCATACACATTTTAGCTCTACAATTATTGACTATGAAAGTGATCACCACCCAAGTATCTGGCAGTGGTAACTTTATATTTTTCTATTGATTGAGAGAGTAGAATTGTCTTGTAAACTGTTTTCCTTAAAGGTGCATCTATAAACAGTTTGCCTGATGTCATTATCAATGATTGTACATACATAGTTAGGTGTTACTAAAAAAAGGCAGTGTGTGCTGTAGATCTATCTGCAGCTTTTATTAACTGCAAGGAAATTTGTGTCGTTTCAAATGTTTGCTTTGTGTCTCATCGGCAAGTACTTGTCTTTACTGCACAATAAGCTTTATCCAAATAATTAATTCAGGTATATAGCACAAGAAAAAAAACTGTACAAAACTTCAGTGTTTTTTTTTTTTGTTTGTTTTGGGGGCTTTTTTAAAAAAAAAAGGTATTTTAGCAAATTTCCTTTTTTTCTGTCCAAGTGTCTGGTTTTATTTGTTTAGTTTCATTATTTTAGTTTGAGAAATGAGAGTAGTTTGAGTAGAGGGTACTTTGAGAGTGGTGTTGTATTTGCATGAATAGAAACAGATTTTTTTTATGTTTAGTTAGTTTTTTTGTGATTTCCTAAATACCAGGTGGCAGCTGCACACACTTATTCTGGTGTATCTGCAAATCATTTAGAGCCAACAATCAGGTCCAGTATTGCGAACTGGAAGCAACACAATGGCATAACACATGTACAAACATTGCTTTTAAAAATAAAGTTTATTGCAAGATTCTCTGATTCTCATTATTTTGCGTATCTCAGTACAACTTCATAAAAAGGTTAAAGAATGTCAACTCTCATCAATTTATCTCTTGATTTAACTTTTTTTAAATAGCTTTTTATAATTTGAAATCAACATAGTAAGCAAAAGTTGCACAAAACCCTACACACAAGCAATTATTAATTTAAATTTTTAGAAAGTTCCCAGCAGTGAGAGAAAGTTTTAAATCCCTGCAGTAATTTTAGGCAAGACAATTTCTCAAGGCACAGATTAAACATAGTATAGTCAGAAGTTAGTTAAAACTGGTAGTCAAAATGCAGACGAAAGCAACCCATCAGGAAAGTAGCTCCAGCTCTACTATACTAATAGACTACTATTAGTTATTAGACTAATATAACACTGCTTTCATTTACATAAAATGGCAGTTGCTTCATACATATCCTGTTCATTATATATCCTAAACGCTTTACAAGGAAAAACATTTTAAGAGGGGTTTGAAGATGACTTCTTTCCTTCTTATGAGTCTATGTAGAGTAAGGGTAGGGAAAATTTGTGAAAGATACATCAGTGTTTTATCAAAGATTGTAGAAATAAAACATTTTCTGTAATGTAATGATGGACTATAAGTTACAAATACTACAGGATTGTGTTTAAAGTCTTAAAAGTTGTAGCTGACTGCTGAATTTGGACATTCTACCACATACGTTCTACCAATGCAAGTTGGGCCAAAGATCCTCATTTCAAAGCACGCTGCATTGCACTGACTCGGTTCTGTCACATGTAATTTGGGTTGTAGCAGAGCATGTTAAGCTGTAGATTTTCATCCCAATGGCGCAGAAGTAGGAATAGTTGTCTAGCAGCTGCCCTCAGCCCCTGCAGGTCTACGCCCTCTGGAAGCGATTGTCGTTTCAGCCAAAAATCTGCCTTGGCTGCCACAAGCTCCCACTCCACAAAAAAGCCTGCACAGTGGTGCTCAAGCCATGCCAACGCCACAGACGTTGCCCAGCTTGAGCTCTCCACATCCAGCTGTGCCAGCTCTTCCCCGTGTGTTTCGGCCTCCTCGCACATGTCTGTTTCAGAGCCACGTCCACTGTCAGCCTGGGGGACTCCCCCCACGATTTCCACAGAGCCCTCCTCTGTGCTCAAGGGTTCTGGAAGGACGGAAAGGGGATCAGTGTAATATGGTCGTCCTGAGCTAGCAGGAGGAAGACGTGTGGTACTCTGGCCATCTGGCTTGCATGAGGCGGTGTGGCGAGTGGAGGAGGGTGAGATGCAGTGATAAGGGGGGCTCAAGCTGCTGCGGTGGATCAGGTAGGGAGATGCTCGCTTGAGACGATCCAGGGGGATCTTAATGCACTCAGAGAACGACTCAGACAGCAAGAAGGCACCGGAAGCAAGCTGCAAATGCAACTAAAGAACAGGTGACACAAAAGTGGATGGATGTGTGGCTACATAAAACATTATAAATTAATATTCCATATTTAAGTTCTACTTGCTTCTATTTATTTCAACTTTACAGACATTTACTTTTCAGAAATTACTTCTTACTGCCAAGTGCAATAAATAATGGCTAATGGTAACAGTACTACAGTGTAGTGCAGCTCGACGCCAATACAACCGCCATTAACGCAATTAAAAGTTATGCTGCAAAATGTATTAATTAGTTTCAGGTCAAGTTTGGTCTAACCTACTGAGAGTCATTGCATACTGGAGTGATAACTATAACTGCATGGGCAAAAAAAACATGTATAGGAGGATAGGATTCTCACCAGGGGCAGGTAGTCAGGAGACTGTGAGTCTGTCTGTGTTTCAGATTCTGCTGACAGGCACTGAGGTTTAAGAGGTGTTTGCCTTCCTGAGCTGTGGCTAGGCCTTAGTCTGCCTAGATTAAATCTGCCAACACACACACGCACACTGAGTCAGACAGGATTTTAGTCCTTCCCTTTCCACAACCCACATTAAATAAATTTTTATCAGATACTCTTGTAAAATTATAGCATATTAATGAAACGACATCTCTCTCACTCACTCATCATTTATACCACTTTATCCTCTACACAGGATCACAGGGGGCCTGGAACCTATCCCAGGAGACTTAAGGCACAGGTGGGGGCCAGTCCATCGCAGGGCGAACACATACACAGACTCACACGCAACGGGCAATTTGGGAACGTCAGTTAGCCTAACCTTCGGGTTGTTGGAATGTGGGAGGAACCCGTAGTACACCAAGCACGGGGAGAACATGCAAACTCCATGCACACAGAGACGGGAATCGGACCCGGACCCTGGAGGTGCAAGGCGACAGTGCTAACCACTACACCACCGGGCCATGAAATAACATTCAATTATTTATAAATAATATACAGAGCATCCGGAAAGTATTCACAGCGCATCACTTTTTTCACATTTTGTTATGTCACAGCCTTATTCTAAAATGGATTAAA
>JAOVVA010000024.1:9755376-9771677 GCA_028565275.1 Leiocassis micropogon
CTTATTTATTTAAAGAGTTATTTATTTCATCATGTCCTATTTATTTATTTAATTTTGAACACTTTGGAGTTCCATATAAAACATCTAACATGGGTGGAATAAATAAAATGTAATAAAACTGAATAAACATAATATTTACGTTATACAGAAATATCTTAAATGGAAAAATCAAAGATTCCCAGGGAATAACTTGAGAATTTGAGAATTAAAATGAGAATTTTAGTGTTACTTTCTAAGTTGTCCTAATAACAAATAGGAAGTGCATATTACACTTGTCCTGTTTTCCCACTCACCTGTAGGGTCTTCGTGTACACAGCAACTAACATAACTCCACTTCCTTATATCCTCCGAGAGCTCTGGGAACAAGCTCTGGCCTTCAGGCGTGTTCACAGACTTTTTTAAACTCCAGCGTTCAGCAACACCTCCACTCAGGTCCACAAGTGCCTCACACACCTGTCCTGCCCATAAACGCTCATATGAACCATGGAGCCTTTAGAAAAACAGACAGAAAAACTATGCATTTTCATGTAGACATACACTATAAAGCAAAAACGTTTGGGGATACATGACCATCACACCCATATGTGGGTCTTCTCTATCTGCCACAAAGTTGAAAGCACACAATTGTGAAGTTCTTCTTAACTAGAACTCATGGGCCACTGATAATTATCAGTTTGTAGATTTAAATGCTGACTATTCTGCATGTTCTGAAGTGAAGTTTCATCATCTACAGCAGTAAAAGACCTTGGTGTGGTAACAGATTCCAATCTCTAATTTGAACCTGCGTATTATGAAAACTACAACAAGGGGGAGAGCTTTTTCTTACAAAATCCCGCTGTTATGGAATAGCCTTTAAATTAATGCTCGGGACTCAGACTCAGTGTTTAAGGCTAGGTTAAATACCTATTTATTTAGCTAAGTATTTTGTAAATAGATTTGCCTTAGATATAGGAGCAGATTTGGGGGAATCATGGACATATATTGATATGGTGAACTTCAAAATGTGTAAAATAATGCTGCTTTGTGACAATTAGCATTGTTACAAGCGCTATTAAAAGGGAGCAAGGTTTGACAATGCTGAAGATGACCTGCACAGAGCCCTGACCTTGACCCTAAAGAACACCTCTGGAATAAACTGGAATGGTATAGCTTTGCTCACATACAGTAGGGGTGTGACAGTCAGTTATCCAAAAATTTCTGGATTTATATTTTAAGGATACAAGAAATCAGTAAACCACAAACTTAAACTCTATGCTCACAGTAATATCCAACATTTCTGAATGTGACATTAGTAACACTGTAAACCTATTTAGTGAAACGGTTGTTACTTTAGATAAGAGAAGCCTTTGACTGTATTTGGTTGTTTGATGATCATCAGCGTGGATACAGGCCATGAGGATAAATATGAAATAACAAAGTTGAGTTTACTCTAATTCATTTAATAAACATCATCATAGTACTCACTTTGCATATGCTTTCTCCAGCAATGCTACCCAGAAAGCCATGGGGCTGTTACAGTGAGAGAAACAGGGGGTGTTGTTGATGCAGGGCAGTCGATCGTCTATCCGAACTTCTGTCCAGTGACCATCCCTCCAAAATTGGAACCGAAACTGCCCAGTGTAACCTCTTTGCCCCCACAGACACTGTCCAGGGGGCATCACCTAGAAGAATTTTACATATACATGGTCTCAAGTCGTTCTTCATATCTTCAGCAACTTCTTATTTGGTTAGTGATTAGGATGGTTCCAGAACCTAACCTGGGTACACTGGGCAACATTGGGACTGTGCTAGTTAATTGCAGGGTAACAGGTAAACTAACTTACACATTCATTTATACCTCTAGGGCAATTTAAAGTAAACAATGCACTTAGTGGCATGTTCTAGGAAGCAGGAGGAAACTCAGAGGATATATAAAAAACCTGGAGAAAAAGCTCAGAATAGAAACAGGGATGTAGAATTGGTCATGCAAAAATGTCACACTCTGTGCCACCATGCCACCCACACGTTATTTAATATATGAGGAACGGAAAAAGTTATTTAAGGTCTATCATCCAGTCACTCACTCACTTTCAGCATTATTCTTGACAGGGTCACACTGGACCGAGAGCAAATCCTGGGAACACTGGGCGCGAGACACCACAGCTTGCCATGCACACACATTTATTCCCAAACTCACTAGCATGTTTTTTGGATATGTTGTTATGTATATTTTAAGGAATTATCATCATGAGTAGATAAACAAAATACTTTTTTGGATCACACAGGCTAATCACAAGGCGGCAGCCCAATGCATAAACTCATGTAGATAAGAGGACAAGAGCTTCAGTTATTTTTTATACCAAACATAAGAAAAGGTGTGATCTCTGTAACTTGATGATGGCATGGTATTTCAGAGACTGATTAACTTCTGGGAATTTCACCAACAAGTCTACACAAAAGGGTACAGAAAAAAACGAGGAAGCGTCAATTCTGTAGGCGGAAATATATGGCCAGGTTGGTTCAAGCAGCCAGGAAGGGTAGGGTATAGTACTCATTTAATCACTCTTTACAACCATGGTGGGCAGTAAAGCTTATCAGCATGGAAAAAAAACATCAGCCCTAAGGGGGACAAGCTACAGCTGTAGATGACCATATCAGATTCTACTCCTGTCAGCCAAGTATCTGATATATGATATGTGATATATGGTGCATATGCTGTTCAATGCATTGGAGGTGAAAAGGAGAACAGCAACAGTTGCTGTGTGACAGTAAAAGTGTGGCAACTGCACAAGAAAGTATCAGGACGATTCTCACCAACTGAAATCCTGTGCTTCCTGCTCAGTTAGAATAAATATATGTAAAAATGTTTTATATTACAGCTAAATTACACCACAAATGTTAATCTTTAGAATAGTGTATTTTAAGGTACTGTAAAGGATCTGTGCTTTTGTGTTTACCTGATCCAGCAGATAGCGGCTCTTCAGGAGCATGTTACAAGCACACAGCAGCCAGCAGTCTCCCAGAATTCCTTGTTTTGGGTAAGCCTCAGTAATATCATCAGGGAAGAGGCATGGTCTCCTGCAGATTTGCTGTGGGGGAAAAAAACAGCTGTTTTAGGCATTGTGGTTGCACAACACCTGCTAGAAAGTATACAGCAATAAATGACACAAAAAACATAATTTTTACTGGGTGTACTTTGAAAGTAGTCCAATATGGTCATGTTATAATTGAAATTCAAATAAGGTACATTTTTTTGTCTTTGTTGACAAGGTTGACAAACACTTAAACATGAATGTCTTGGCAATATTGCACTTAGAATTTTTCTTGGGAACAATGATTCTACAACATCCAACCTTAAAAGAAGGAACACCAAGAATTTGGTGCCCAAGTTATCATTCATGCAGACTTTTTGTAGCCATCAACAAGCCTCTGGCAGAATTCTGGTTAGCTCATTAAGTCAAGTGATCAACCTTGGTCAAAAGATTTGTCCGGGAAAGCTTTTTCTTTATACACCAGGCCTTTCTTTCTTAGACGGCAGTCTTTCACACTAGTTCATGGTTGACCCCCGTTGACAACAATAACCTCAACCAGGCGCCTCCTGTAGCTGTGGATCAGACCTGCACAACATTCCTGAGGAATTTTAGCCCATTCTTCCTGGCAGAACTGCTTTAGCTCTGTCATATTCTTCGGACGTCTCATGTGTATGACTGTCTTTAAGTCATTCCAGAGCATCTCTATCGGATTGTGGTTTGGGCTATATAATTTTCATGCTGATATGCAGTGCCCCTTTTCACATCAGATGCAATTCTGTGTGTTCTTTCTAAACAGATCAGTTTCATCAGTGTACAAAACATTGACACTCCACAGCGGTATTGGAAATGTGCCCTTTCACAAACTTCAGGCATGCAGCAATGTTCTTTTTATTAAGCAGCGGCTTCATTCGTGGTGTTCTGCAATGAACACCCTACCTATTCACTGTTTTACGTAGACTCATGACCACAGATGTTAGCCGGTTCCAATGATGCCTTCAAATCTATGGCTGTTACTCTGTATTATTTCTTTACCTCATTGATGAGTCTCCATTGTGCCCTTCGGGTCATTTTGACTGGGTGTTCACTTTTTGGTAAAGTAACCACAGTCCCAATGTGTCTCCAACTGTAGAGTGATACATCTATGATCTGTACATCATTTTTTTTAATTACACTTTCAATAAACTATTCTATAATGGTAGATCACAAATTCAAACCCTGGTGATGGCGCAGCCCGGGCCGAGAGCCAAACTGGATGTGCTCTCTAGGTAGAAGGGAGTACAAACACTCTCTCCTCTGTCAATCACAAAAAAGTTATCGATTCTTTGTAGTCTGTGAGCTGACAAGTGCTGTTAGTGCCATCCAACTGACTGGCATATATCTTATAGGAAGCATGTGCTGGTCTTCCTATGAGACATCATAGCTGTTGTATGGTAAAAGAGATATGTGTGATGGGCAGGAATTATCTAGTGACCAAACTAGAGGAAAAACATGGGAATGCTCGAATTAATTATGAAAAGTTAAATAATATACACTACCAAGCCAAAAAAGGCCACAACCTAGATTTAACTAACCAAATAGTTAAGAACCTGGATAATTACTGCAGTGATTAATATGATTCAGCATGCAACAAGTAATTTAACACTAAATAATGCAGTGAGTAGCTTCTCATTTTTTTAAACACCCATGTCAGAAGACCTATCCTGTGGTCATGACAAAGATGTTATTCTGTTCAGAAGGGTTGAAGTATTTTCCTACATCAAGCGAAGAAAAAACTTAAGGAGAGTTAAGAACTGTCCAATTCATTATTAAAACCTGGAGGAATAAGGGAGAACCTTCATCTTTAGGGAAGAAATGTGGTCAGAAAAACATCATAAATGAGTGTGATGGGTGAAATTTGCTTAGTGAAATCAAATCATAAAAACAAGAGTTATGGTAAATCGTGAAAAAAGAGCATTGAGGATTAAGATCTGTGTAGCCTTAAGAAAACCACTTATAAAATGTTACATTACATTTGATTTGTATAGCGCTTTTAACAATGGTCACAGGTGCAAAGCAGCTTTACAGAATTAACGTAAAATTATGCAAATGTGCATGAAATGTGAGAAAATGTGTATGAAACAAAATGATTAGATTGTCCCTGAAGAGCAAGGCGAGGACGACGGTGGCAAGAAAAAAAACTCCCTGAGACTGCAGTAGGAAGAAACCTTGAGAGGAACCAGACTCAACAGGGAACCCATCCTCATTTGGTTGATAACAGATAGCAGGGATTGTTGTGCGGTCATACTGTGTGTGTTAGGCAGCTGGAAGTTCATATCAGTGAGGTTAATCAGACAAAAAGCTTCAATTTGCTAGAAAGCATAAAGAATGCACTGTGGAACATTAAAAAAAAAAAAGTCAAGTGGTGGAATTGCTTCTTGTTAGCCAGGTCTAGGTTCAGTAACGTTATGCGCCCAAAAAACAGAAGGCTTTACACAGCTGTCACACAGCTATCTAAGATATAGGATCTTGGAGAGTAATTAATGTTGTAATTAACTCTGGACTGAGATAAATGGTGTGACATTGCATAAGCTTATCAAAAAAATTCCACGGCCATAATCAAAGCAAAAGGCAGTCCAACAAAATATTAGTGTGTGTGACTTTTTGTTCTGGCCGGGCAGTGTATGTTGTTGATTGGCTTAATGGTTAGCACTGCTGCCTTTCACCTCCAAGGTTAAGGGGTTTGACTCTCGCCTCTGCGAGGTATGTGGTGTCTTAATGTACTGAAAACGGAGGAAACCCACCAAGCATGGGGAGAACATGCAAACTCTTGAAAACGCACACTGACCACAGAGTGTCATATACTACAGAATACACAAAACGCATACTTCCGTTTATAAGAAACAGCACGATTTAGGATATAAGGCCGAACCTTGCGGTGGTAAGGTTCATAAGATTACCTGTGGGCGGAGCCAGGTGACTTTCCCAGTGAGCCTGGAAAGGGGCGTGGTGTAGTCCGAGAAAAGGGCGGAGTCATCCACTGTAAAGTCTGGGTCCACAAACAATCCCTCCTTCTCAGCTGTCATCTCCATGGTAACCAAATTTGCCCACTACAGCTTTATGCGAGCTTTTATTATTTATTCATTGTTTAATTTACATTTTAATTGTAATTAAGTTAGATTTCCTAAACATGATGAACAATTTACATAACCTAAGATGTTCATTTAAATCGATGTAATTATATAATTATAAACCATGGAACATTGATTTTAAACGAATAGCCCTCAATAACACCTCTATCTTTTCCTATACAAGTGTAGAAAGTAATGATTGGTTGAAACGACAGTGACATTAAATGTACTATATGAATCAATAAACTAAAATGAAATTGTAAACCAAATCCGCGTTTTGAAATAAGCCTCAGGCGGAGCTAGCTACACAGCTAGTGTTCTAACCGTTAGATGAAATTCTGACTATTTCTGCATTACAGTCAATGCAATAACATCGAGTACCTGTTACGTGCACAATTAAGTATAAATATTTATCTCTCCTTAAATCCATACCGCGCATATAAAAGACAATAAAACGGCGCAATGCACAAATACCAAACCAAAACAAGATGCACACTTCCGGGAAGACGGCACGATTTACAGCGCTCTGCCATTCATTTAGCGACTAACCAGGGTTGCCAGGTATGTTCAAATAGCGCAAGACTCTCTTTATTCTAGCGTACAGCGAAACACCAAGCAATGAGCTGTGATTGTCTCAGCTGATGCTGCTAGCCGTTTTCTTCAAACAGCTAGCAAAGACAGCATTATGTACCGACATCTAATATTAACCTAGTGGTTTAAATCCTGTTTTTCTTTCCTGAGGGTTAAGTCAAAGCAAATTGGTGCTAATGAGTTCAGCCTTTATTATTCACATATACTTTACCACACAGTGAAATTATCCCAGCTTCTTGTTAGCAGGCTGGGGTCAGAGTGCAGGGGTCATTATACAGCACCCTTGTAGCAGACAGGGTTAAGCTTGCCAGTGGTGCCAGGTGGAGCTGGGGATCGAACCCCCGACCTTGCGATTAGTAACTCAGAACACACTGAGCCACCACTGCCTGGCTAATAAAGTTAGATATTAGATATTAACTAAATTTGCTGCCTTTGTAAAGTTACTTTGTAAAGTATTTTCTCCTCGTATCGGTTTATTTATTTATTTATTTTAAAAAAATTTTATTATTATTTTTTTTTTATACCAACCAAAACATTTCACCAAATGGGTCAACTGCACTGCCTGGTCAAAAAAGGGGGGGAAAAAAGTCACATACTCAAGATTTTATTTAATTGTGTGTAGTATTGCATGAGGAAGTCAGGAGTGGCATAGAAGTATGTGGAGTGTGGTGCAAAATATGTACGAGGACAGTGTTACAGCAGTTTAAGGTGGAGCCTCCTCCAGGGATCGGCTCTTAGCCCCTTCCTGTTTGCAGTGGTGATGCATAGGTTGACAGATGAGGTTGGACAAGAGTCCCCATGGACTATGATATTTGCAGATGATATTGTGATCAGCGAGAGTAGGGAGCAGGTTGAGATGAGTCTAGAGAGGTGGAAAGATGCACTGGAGAGAAGAGGCATGAAGATCAGTAGGAGCAAGACAGAGTAAATGTGTGTAAATGAGAGAGAGGGTGAGGGAAAGGTACAGTTGCAAGGAATATATGTAGGGAAGGTAGAGGAGTTAAAATACTTATCAATGGGGAAAAGCAATTCGGGGTGTGGTAGAGAAGTGAAAAAGAGAGTGCAGGCGGGACGGAATGGGTGGAGAAGAGTAGCAGGAGTGATCTGTGACAGAAAGGTATCGGCAAGAATAAAAGCCAAAGTTTACAGGATGGTAGTGAGACCAGCAATGTTGTACGGTTTGGAGATGTTCCTACTGACAAAAAGACGGAAGCCAGAGCTGAAGGTGGCAGAGCTGAAGATGCTGCGATTTGCTTTGAAAGTGACAAGAATGGACTGGATTAGCAATGAGTATCTTAAAGGGACAGTGCAGGTAGGACGGTTTGGGGACAAAGTTAGAGAGGCTGGTTTAAGATGGTTTGGACATGTGCAGAGAAGGGATGAGCGGTTTATTAAGAGGAGAATGTTAAATATGGAGCTGCCAGGCAGGAGGAGAAGAGGAAGGCCCAAGAAGAGGTTTATGGATGTGGTGAGGGAGGACATGTAGGAGATTGGAGTGACAAAGGAAGATGTGCTAGATAAAGTTAGGTGGAGACAAATGTCTGCTGCGGTGACCCTCAACTGGAGCAGCAGAAAGAAGAAGAAGGGAAAATGACTGCCTGGAGCCTTGATTTCAGCACACATTATTGTAGCCAATTCATCTGTGCAAAAGATTCCTCAAGCCCCTAGAAACACTCTTTCACAATTTGAGTCCTAGAATATGGCCATGCCATTAAGGGAGAAAAAAATGCACTGATGTGATAAGCTTGTCATTCAGTACATTCAGGTCGTTAGCTCCCTTTATTTTGTTGCCACATAACTTTGCTGAGCCTAGACCAGACCAACTGAAGCAACCCCATATCATAACACTGTCACCAGAGACTTGTACAGTGGGCCCTATGTATGATTGATGCATCGCTTCATATCCTTCGCTTCTTACCCTGATGCAGACATTTCTCTGGAATCGGATCTTGACTCATCAGATCACATGACCTTTATCATTACTTCCAAGTCCAATCTTTATGCTCGCTAGCAAACTGACTAACAAATTGACAATTAACTAACAAGTCTCACTAACAAGTGTTCTAATCACATTATGCATGTGAAAATGCTCTCACTATTAACAGTTTTTAATGATGCAACTTCATCAAGTTTATTTGATAACCATTCTTGATTTTTATCCCCTCGATTTGACCCTTTTGTAATGGTCACTTTTTTTGGCCAGGCAGTGTATGTCCAAAAAAGAAAATGTATCAATTATTGTTTCACTATGCACATTTAGCATAGCCAATGCACCTACTTGAATGTTTCCAGGAAGTGAGAGGAAACCAGAGATCCCTGAAAAAAATCCCAATATGTGTAGATATGAGGTGGCAGCTCTTTGCACTGCAGCATGGTCGTCCACCATATTAATCAGAGCAGGGACCATGTTTAGAAAATGTTAATTTCTGTGACTATTTTATGCACATTTTAAGTCTTACCAACTTAAGGTGCCTTTTTTTTCTTTGCTAATTTGTATGGCATCTTCACAAGTTTTGATATGCATTTCTTTTGACCAGTTATTAGAATATCCCACTGTAGTCTGCAAAACATTTTTTACAGTACTGGCAACCGCTTGACGTCAAAGTGTTCTTATGTGCCATCTAGAGGGTGTAAAGCTGTATTACATCAAACTGAGCTGCCTCGAGTACAGTGCAGTGCATACAGTACCTCCGACTACAGTACTCTTACAATTCTTATCTATCTATTTATTTATTTATTTATTTATTTTAATTACTCACTGTTTAGAAACATATATTCAATTCAATTTTATTTGTACAGCGCTTTTAACAGTTGTCATTGTCGCAAAGCAGCTTTACACAATCAAAAGAATTATTTAAGTTTGTATGAAATGTGAATGTGTATGAATCAAAATGGTCAGATAGTCCCTGATGAGCAAGCCGAGGGTGACAGTGGCAAGGAAAAACTCCCTGAGGAGAGGAGAGGAACCGGACTCAACAAGGAACCCATCATCATTTGGGTGAAACAGAAAGCAGGAATTAATCTGCATTCATACTGTGTGTTAGGTGGCAGGCAGTTCAGCATAATATACAGTTATGGAGGATGAAAGAAAAGTACACCTTTGTTCAATTTTATATTTTTATTTATCAGCAACAAAAAAAACTCAAATAAAAAAAACTGATTTCAACACATACTTAACTTTTCCCCAAAATGTAAATAATATTCAGAAGGAAAAAATAAAGTACACTCTTCTGACTTCTATAATCATTTAGAGAATACAGAACAGAGCAGATTGGACTAATAAAATGCGCAAACTTTATTAATCATCAAAAACTGTGTCTGGTTCTAAAAGAGACGTTTTGGTAATTTGATCCTTTTACAGTAAGAAGGATTGCCTATAAACTGAGAACCTTTAAAACTGTAACCAATCCTCCCAGGAGTGAGAGTCTTAGCAAAGACAGTCCAGGGTCAGACTATTCAATGCTTAAAGATATATACTACAAACCTACTGTCAGCATACAAAGGAGAAATGAGAGTTAGCTAATTCTCCTAGAAAATTTTTCATATTTCCTGTTTTCCTCCCCAGATAGTCTTTAAGAATGCATTTTCCCATAGAATGGTAAGAAATACACAACACAAAGATCATTTAAAGAAAAACTTTTAAAGTGTTGAAATGCAATAACGTCATATTTCTCAATCTTCATCCTATCTGTGATGCAGCTTTTCTTTTGTTTCCTATAACAGAGTGCATGCTATTAGTAAAGACCTTAATAATACATGCAAAGCAGTAAATGAATGATAAGCAACTAACAGAACACTTAATGATCATTGATTATATTTATGCCAGATTATTGGCTTTGGCTGGGTAATGCCTTTATAAATCTGTATAATGCTGTACTTACTAATGTAATTCACAGCCTTTTTAACCCATTTTGAATCAGGATCGGCACAAATCTTTCTTCCTTTCACCGTGGTTAAGCTGCACAAGAGGGAAAGAGACAAATACTATTAAGGGACAAATACTATTGCATTAAAGTGAAATGTTAACATGTTGCTACATATTTTTTTCATATGCAGAGTTAATTACACAATTCAGTAAAATTCTCAAATAAAGCAATACATCTAAATTAATGAGCAAAATCCCTGAAACATGTCAGAAACATGAGACAAGAACAGAAAACACTCATTTTTATGCCATGTCTATCATGTTAGAGATTTTGGTTTAAGGATTAGGTTTGAAAATATTAATTATAGTTATTTACTTAATTAATAAATGGATTATTAAAATGTATAAATATGTTAAAATTGAAGTAACTTGCACAAAACACTTTCTAGTGCCAAACCGTAATAAATCGAAATGAATTCAATAATGTTCAAGACAGTGCTACTTGTTTTAAAATCTTTGGGCTTGAAAACATAATCCTGTTGTATTTGGGTAGTATTTTAAATGTTTGCTTACATCACAGCATGCAGTCGACAGACTGTAGTTGCGTCCTGTACCGAGAATTGTGTCAGTCGATTGAGAGGCAAAGGTTTTAGTGAGAAACTCGTACAGCATCTCATTTGACCTGCACACAGGAGAATATACTTCAGAATCCAAACAAAAAATTGCACAAAAGTTATATAAAGTTAAAGAGCAGGATATAAGTTAAAGATAGCAATGTAAATCTTACTTAGTGTACTTTTATTATTTTGTTGTTTGGACAATACACACATTTAGAATTAGCACTACTCACAGTACTACTTAATCATGATACTACTTGAGCCTAATGTTACAGTTATATTTACAGTTATTATGTACCACGCAGTATGTAATGCATACACTACAAGATTTCTATTTATTTAATAACACATTCTAGTTATTAGTAAAACATCAGTCATTACAGTCACTTAGACTGGTTACTTAACTTAGAGGTTTATTTCAGAAATTTAAAAAGCCATATGGCTTTAATAAACAGGCAAAAATATTACAAATTTAAGAAATAAAAATTTATATTTGTGCTAAGGCATTCTGTTAAAGCCAGTCCAGGTTAATTTACATATCAGTCAGGTTTTCGTAATAATATGTGTACCACAAAAAAAAATGCCATAAGACAGTAAGAAAAGTGACATAGTGTTTATTGTTTAGTACAGTAGTGAGTGTATCGAAACTCTAGTACGTAAAGATGTGTTCTACTTACTGCTTTCTCCCAGAGACACACACAACAGCACCAATGGCATGAGAAGAGCAAGCAGAGGTTTAGTCATAGTTTAAAGAAGTAAGTCTCTTAATGATGTCTACAGCAGTGGAATGAGATTACGAAACAAGTAGAACAAGGTTTATTGCTGTTGATGATAAACCCCAAACAGTCACACTGGGATCTGATACCTAGCAAAGGTAGCTTTTATAGACATTGATCTGAGGAAAATATGGGGATGTTTAGTAAGAGGAAGAAAGTGGGGAACTTCTGAGCTGCACGGGAAGCTGTATTTATGTCAAACACAACTGGCTTTCAACATGAACATTTTATTCCTAGAAGACCACTATAAGCTGTTTTGTTTAAAAATAAATTCTATATTCTAGTTAGTCTAAGAAATAAAAAAAAAACATAACTTACACTACTGATCAGCCTAACCACCATTAAAAATATAATTAAGATCTCTGAAGTGTGTGCTGTGGCATCTGGCAGGAAGGTCTAAAGCAGCAGATCCTGTTAAAGCTTTTCACATGCTGTGAAAGAAAATGTAATTCGTCAGACCTAGCTGCTTTCTTCCATTGCTTCATGGTCCATTCCTGACACTCACATGCCTATTTGAGGGGCTTTTGGTAGTGGACAGACATTAGCATGAACTATCTGACTGGTGTGTTGCTATGCAGCTCCATTTGCTTTTTCTGCAATTTGTTCTATTCAATTTTATTTGTATAGAGATTTTATCTAAGGGTCATCGTCTCAAAGCAGATCTCCAGAATAAGAGAAATTGATATAAATTATAAAAATGGAATAGGAAGAAGCCTTGAGAGGAACAAGACTCAAAGGGTAACCATTCTCATTTGGGTGAAATCAGATAGTATAACTGCAAAGCAGTTCAACATAATAGGAAAGGACTTTATGTTAATGTAAAGTCCAGTTTTGTTGATGGGAACTCGGGTACAAAACTGTTCATGGGAATTTCAGTCCTAAACTATTAAACAACTGCAGTCACAAGCATCAGCTGAGTCAACGAATATCTTCAGGGTCATCAAGTTGGACAGTCTTCCAAACAGACCATACAGGGCCATCCTTAGCAGCAGCCAGATACCTTCTTGCGACGAGAATTCAAACATAAGTGGGGCACGATGATTAATCAGACTCTCTTCATATGACAAAAACTACAACCAGAAGTAGGGCACCAGGATGTGTCAGACATAACCGGAGAGCAGAAGAACTAAAAGGGAGAGCCAGAAGGAAACACAGACATGGGTGCAACCAGCCACTTCATATGTGAGAAGACAGCATCCAAACATACCAGTTCACCATAATACTCCACGTCTTTGAGTTCCCCAGATCTGCACTTTTACCTAATACAAAACTATTCATAAAAAAGGCTTCACTAAATAAAAAGTTTTCAGCCTAGACTTAAACATTGAGACTGTGTTTGAGTCCCGACCATTAATCTGAAGGCTATTCCATAACTTTGGGGCTTTGTAAGAAAAAGCTTTGCCCCTTTAGTTTTCATAATGCTAGGTACTGACAAGCAGCCTGCATCCTTTGATTTAAGTAGGTGTGGTGGATCATTGAACACTAGATGTTTTTCAGGTACCATGGCATGAGTATATTTTACTACTGCAGAACTGCTGCATTCTGGACAAACTGGAGCTCTTTATTCACCTTGTAGAACATTCAGACCTTAGTGAATTATAGTTGTCCAAACCTGAGGTAAAAAAAAAAAAGCATAAACTAGTTTCTTAAAATCACATAGTGAAAATATATTTCTTACCTTAGCAATATTTTTTACATGAAAGAAGGCTATCTACATGAGCTGGCAATAATTAAATGAAGGACGTTTAATCCTTAACTTGATGAAAAACAATGGTCATTCAGCGTTACTATTTAATTAGAAAGCTTACTTTTTAGCTGCATGTGGTCCTACCAGTTCTTCTGTCTTGTCAAAATTAAGCAGAAGTTAATAAGCATACAGTGTCTAATGTCCTTCACATATTAATTAACTTTATTAAGCTGGTGTTTCTAATCTTTTGACTAATACCATGCTTATGAAGTATGTTACCCAGAGAAGAAGCATATTAGCAGAGAGTCTAAAACAGAACCATATGGAAACCCAAACTTTACAGTACAAGTAGAATACTGTAGTCGATAAGGGGAAAGGTTGAGACTTGCCTATAGTTGCACAGCAGGGATAGTGTTTAAGTTAATATGGAGTCCATTTATTTTTAAGCCTTTATTTTCAGAGGCTCAGGTACAAAACTGTTTGTGGGAATTTCAGTCCTGAATCATTGCGCAACAGCAGTCACAAGTCAACAGAGAACAGCTGTCTGCATCAGCCAAGTCGAGCCCTTTCTTGAAGAGGAGTAAAATATTATGTGCTGTTATTGTTAGATTATCACCTACATCATTAAGTTTTATTATTTTAAAGCCTGAAATGTTTGGCTAATGTTTTAAAGACCTTTCTGCTTGTCCATTTCTCCTACTTCCAACACATCAGCGACTCTTGCTTTGATAACCGACTCATGCGTTGCTGCCTAATTGTTGTATAATTTGTAATAATATATTAATTATTCAATTCACCTGTTGGAGGTTTTAATGTTATGGCTGATTGGTGCACACATACACGCACGCGCATGTAATCGGCATAGTTTTCACAGACTGTTCAGTCATTGCTCAGCTGATAAAATGTCTATTATATTCTAACCAACATCCTAATTAATGCAAATGGAAATTTTGTAGGCTTCAAGGGGAAGCTATGATGAATTAACAGAAACATTTTAAACCATCAGGTTCTGCCATGACCTACATAACAGGATGGATTTCACATTTCCCCTCTTTGATTTTAAAGACTATGGTTGCATAATGTCTCTTATGACCTAGAAAATAAAACCAAAGTGTGTTTGCTTTGTAGCCCACACGGAGTACAAGATCAACAGCAGTTCTCATGCAGCTTTTTATAAATACCGAGTAGTGATTGTGCCAACACAACAATATTGTCTTAGACTATTTTTTTATTTAAAATAAATCACTTTAGGATTACACTTCAAATTGAACTTACTCATTACTATAAAACAATAAAAACATTGTGGTTAAGGAAGAGGAAAGCCCACACTACTGCCTGTAGGTTTTTTCCCGGGACTTCTATATTGTGTGAAAATGAGGAAACTCATCTGTCAGAACTTTTTCATGATACATGGAGTTCTTTTTTTTTAAACTTTGAAAATAATGATTGATTGATGTTTATGGTTTAGGTGCTGGTTTTGCATTGTTTCGCAAAAAAGGGCTTCCCCAGCGTTTGATGTGATGGTCAGTGGTTCTCTAGGTTTTCAAAGAGGTTCAAATTGGAACTTTTTTTCTGATAGGGAAACATTCTGTTGTGCAGTTCTACATAGTACCATTGTGAGTTATTTTTAACAACATTACATCAACATTAAAACATACACCAAAGATGTCTAGGAGGTGCTAAAAATAGAAGATTAATTAGTAATTAGACAAAGTAAGCCTACTGTAATTGACAGTTTTTAAAATTTGGTTTTCAATTTCAAATTTTTGTCCTTTTTATTTGAAGTAACAGTGGAGGAATTTATTAATTTCTTGTTTTATTAATGTTTTCATATTCAGTGAATGACACATAAACAAGACCGATACAGTATGTTTGAATCATTTTTTTTCAGTTATTAAATTATGTGCAGATTATTTACATATTTGCAGGAAATATTTTTATTTTATAAAAAAATAAAAACCTTTGGGAAAAAAAACATTGGAAAAGGTTATGAAATTCAGAATTTCCAACAATTTCAATGAGTGCCCTATAAAGGGTTAAAATATAAATACACATTATAAAAAGAAAGGACATCTGCATTTGATTATTCTGTCTCGGTTAATTGTTTGTTTTAAGTCCGTAATATTTGTTTGACAATGTAGATTTCTCAGTGGTTTGAATTAGAAGGGACATCTCAAATTGTACATTACAAATTACAGCTTAAAGTTAACTGTGCACTAGTTCAGTTTTTTTTTTTTTATAATGACACTAGTGTCTCTTATTTAGGTATATGGGCGTGTATGCATAGGGATGAATGCATAATTAATTTATTACATGAATAAGTAATAAATTAATAATTGTATTTATTGTATTTTGTAAATAATGTATTATTAGCTGCTATTGAACTAATCATGCTATAAACAACATCTCATTGTTATTTCATCACTGTACCACACATCACATTACATTACAAACATAATAGGTCATCATAATAGCTCGGTAGTTCCCCTTAGTCCTTAATGCAGTGACGGAGAAAGTCAAATTGTATGTGTGGAATTGGAAAACCCACTGGTGTCGTCAGGTGAGGATTTTCCATCATGGGAGGTATAAAGCTGCTGCTTGCAGCACACGGAGTACAGAGACACATACCGAGAACAGAGAGTAACTC
>JAOVVA010000024.1:9771777-9785069 GCA_028565275.1 Leiocassis micropogon
CTACCTTCACCTTACGCTGCATCTCCCTGTACTCCTGTCTACTCTCTTCAGTCCTCTCAGTGTCCCACTTCTTCTTAACTAGCCTCTTTCCCTGTATACACTCCTGGACTTCCTCGTTCCACCACTAAGTCTCCTTGTCCACTTTTCCCTTACCTGATGATACACCAAGTACACTCCTACCTGTCTCCCTGATCACTTTAGCTGTAGTTACCTGCTGACATCACAGAGCCTGTCTCAACTCCTCCCTGAAAACAGCACAACATTCTTCCTTTTTTTTAACTTCCACCACTTTGTCCTCTGTTCTGCCTTTGTCCCTTTCACCTTCCTCACCACCAGGGTCATTTTACACTCCACCATCCTGTGCTGTCTGACTACACTCTCCCCTACCAATACTTTGCAGTCACTGATCTCCTATCACTATGACACACTTTAATTGAGACAAGACAGCGATCTGAGATAACTTCAGACAGTGGAATTGTGGTTATATTTCTTATAATTAATCCGAATGATAATATTAAATCTAAAGTGTGACCTGCTTTATGAGTGGGTCCAACTACACACTGATTTACTCCTACTGTGTTCAGTATGGACATAAATCAGTTAACGAGTATGCGCTTTAATCAATCGTCGAAGAACTTTGTAGTTTTACATTTGATGTTGTAATTTGTAGTAGATTACTTTTTTTGAGTAACTTCCCCAACACTGGTTATTGGTAACAACATTAAATCAACATTAAAACATGCACCAAAAATATCTAAGAGGTGCTAAAAATAGAAGGTTAATTAGTTAATTAGACAAAGTAAGCTCATTGTAATTGACAGTTTTTAAAATTTGGTTTCTAATTTCACATTTGTGTCCTTTTTACTATAGGCATTTGAGGTGGACAGATTTATTCATTTATTATTTTAGTAATGTTTTCATGTTCAGTGAATGGCACATAATCCAGACTGATACAACCCGACCTATGTCTGAATTATTTTCTTTTTCAATTATCAAATTATCAAAATTGCACCTAACAAAGAACCTTTATATTAACCATTTATATTAACCTTTAAACAGATGAAAAGCTGCATTTGGCAACTGTGTCAGTGCCAGGATCTGTGCCTCAAACAAGCACTGTATTTTATAAAAATACACATTTTTGAAAAAAAGAAAAAAATATATTGGAAAAAGTTATGCAATTCTTCCTTTATAAGCATTTCAGTGAGGGCCCTATAAAGGGTTAAATTATAAATACACAATATAAAAAGAAAGTACATCAGCATTTTATTATTCTTTCTTGGTTAACTGTTTGTTTTAAGTCTTTAATATTGGTTTGACAAACGTAGATTGTTTTTCCTTATTGTTTTTTTTTTCTGTGTGTTTTGAATTAGAAGGGACATGTTACGATACATCTCAAATTACAGCTTAAAGTTAACTGTGCACTAGTTCTGACTTTTTTTTAAAATAATGACACTATTATCTCTTGTTTAAGTATGGGCGTGTATGCATAGGCATACATGAATAAGTAATAAATAAATAATTATGTATTATTAGCTGCTATTGAACTAATCATCTTAAACTACATCTCATTTCATCATCGTACTACACATTAAAAGCTAAACATATTAGGTCAGCATAATAGCTCAGTAGTTCCCCTCTGTCCTTTTTATGCAAACCTCTTCCTCATTGCAGTGACGGAGAAAGTCAAACTCAAGTGGAATTGGAAAACCCACTGGTGTTGCCAGGTGAGGATTTTCCATCATGGGAGGTATAAAGCTCCTGCAGCACACGGAGTACAGAGACACATACCGAGAACAGAGAGTAACTCAGACACAATGGCCCAGATTAATGGTGTAGCTGTAACACTGGTGCTGCTTCTGACAGTCAGTCTGTTCTGTCAAGACTCTGCTGCTTGGGGTAAGATTTTCTCTTTCTGTTTCTCTATCATCTGTTTTAGTTTATAAATGAATACCTTAAATAATTTAATCATATCAGTGTGTTACAAGAGCATAGGCACAAACTAGACGAGAATTTGAACAGATTTGCTTTAATTAACATTATTTAATCATGCTAATATATTCTTTTCTTTATTATTTAGCATGTTGCAGGCGATACTCCAAAGGTCAGCTCCCTGTTAATTTAATCCAAGGATATTCAATCCAGACCATTCATGGACAATGCAACATCAATGCCATCATGTGAGTACAATATATCATATTCATACACGTGCATTGCTTTTCTTTTGTAATCTCTCACAACTTATGTCATCTCATCACCAAATAATTTTATTAAAGTCATTTGCTTTTTATCTCACTTTTAGTTTCCACACATATGGAGGCAGAAAAGTGTGTGCTGATCCTACTCATTCCTGGGTGAGACACAGCATCCAGCAACTCACGTAAGCACAAAGATATTTAATCAGTGTATGGTTTTCTTAAATTTTTGATGCTAAATAAATGTAATAATTGTAGTCAACTAAAGTGATTTCCTTTTCTTTTTTTTAGGACAAAAGTGTTGGCTCTAAAGAAGCACGGAAGGCAGTCTTAAAAAAGTAAAAAAAAAAATAAAAAAACAGGAAATGTTATATTTTGTATTAAGAATTTGTGTATCTATCTATATATAGATGTTATATTGATTCATATATTCTTCATGAAGAAGCTTTTATAATTTATGCAAGTTGCATAATAACTTTGTATTTTTGTATGTGCATCTTAATTAAATACATTAAATTTGTATTTAAATCTGTTTTTCTGAGTTTTTTCTGTCTTGAAATCAGTCCATGAGGAAGTGATATTCATATCATCACTGACTTGTTGCATTGTTTAAAACATAAAATAGCCTCCTAAAGTACACCCATATACAGTATACCTGCCTATCATATTAACTGTTGTGAACACACCACCAGCCTCTTAACATGATCTGTTTGACCTTTTACGTATTTATGTATTTAGATGTCACTAAAACTGCTTCCTCTTTTCCCACAGAATAGAGCATATTAAAAATATATATAAATAATTATTTGTAAAAAAAAAATACAATAACAAAACATAATTACATGCACAATAAATAAACTTTATAGATCAGAATATAAATTCTGAGATTAAGAAGTCACATTTATTAATTCATGTTATATACACACATATTGTAAAAAACAAACAAACATATAATTACATGCACAACTTATTAAGCAGGTGTGTTTCCTGAGACCCCAACCTTACACCTCTACACAGTAAAATCCCCAGTGCTGATTTAACACTGTCAGAGTTCAACCCGACCTCAAATTTCCAGATGAGAATTTCCCACAGCTGTACAGCAGGAAGTAAAGTCACAATGACATAAGCACAAAGGAAGGGCCGGAATGCTGAAAGTCTTCTTGCCTGTTTAATGAGTACACCAAAGCATGAGGGCATTATCATAGGGCGACTTGCCTTCTTGTCCGAAGACAAACACATGCACATACCTTTTCTTATCTTTAATTAATCAGCCTGACTGTACCAAAGCAAAGAAAAATTATGATGCAATGCATAAGATCATGAAAAAACATTTTTTCATGACCTTATGCATGGCATCATCATTTTGAGAGTGGTAGTGATTTATTATCCAAACAGCAGAGAAAAAAAGTGTTAGAGATTTAATCAAGCAGAAGCAAGAATCTGAAAGGGCCTAACATACGACTATAATGGTAAAACTCTGTATCTTTTATTCATGCTGAACAGCTTCTAATTTGAATAAAAGGCTGCTGATCTGTCCTTATTTCAGTTTGTAGGATTACCTGTTTCAGAAATTCTTTGCATAGATATAGCCAGATATGCATTATTATGGGATGTTCTTGTACTTTTAGTGTGCCATTTTAGTATTTAATATTTAAAACTAAAAGTCATCTGTTGTATGTTCTCTAATTTCTTGTGAATGAAGGCGTAAAATCGACTGATGTTAAAAATACCTCAAATACAGCACAGTGATAAAAATTTTAGCCACAGTAAAACATTTTAATGGTGCAAACATTTTAAAGAAGGCCATACATCCGTGAATAATGGATGAGTCCACCTCATTCATTCCTATGAACATTCAGCAAGTGGAATGCTTGATCCATGAAAATAAACAGATAACTTGTCAACAACTTGGGGAGGAGATGCATCTGTCTGTGGGAACTGTACACATGATTATTCATAAACACCACATGCACAGAAAGTTTTTGTCCCATAGTCTTAACAACGCCAAACCCAGTTTGACCTGAACACACCTTGTATTTTGAAAGGCTGGATAAGACTGACAGTGTACATATTAGATAATAAAATAATACAACGCATATGGAATATTAAAAACACACCTATTGAAAGTGACTAAACAGAACCAGTTTGTACTCTACAAAGTATTTCGTTAGCTAGAATTAGCAAGCTAGCTCTAGCAGGTGTCGAAACTGTACAGATGGATGCAAGCCCACAGAGCAGCTGAGAAGTTTTCTACTTCCTTGAAGACAATAGTGGTATACTTACAAAAAAGTAAGCTTTTGGAAAAATGAGGAAACACAAACCCTATTAGTGTGTACAATGTACTTCAAAAAATGTTCCATCCATCACAGTGGTCCATCACTGTATACAATTACTGTCCAAAGACCTCAGTGATGTGTACAATTTGGCTTGTATACAAGCACAGAGATTGAAGAGAAAAAAAAACAGACTTACAATGATTGTCTTGTAAAACATACAAAATGGAAATCAGTTGCACCAAGGAAACATAAACAATGCTTCAGTCTGGAACTCTAGAAATTCCCAGATCAGCAGTAGTCCATGTGCTACCAGCATTCATACCAAGTCACACAGATTGCAGATTTTGGTGTAATTAGCTGAAACATGTGACCTGCATTATTATTTTCACACTGAGCTAGCACAACTTGAATGACCGGTTGGATAACTGCATAACAGTGTACATGTTTTTATTATTATTGTTTTTATTATTTATTGTCATTGTGACTAGTGAGTGTATGTAGGTTGCATGGTGTCTTAGTGGTTAGTACTTTCGCTCTGCACCTCCAGGGTCTGGATTCGATTCCCGCATTGGGTCTATGTGCATGGAGTTTGCATCTTCTCCCTGTGTTTGGTTGGTTTCCTCCCACAGTATGAGTGTGTGAACATGTGAGTGTGCCCTGTAATGGACTGGCACCCCATCCTGGGTGAACCTCGCCTTCTGCGACCCTGTAAATAGGAAAACGCAGTATAGATGATGAGTGACAGTTTGCATAGTTGGTATAAATTAAATAAGCAAATGTTATAAGTATAATTTTTATTATGAAGTTTGTCCGGGAAGTTGGATCTCAAAACATGAGAACAGGGTTAAACAGAAAAAAGGGTACTGCAGTGATTGATTAAATGTGATAAACTTTTAGTGCAGCAAACAAACAACATAAACAAATGATGGAATGAATAAATAAATAAATATTTTAACCACATCACATCACTTAACTGTACAGGACTACACTTACCATATATTGTAGTAAGTTTCACAGTTGGTGGATTTTTTGGAAATATGGCACAGACTAGGTAAATAAAATGTTGAATTAGTAATTAGATTCTGTTATACAGACTGATTGAAATCTCCTACTGTATATTACGTAGATCAAATTTCTGTATTAGACACATTTGTTTAACAATGAAAGAGACCTCCAGCTGACTGAACTAACCAGAATGATTATATCTTCTGTACCTCACATACTCACCCTGACACAAATGACTATCAGGCCTGAAGCCTATAATTATTGAAGTGTGTGTGCTCACTACACACTACTGAAAACACACTCTGCTCCTGGTGATTAATCCAAGAACATGCACAAATGCTTCTAAAGATTCTAGCACGTATTTTTTTAACCCACCACCTAAATGCTCCCCATCATCAAATGTTGGAAATTAGATTTAAAAAAAAAGGAAAAATATCTTAATATTTAAATTAAATTTCATTTTTATGGTGCTTTTAACAGTGGGCATTGTCACACAGCAGCTTTACAGAATCAAAGAAAATTATGAAAATGTGTATGAAATGTGGAAAAAAATATTTATGGATCAAAATGATCAAATTTTTTAATGATATTTTTTAATCAAAATATTTCGATAAGAAAAATTATATATATATATATATATATATATATACCCCTAAATCAAAATATATACCCCTTAATCAAAATATTTCGATAAGAAAAATTATATATATATATATGTATATATATATATATATACCCCTAAAAATATGGAAATTACCAAAGTTCAGAGATTTTTTTTAAAATGGCAATTTGTCTTAAATCACTATAGGTGTCAATGATTTTGCTATTTATTACATTTAAATTTACATCCTTCTTGCAGTTGCAGAGGGCCCCCTTGTGGTCAGAAAAAGACAGACAATGCAATTTAGGAGAATGCATGATGATGCAATGTACAGAAAAAAAGGTGACGACTAAAAATAGCAGAAGAGGAGACACATGACCAATGCACCAATAAGAAATAAACTGAATAAACTTTATTGTGTTCAAAAGAAAAAGTTAAATGGATCTAGGATTAGAGGTGACTAAGACTGGTGAAGTGCTGTAGAATATCTTTTCAAAAGGTGATTGTTACTACAAAATATTCAAATAAATAATTAGGTAATGTATTTTTGTTGTAGACAATTTATCTCACTTTACAGCAGATACACCCATCACAGAATCAATCATATTTACATGTTCATTTACACGATTTTTTCATTTCGGTTCGACTCACTAAAATGATCCAAACTTCCCATCACTAGTTTCCTCCTTGTATTCCGGTTTCCTCTCAATTATGCTGATTGGCACTCCCAAATAGTCCGTACTGTGTGAACGTGTGTATGTTTGCCTTGCAATGGATTGGCACCCTGTCCAGAGTGTACCCCGCCTTGTGCCCTAAATCTTCTGGGAAAGGCTCCAGGCCTCCCGTGATCCTGTATACAGGATAAAGCGGTATTGATGATGAGTGAGTGAGTCAGGAAATCACAGAAAAAAATAAATGCAATAATTTTTTAATAAAAATGACAGTAGTGCAGCTTCTTTTCTAGCAAACTTTCTATTTATACATCAAAATCTGGGCACTTTGGCCAAAGTGTACAGATCACATAGGCACGTGATTTTTGGATTTTGTATTGTATTTCCTGATATTAGAGAGCAAATAAATTAACATTCCTTTGTCTTAACATTGATTTGATTGTTTTAATGAATAACTTGCACTGCTTTAATGGGTTTCTGTGTTCAAAAGTGGGAGAAAAACATTTTACAAAAGTGTCCGGATAATTCTAAAAACTTAAGGCCGGGATTGGTTCTTTGAGGAACATGCAAGAGGAAGCATTCATGAACTAGCAAGCCATTCATCCACATCCCATCCCCCCAAAAGACACGTTGAAAAAGCAGCATTTAAGCCCGTTCCGGCCTGCAGAGAGTGCAGCATATAATTTAAGTAACAAAAAAGCTAAATGAGAAGAACATCCAGATGATTACACATTCATCTTCCGCTTCCTTCCATCTGCTAGACACAAACGTGTCTGCACACACAACCTCCAATTAATGCAATGAGGCAGGCAGCACAGTTGCTTCTATTTGTGTCTCCCTTGAAAACTTGAGATCTGTGAGGAAGAGCAATAAAAGAGAGAGAGAGAGAGAGAGAGAGAGAGAGAGAGAGAGAGAGAACAACGAAGCAAGCCGTACAGTCTTACAAAGCTAAAACTGGAGGGGGGTCAGGACCCAGAGCGTGAATGTGTAGTGCGTAATGTGTCTTTCTCCCATGGTGAGGCAGCAAACTCAGGCACAGTTACACTCATTGTTCAGTGACTTTCAAAAACTAAAATCCACCGACAGCAATGAATGTTGATTGTAAACCTTTGAAAAAAAAAAAAAAGAAGAGTCTATGGGATAAATTATCTCATAAGGCTGGCTGAGAAACCAGGGGACGTTTGGGCCGGTTGCATGGCACAATCAACGGTCAATGGTTTTTTATAACATTCACATCAAACTCACCGACAGCGTTGAATGTTCCACAAAACCAACCAGATGGAAACAGCAAGAGGAAGAGGACATACAGACATATAATTAGTAGCAAATTCATTACCAAGATTCCTGAAGGGAAAAAAAAATAAACAGAAAAAGTACAAACTGCTCTCGCTCACTATGTTTACACAGACAATATTTCTTCAATCTGACTAAAATCATTCCAATGAACCTTTCAAACGTAATCAAAATATATGTAATAATTTGCACATGCAAAGTGGCTCTGCATGCTGTGAAGAGTGAATTTGCCAGAAACATAACTGAAAAAGTCGTATTTTTCTCCAATTCTGAGGTTAGGTTAAGCTTCCCGATTTCTGCATTATGATTGTTTATGAGAATTCAGTCTCATCTATGATTGGTTAGATGCTTTATAACATGCGCAACTGTGAGCCAATCAGATCCCCTGGTTGTGAGCCCAGGGTTGTGCTCACAGAGCTTAATGATCAGGAATGAAAGCAAAATTTCCTTCCTGGAAACCCATCAAGTCACTTATGTGACCCCCACATTGGGCAAACATGCACAGAAAAATACCGACAAGAGAAATGATCAGATCTGACAAGAGAGAAATTATTATGGTTAAGATTTACCTACTGAAAGGGCTATTATTCTGATTACACTTACTGCAAGTTTGAATCCCAAAGATGCCGGAAAAAAACTCAGGTTTGTTGTTCTCCAGGTGGGAAACTCATGGATTAACTCTTGATATGTAAATTCTTGATTGTGACTAAGGAAACAAGTGTTAATACAGTATGTGGGCTTTCATAGTGTTAGAAACAAATCGGAATAAAATGAGCTAAATAATCCCCCTTTTTAAAAAAAAGGTATTGTACAGTAAAATTTACTTACCTTATTATTTACACATTATGTCAGCGCCAGCCGCCAAGTGGCACATGGTAAAGTGCTCGACATATCATCCAGAGATCGCTAGTTTGATTCCTTTGTGATGCTGCAGCCTCTCGCAACCAGGAGCTGATTGGCCGAGCTCTCTCAGTGGGGTGGGATGGGAGGCACTTGGCGCTCTCATATTAATTACGGCTTTACAGCCAATCATGGGCATCTGTGAGCTCACGCAAGCGGAAGGAGTGGATAACGATGCCCTCCAAGTGTGTTACGCCGCTCCCAATTATGCGTGAGCGAGCAGTTCAAAAAAAGATGTGATCGGCTGACGTCTTGTGGTTCAGAGGAAACACGTGATAGTCTTTGGCCCTCCCTGACTGGTAGTAGCCTTAAAGAGGGGGTTTGGATATGACTAAATTAAGAAGAAAATCTGGGGGAAAAAAAGTCAGTGCTTGGCCATGATAGAAAAGCACCAGAACACGCAGCTCCACAGCCCGCTGTGAACGAGGCCCAACAGACAAAAACCCCAAGACCTCCAAACTCCCGGGATCCCAATCCAATTGAGAACTGGACAAACATTTCAGATCCAAGGAGTACTAACCCGCAGCACCCAAGAATCTACTCCCAACGTCTTGATGCACATGCCAAAAGTCTTGTGGAGTCGTGTCATGAGGGGGCAGAGCCTGGTGGCACAAGAGGAACCTACACAATACTGGGCATAATGTGGCCAGTGTTGGCCAAGGTCAAAATAAATCAGAATCAAGTTTATTGCCAAGTACAGTAGGGTTTCACATGAAAGGAATTGCAAAACGGTTAGAAAATATACATTAAACAATTAAAAGGGTAGGAAGTACAACAAAGGAAAATAATATCTGTAAATATTAAGAATAAAAATGTGTAACAAGAAACCTACTGTATGAACATATACATATATTAAAGTGAAAGAAATTGTACATTGTGCAAAAACAGGCAACACTGTGTAGATACTGTACTGTATATACCTTTTAAATGTGCAACAAGTTACAAATCATATTATTTGGTAAATCAATTATTTGTATTAGCAAATAATATTACTTGCAACTTGCACTCTGAAATACAGTAATCAACTTAAGGTCTTATCCAGTAATGATACTGCCTTGTTAGTAGAAACCTTTATTCCTTTTTAATCTACGCAAGACAGTCTAGAACCCAACCAGAATTGTAGAACAATCACAAAGTTAATGGCAGTGCGGATCTGTCTAGGGATAAATTAGACGTCAACTTAAGCTCTAACCCTAGAAAAGGTTCTGTAAGGTTTTGTGCTGCCATCATACTGCTTTGTGGCCCAGTACCTCTCAATCGCTCACTATACAGCATTTCTTGTTTGTGTTTTAGCTTACGTAACTTGTATATTTTTTAATTTGTACAGACTCCTATTATATTCTATTTTTGTGTATTCTTAGACAGTACTCCATTAACGCATTTTATGAAATCAGTGATGCTTACGGTCAAATTTTAAATAACAATGATATAAAACCTTTAGCAATGTCTCCAAATTGTTTCATTTCTTCATTTCTTCATCAAACTTCATCATTAATCATTACGGTCTAACAAACAAACAGCAGAAATGTAGATGTCTGCTGAAAAACATCAAATAAATTGCTGACAATGTAATAAACTAGAACATAAAACAGAATCCTTTTTTATGATTAGAAAAGCCCTGAAGAAGCGAAATAATTAAGAATTACACAAAAGGGAAAAAAAAAGACTTACCCAGTCGATATAAATGTACTGCACATCAGAGCAAATTCATACACAATAACTAACCGGCAGTTCGTGTTCAGTACACAGACGCCCAACACACAGGCCCTTCTCTCTACAATAAAGCCTCAAAGAGCTTTCATTCATATGGTAGACAAGCCCACACCCACCCACCTGCTGATACACATATGTGCACGTGCACACACACACACACACACACACACACACACACACACACACACACACACACACAGAGTTTGCAGAAAAGATGTCATACTCGTTCCTACGTGCATACACATCTATCTAGAGCTAAATGAAATCCTTCATATCCCAAATCGATCTAATACACCAGCTACAACACACACAAAACTCGAATTACAACCCGTATGGACACACGCAGTCCTTTTGAACCCCAGCATTAAATGTGAAACAGAAGAGGGTGGGGTGCGAGTTTGCCATGACGACAGGAGAACTGGAGAGGCATGCCTTAATTCACGGCCCTCTTAGGAAAAATGTGTGTGCGCGTGTGTGTGTGCATATGGTACATGTGTGTATGCTCTACCATGTGTAATCTGCCCCCACCTCATGTCCTGCTGGTCACTGTGCATTCTGCTGTAAGAGAAGTCGCCTTAAATACTGGGTGCAGAGTCCTGTCCTGACCCTTCCACAACCACACACACACACACACACACACATATATATTTATAAATATATATACAGTATATGAGAGAGAGTCAGAGAAAGCATTAAACAGCTTAAATCATTAAACAGTAAACTCATTCACATTAAGAGGTAAAGCACATGATTAACATTAATTGTTTAAAAACTATAGGTTAAACAAGTCACTATCATAACTTTTTTTAAATAAAAAGAACTATTCCCAAAAAAAGCATAATAAATAATTTAGAATTTCCTTTGCGTTTCTTTGATGAGACGACTCAAAGACCTCTTCCTATAAAAGGTGCTGGCTTCTAGAGAAAATCAAACTATTTCTACATCCCTAAGCACAGAGACAGAGAAAGAGAGCGAGAAACAAAAACATTTCTGCAAGGTAATAATTTTGTTTGAGTGTATTTGGCTCCAGTAAAAATAGTACAGCATGAACCAGCCAAAGTGCTGTGACCATCTGTGTAACATACACTCGCATAGCCTCGTGAATTACTGCAAAGAGAAAAAAGTCCAGTTCCAGTCACTGCGTTGCTTCATAGTATCCGCTGTCAGACCATAAATATTTGGACACACTGACAAAAAGTTACACATTATATAGGAGTTAATGAAGCAACATCACATGAGAAGGAGTGCTGTTGAACTGAATATCAGCATGGCTGTCAGTCAGTATAAAGAGTCAGCATTACCTTGAGAGTGATCTTGCTTAATGTTGGTTTAATATAACAGTTCCAGAAAAACTATTTATTAATCAACAGATTATGATTTGTTTGTTATTTTTGTAAAGTTCTTTTGAACCGCCAACGCAAATCTTCACATGTCTGGCAGAATTAGCATTGAGCTGGAGACCAACAGTTAGTGTTTTTAACAGGGGTGAAAGTAATTTTTTATTATTTTAGCTGTACTATGCAGACAAAGATTATTATTATAAATATTGTTCCATACTTGCGTATTTACACTCTCCGATACAGCAGGTGGCAATGTGCATCTGGTTGATTTGCAAGCTGCCAATAAAGACAAAAAGAAGAACAGAACAAGAAAATGAACCTTGTTAACTCACGATGCCTAACAATAGTGAACACACACACACACACACACAGTAGTAAGAAGTGACCCTCTTGCATGCCTTCCTACTTTGGAGTGGGACTGTTGTGTGCTGCACGCACACACAGATTTCCGGGGAGACAGGTGGTGCTAAACAGGAGTCCACTTCCGTGTTCAGGTACATTTGGCTATCATATTTAATTTCCGCTGTGCCAAAATACCCCATACCGTGTATGAAACCACCTTTTTTACTTTCAATTGTGACTAATAGAGACTGTTGTCTGTAAAAATTCTAATGATTCAAATCAAAATAATTGAGACTGTAAATCTGTTAAATACATTTAGCCAGTCAGCTTTTGACCTGTTTTTGCCAAATGTTATGCCTTTTAGGATCACTAGCGTATTTATGAGTGTGTGGATATTGGGCAGCACAGTGGCATAGTGGTTAGCCCAGAGCCTCGCACTTTCAGGGTCAAAGGATCAGTTCCCGCTTCATGTCTGTGTGCATGGAGTCTGCATGGGTCTTGGTGGGTTTCCTACAGGTACTAGGGTTTCCTCCCACCGTCCAGAAACATGCAGATTCGGCTAACTGGTGTTTTCAAAATTGCCCAGGGTGTGTGAGCGAATGTATGAGTGCACAGATTGTCACTGAGTGATGGATTGGCATGGATTGGTCCAGGGTGTACCACGCATCGAGCTTAAGTCCCCCTACGACCCTGTACCCAACAGGTAAAAAGCCCAAACTGTCAATCCAAACTCCAGACTCTACAGATGCCAATCTGACTGAGCACAAAACCAAAACCAATATGTACAGTGAAACCTCGGATTGCGAGTAACGCGGTTTGCGAGTGTTCCACAAGACGAGCAAAGATGTTTAATAAATTTTGACTTGGAAAACGAACAAGTCTTGGTTTACGAGTACCGAGTATCATGTATCTCGCATGCGCTTCTTGTTTTGACGCCGAGCGTCACGTGATCACAA
>JAOVVA010000024.1:9785169-9799118 GCA_028565275.1 Leiocassis micropogon
AATATGACCCAATATATGTTCAGTGATACTTCAAATAATATGTTTAAATAGCATTGATTTCTGTATTGTGTTATATTCTTATACTTGTAACTGGTGTTAAAAATTTATCTCTACATTAATGAGCCAATGTATTATGTGGTGGGCTGCTGTGGGCCAGAAAGTCCAGGGCCACTTTTTGGTCCCAGTCCACCCCTGACCACATGTTTACGGTGGAAATGAATTGAAATAATGGAATGTAATTAGTATCTAATTAGTGGATAGCATGGACTTAATTTCAAGTTTAAATGATAAAAAGCTCTTAAACATTTTTAAGAAATATGAAAACAGAAAATAGATTTTGATAAATAAAGAAATCCTTGCATATATTGTGCACAGTATTTAATAACTGTATAAAGTGGGTGAAATGGTGCTTCCACCTGGTGGTGTGTGGGCTCTCTCACAGGCAATAGAAAGCCAAAAATCACTCACTGCTGATGGAGTCAGAGAGAGAATGATTGGTCAAAAAGTCACACATTCATTTAAATTCATTGATTTACTTTTATATTTGATTGCAGCACACAATGTGGTGGTCAGTTCATGTGTGAAAATGATTCCTCATGCTCCCAGTAACAATCTTTCACAATTTCGCCTGTGCTATCTTGGAAGAGAAACTCCATAGATGTGATAAGCTGGTCATTTAGTATATTAAGGTCATCAGATGAGTCTAAACCTGAGCAACTGAAGCATCCCTATACCCATAACACTGCCTCCAGAAGCTTGGACTGTACAGTGGCACATTCTTACCCAGATGTGTTCATCGCTCTGTAATACCTGGACTTATCAGATCACATGACCTTTTTTTCAAACCAATAATTTTTTTATACTCACATTTATCACATTTGACATAAAATTCTAGTGTTTAATGATTAGTCTCAATAACAAGCTGTTTTCTTACAGACACACAGCAGTTTAATCCCAATCCTGTAAGTTTTTCAGCACATTGTGCTTACTTTCACTATTAAACATAGCTACTGTATGTTTTTTTTTTCCTGTTGATTATTTTACCACACAACAAAAGATTAGATTAGAATAAAGTAGATTTCAACTTTATTTTCATTTGCAGTTTTTATTAAGTGGTTTCCAATCAGAACAGAATCAGAATGATACTTGGAAATTTGGAGATTTAGAATAAGCATGATAATTCTACTAGAATACAGCATATGTTTAAAGGTTTAAGCCTGTGTTAATTGCCAGTGGTCCATGTTGGTACAAAATAAACAATCTCTAGCAATTTGGACAGGTTCATACATAAACTGTTTTTTCCCACATGCATTTTGTGCATTTGTTAGATGTAATCAAATCACACATTTACATAAACATCTGGAGGAAATTGGAATGAATCATTCAGTATGTGACCTGAAATTGCATTTCTTTTCCAGGTGGTGGTGACAAAATACATAGATTACTCCATGTATTCAGCTGTAATTTTTCCAGCTGTGAGCACATGGTCTGTCCTACTCTAGGTCTACCTAGACTTGCTACTATCAGAATCTTGCAATTTTTGAACTTACCTTTTGGATTCTCTGAGGAACAACTTTGTGGTTGATGAGCTGTAACATTGGGTTCAACCTCTATCTTTCAACAACAACAATTTGGGGCTTGAGAGGAAACAGGCTCACAAAAACTTTACATTGGAGATTGGACACAACACTCACTGGTCCGCTCACTGATGGATCATGATTGAACATGCAAATTGTTGGGTCAAAATTTGTTTATAAAGAGCATGAATCTGTTGACCCAACCTGCTGAATGCAACCGTTCAGGCTGCTGTTGGTAGCAGAATGTGTTCTTAACACATTTGTTCCTTTAACATCAATCAAGCATCATTATACCTGAGAATTATTGGTGCTGACTACGTACATACATTTTTTTAACCATAATGAATCATTTCAAATGATTTTCCTTTTGTAATTACAGGTTTTGGGTGGATAAGCGAGGTTTGCATAGCAAAAGCACCCCACTGGTCCATTTATACCAGCCCCAAAGCAAATCACACCATTTTTTACAAAACTTTCATTGCAAATGATATGATGAGTATGAAAATATATACAATTTCAGAAATTCATATTATTGGTTAGCTTTCTTTTGGTTTTATAGAAGTGTGTAATTAAGCTGACATTAAATTCACAAGTATGTACCATACCTGATGAGACTTGTTATCCTAGCATGATTTCAAAATCTTCCCAGGAGTATTTTGTGACGTTATTAAAAGCTTGGCTTTCTCCATGAGATTAGGTACCATTACCCACTCCTTCTCCATAATGATCCAAAAAAGCAGAATATATAGTGTCTTTCATGTGTGAGGTTGTACTTGGTCAGGGTGTAATTAGTGCAGGTGTCCTGCTCCAGTGTAGAAAAATACCTGCAGAATACCTGGTTAGTTTAATTCACTGTGGTATCTTTTCTGTCGCTTTACACAAAACTTTCTAGCACTGCTGAAAATGTCAGGGATTTATTCATACAATTAGTAAATTTGTTAGTGATCCACTGTGAAATACTTCTAGGTATTAGCCCATACAAAGCATTCAGGTTTATTTATTCAGGTCTAGCTTCTATTGAAAGCCTCTCTTTCGGTTTGCAAAGCTTCAGATGTCATGAAAACTTTTGTTTTGCTTGATATTACTGATCTATTTTCAGCAAAAAAAGTTTTATTCCAGAGATGTTCAATCTATCCATCATTTGATGCTGAGACAGCTTATATTTGCTTAGGATAATGTTTAGTATTTGACTTCTGACATTTTTCTTGGTTCCAGGGTGCTAATGAGAGGATTGCTGTGACTTTTCCTAATATGGCACAATAATACCAGTTTAGACAATGGGAATAAATTCAAATGTGCTTTGGATTTGCATTGTGAATGTTTTAAATCAGACACATAATTGCATGAAGTGATGCTAGGACTGATTTCTTGCTCTCCCAGACTGAACACTAGATTCATACAGTGGCTTAGTTGACCTTCCACCTTCAATTCCCGTCTGTGTGAGTTTGCATGTTCTCCCCGTGCTTGGTGGGTTTCCTTTCACATTCCAATGACATGCAGAATAGGTTAACTGACATTAAGCACACGCGTGTGTGTGTATGTGTGAGATAGATTGGTACCCTGTGCAGGGTGTACCCCGCCTCGTGCCCAAAGTCTCCTAGGATAGGCTCCAGGCCCCCGGCGACCCTGTACGGGATCAGCAGTGTAGAAGATGAATGCATGTTTAAAACCAGCAGTTTCTAAATAGAATATAGAAATGTAAATGGTGCCAAAGTTAGACTGTATGAATCTAGTGTTCAGTCTGGGATAGCAAGAAATCAGCCCTAGAATCACTTCATGCAATTATGTGTACTTTTCTTTTGTTCCCAGAAATAACTTGTACCCCAAACAAACAAACATACAAACAAACAAACAACACACATTTGGACTTCTCTTGTCATATGCCACCACATCACGTAAACGTGTGTGATTTATTTAGGACGAAGGTGTGCTCGGTCATATAACAAGTTCATGTAAATATCTGAAAACGTCCAAACGTGTACTACACCCTGTAGATGACGTCAGACAGGAACAAAACTTTGGTGCTGAAAGGATAGGAAACGTCACCAGACTGCGTTTGGGCGTAGCGCGCATGCGCAGGCGACTCCTGCTTTTTCCAGGCTAGTGCGGCGGCAGGCGAACCGCAGAGAGAGAGAGAGAGAGAGGGAGAGGGCGAGAGAGAGAGAGATTTTGGGAGGGTACAGTCTTAACTTAAAGAAGAGGGAAATCCGCAAAAGTGACACGCGGCAACGGCTTTAGCTCTGTGTATGGCGCACTGACGCGGTTCTGATGGGAAGATTTCGCGTCTCCAGCTGCGCTTGAGTCTCTGCCGCAGCCTCGGGATAATGCCGGAGAAAGGCTGAGAACTACCGCAGCTCCCTGCGTTCAGCCGCTGGATCGATTTCGGCCCACAGTAGAGAAACGACGGAATGGTTTTCTCCGTTAGAGCGGAACATCCTGCCGCGCGCCTCCGCGGTCTACAGAAGGCGGGGCTGTGAGAGCTCGAGGAGCGCGCGGTTATTTTTGGGAGGCGAATTGCGCGTTGAGAGAAATGCCATCAGCCGGGATTTTCCCGTAGTTCTGCGCTTGTCCGTGTGGAAGTAGTGATGGAAGACGCGGGAGGCTCCAGGAGGACGTTCATCGTCCCGACCATCAAACTGTTTGATCACTACGACTTTACGAGGGCCAAAATAGCGTGCAGCCTGACGTGGCTCGTGGCCAAAGCCTTTGGCTCAGGTGGGTGGCACATCGCGATACACTATTTCCACGAGTGAGGAAGAATATGGTAGAAAGAAACACAAGTTTCCGGGCCTGTGATTGGATGAGCCGTGTCGTTTAGATAAGCAGTGACTGTATCAAAGGGCTGTTTCCCGGTTTCCCCTCCCGCACATGATGCGTCTCCAAGGTTACATCCTAAACTGCAGTGTGTGTTACCAAAGGCGATGTCACTACTATTAACGTGCACTGATGTATTGATTATAGTATTTAGCAATTACCTAAAAGGCTGTTTTACAGCCAAACCTTTTTGAAGCTAATTTTAAGGTGGATTTGTGTATCTTGTGTATTCATCCTCCTTTATTATAGTGCAAAACATCACTCATTCACTCATCTCCTATACGACAGGGTGCCAATCCATCACAGGGCACACAAACATACACACACTCACACGTTCATTCACACACTAGGACCAATTTGGGAGAACATGCAAGCTCCATGCACACAGACCCCGAGGTGGGAGTCGAACCTGGACCCTGAAGGCGCAAGGCGACAGTGCTAACCACTAAGCCACCTTATTTTGCCTTATTGCAAAATATATTACTCTAATAATCATCAATTGCAACAACGGTGTAACCCCATTATTTGCTTCATACTGTAATTGAATATACAGAAGTGTATTAAACACTCTGTGACCATTACATCCAACCAATTCACCCATCCACCTAAGTTCAAATATCCATATCGACTAGATTTGGGGAAAAATGACAGAAAGTGAGTATTTTTTTTAAAACTGTGAAACCCAAAAGAAACTGAACACATACGTGTCACAAATGACTAGAAAACATCCATACTACTGTATTGTGGAATGGCAATGTGAGGATGTGCTGCTTAGAACTTGGCCATCACTTTTTTTGCCCCATAACCTGCAGTTTAATGTTTATTCTGTGAATTTGACCCCCTTATATTTGATTAAAGTCTTTGTCTTGGTTGCTTAACCCCTAACCTCCTAAACCTCTCAGGACATACCGTACTAGTAAAAAGTTTGGACACATCTTCTAATTCAATGTTTTTATGTTTAGTGATTTATTTTTTTTACATTCTAGAACAATACGGATGATTTAAAAACTATGAAATAACACATGGACTTATGAAATTAAATAACAACAACAACTACAGTCAGTTGTTATTTTAAGACACGAAGATCAGCTGTTCTGGAATATTTCTTTGCAAAAACAGTTATCTTCAAGTGCATTTGCAAAACCCATCAAGCACCATAATGAATTTGGTTCTTATGAAGACCTTCCCAGGGAAAAGGCCAAAACTCTGCTGCAGAGGAGAAGGTTATTTAGCGTTACCAGCCTCAAAAATGACCAATTAACAAACAACACACCAGATAAGGGCCATTTACATTACGCTTTACAAACCATAAGTAGCAGGCACATCTCAACTGTTCAAAGGAGAGTATTGCATATTTCGGATGCCTTCCGAATTGTTTTACAACAATGTTTGTTCAATGGTTTGTGGACACAGGTCCATCAGATGTATACGTAGGCCTTTCCCACTGTTGCCATAAATTTGGACATACACAATTGTGTAGGGTGTCTTTGTATGCCGTAACATTTTCTTTTCACTGGAATCACCTGGCATGGCCCAAACCTGTTCCAGCATGACAGTGCTCCTGTGCACAAAGCGATGTCCATAATAAAGGCAGAGGAAGAACTCAAACTACCTGCACAGAGCTCTGACTTTGACTCCTTTAAACACCTTTGAGATAAACTTTAAGGTGACTGACTGGAAATATTTCTAAGCAAACTAAGATGTGAATAGGGTTTCAGTCCTGGAATAGGATTTTGCAAAAAGTACATCTGGGGACAACAAACTTTTGGTCATATAATGTAGGACTGAATATAGGTAACTCTTATTTAGTGTTTGAATGTATTTTAGTTAAGTTTACATAAACAGCATTTGATGTGGTGTCTTGTGGTAAAGCAGCACAGCATACCACAACACAGCCCCAGTGGAGTGAGCTAAAACAGGAAGGCCGTTGGTGGCTGTGTGTGTGTGTGTGCGTGTTGGAGTGAGGTCACTACGAGGGCTGCCTGTTTTTTCTATCAGAATCTAAACCAATACAAGTTAAATCTCGGTCAAGTACTGTTGATTTTAGGCTCATAATGTTTATATAAGGCTGTGACAAAAGTGGAAAAAGTAACTGAAATCTAGTCACCTTTACAACATTTCATGACATTTCTGAAGTCAAACACAACATGCTCTAACATTTTATTCGTCTGTTTTTAAATCCACAGTGAATTAGACTGAAATGAAGGGTGTGACTGTATGCAAAAGCCACGTCTTTGTTTGCACCTTGGTTTTGAAGTCCCATTTTGATATGTTTCCATTACAGTGAAAAAGAAAACATGTAATTTCTTTTAATTTATTATGAATTTAACATGTAAAAAGAGGCAAATTGGCCATAATACCTTGAACACAGCAATAAAAAAATTTTTCTTCATTTTTTTTTCTCATTTTTGCGCCTTTAATTTGTTCATTAGTCTTTGCCCATCGCTTTTCATTGGCAGTTCATTGGAAAACTGAAACAGGAGAGTCTTCAAGGTGTTGCTTCTCAGTCACCATACTTTCGAGGCTGCATAACTCAACATGTGCTAATTCAGTTGTTAAGTCCGTTATGGCATCATTTAGGAGTTTCCCCCGCGACCCTGTATACAGGATAAAGTGGTATAGAGGATGAGTGAGTGGTTAAGATCCCTAAATTGTGATTGGAACAAAAAATAATAAGTGAAGATGACTTAAACGCTTGGTGAAGTTGCATTGTAAAAAAATACAGTAGACATCACAGCTATGTTTAATAGTAAAAGAAAGCATATTGTGATTGTAACAGGATTGGGTCTGAACAGCTGTGTGGCCACAAGAAAAACATTTTTAGTGAGGCTAATCAGAAAAAAGACTCCTATTTGCTAGGGAGCATAAAGATTGGACATTGATGCAATAAAAAAAGGTCATGTGGTCTGATGAGTTCAGATTGACCCTGTTCTGAAGCGATGTGCGTCAGGGTAAGAAGGGAAACACATGAAGCGAAGCACCCATCATGCATTGTGGCCACCGTACAAGTCTCTGGAGGCATCTGAGATTGCTTCAGTTGGTCAGCTCTTGGCTCAGAAACTGAAAGTCAGCTGAAGACCTTAATGTACTGAATGAACAGGTAATCACATGATGCGGGCACATTCCATAACAATGGATAACAATGCCAAGGTCAATCGGGCTAAAATAAAAGTGATTCTGCGAGCATGAAGAATCATTTTCACACATCAATTGGCCACCACATTGAGAGCCGTTATCAAAGATAAAGGTGGGCAAAAGAAATGAATGTGTGACTTTTTCTCAGGAGTGTTTCGTAGGCATAATCTACATGGGGTGCTACTCAAAATATTTTTTCTTTTAAAGATAAGATCTTATGTATGAATCTTATGTAGTGGCTTATGGCATTAAACAGAAATCTAAATATTAAATTGAGGTTTACAATATTTGATGTATATTGATTGTTTATCCTGATTTTTAGGATCTATGATGTTTTTTTCTTAATGTTGTCCCTTTTTCCACCCTCTACCATTTATGGATCTGTATCCTGTCTGAATCACCACATCAGCGTAATAGCTCTGCCGACTGTTGAGGGAAACAAACACAGGAAGTGTAGCCATTCATAGTACCCAGTTTCTCCACACTTCTAACTAAGAAGTTAGGGTCCTATCCAGCTAATGAGTATAATTTAGACTTAATGCTGGTTAATGAGTTTTAGCTGCCAGTTTAGCATTAGCAAACTTAGCCCTGGCTTAAAGATGCGGCATGCCATTGTCTCTGCTGCAGACCTGTAGTACTACACCAAGAATGTTGCCCTCTACGAAATGTCTTGTATTCATAACAGGGTTGACTGTTTATGTTACATCACAGTGCCTTTAGGAGTGTGTTCAAGATTAGGCCGAGCCTGCATGCTAGCATGTGACTCAGGACAGAGCAGCACTTGTCTGGTATGAGTGTATAATTGAGGCAGAACTCTATTCAATGCCGTGCTACTGGGGATGACTGTTCCAAGTTAGAAAACAAGGAGTGTTCATAAAATATTAAATGCTTTGTCTGTATTTCATTTTATTCAGATCGGTTATGAGGGACTGATTATAAGATTATACTTCTACATTATAAGAATTAGCTTCGCTATGAATTTTAATGATAACTTAGGAATGTCATTTATTGACAGAGGTAAACATTTGAAAGCTGTTTTCAGTTACTTTTATGGAAAAGAGAAATGGTTTTTGGCTCTAGTGAGTGTAAAATTCTCTGAGCTCACAATGACAATACGTTATGAGAGATGCTGAAGAGCTGCAGAAAAAAATCCTTATCATTCCATATCATATAACCAAGCTTCACACAGCTTTATACCTAAACAATCCTAACTGTTAACAGTTGTTTCTCTTTTATGAGATTTATCTGCACAGTCCGTAATAGAGCATTCCACTGAGAGGAATGCTTCAGGCTGACTCTCTTTGTGTGGTTCCACTTCCGGAAAGAGCCATTTCCTGTCTCTTTCCTCTCCCATGACTGACACACACAAAGAAGAAAACAACTTTTTAGGAGCAGGTTAAGGAAGCTTGTGTCTGTTTTTGTGGAGGTGGTTTTTCTTTGGATACCTACTTACTTATGTAGAAGAAAAACATAGCTCTTTGTATTGTGACCTTACGTGACTCATGTACTTCTGGGTCTTTAAACTGGGTCTCTAAACTGCGCTTAAGATGCACTTCATCCTGTAGGTTTCTATCCAATAACAGACGAGACCAAGCCCTTGTAACCAATCATAACACAGAAGGTGGGATTTCTTAAACTCATACAAACATTAATAAGAAACAAATAAGAAACAAGCTGAATAACCTTCATAAAATTTTGCAATCATACTTTTTAATGAGTTCAATAATTATCATTATTATCTATACATCACTTAATAATGCAGAAATACGGTTTAGACTGACTGAGATTTAATAATTAAGAAATATTGTACTAATTTGTGCTGCAAACACACCGATTTGAGTCCCAACCATGTGCTCTAGGTTTCTAACCAAGATTTCTTAACCTCACATAAGCTTGCTTTAATTGTTTTGCAATTTACTTTACAGGTAATGAACAAAACAAAGAGCATCTGTCTAGCAGTGACCATCCATACATTGACCAGGATATACTGTCACCCATTTTTGGCAAGAATCCTATTTTGTTTCTTTCTGTTTTTTTTTTTCATATTTTTTCCTCTTGCGTCTCTTAAGGGGCTCAGTTGGTTACAGTTGAACCATTATAAAAAATTACTGCATGATAAGCAGACACCCCAATACAACCTGTTAACTATAGGTTGTTGGTGTGTGTTTATGAGATGATGATAAATGGCATATAACAGTGTACCGACATGCACATATTCCTTTACTTGGTCAGGATAACTGCTAGAATACTTATAACAAATATGGTAAGATGATCATCTCTAGATTCTGGTCTTATACTCTCTTTTAGTATGTTTTTTTAATGGTTGGCTGCAGTGCTTAAAAACTCTAAAAATATACAGTATTGTGTAAAAGTGTTATGATTTTTTGGTTTTGCCACGAAATGCTACACTTTCAATATTTTGACATGCATTGACATCATTAGCTATGGCCTAGCTTATGAAGTGCTAAGGCAAAGATAAAAATAATAAAATAAGGGCATCATGTTAAGGCACAAAAATCTAATGATTTTCTATGGTGTCACCGTGGATAATGATGTTTACTTATGAGGAGCTCTCTACAGAAATGCCTATGGTAAAGTTCTTCCATATTCCCATATTATACCAGTAAAAAAGGCATGACATAAGGCCCAGACATTTGTTTTCACTTCATGTAATCTCAGGTAGTGTCTGTTTCATATTATGATCAGTATATGAGCACATGTAAAAAGCAGATGTTCAATGTCATATGAAATGTATATGATCAGTGCCACATAAACAAAAAGTGAGGGGAAAAATAATTTATATAATATTAATGTTACTTGTAAACATCAACTTTGTAGAAACTTGTAAACAGGTGCAAATTGGCCATAGTTTCCTGGAAACATAAGGAATGTACATAAAGGCACATCTGTTTATTTCTATGCATTACATGCATTTCTATCTATATATTCAGGTATGCTAAGTTGTGTAAGAATAGAAAGAGCACTATCTTTTAAATATGGAACATTTAAAGGAATTAACATGACATGCAGAGCGGCTCTTGAGGACCAGCGTTGGCCTTTACCAACGGGTGTACATTTAAACAGCATTGATTGATGTTTTAATTAAAAAATTTAATATGTATTATATGAACATGTACAATCTCCATTAGAACATGATGTAGATCATGTTTAAAATGCAGCTAAGGACATATTATAATAAGCAGAATGAGTAGCTCACCTCTTATATCATCTGGTCTGAGTCATTCGTTCTTTTGAATCTATTACACTGCATAGTGTTTATATGAGTCATGTGACAAAAGAATGATTGACTAGGAGGAGAAGACTCATTGAGAAGGACCGTTTAATTCTGTTTCCTGTGTACTGCATGGCATAGCGTTTATGGGAGTCACGTGACAAATGAACGAACGACTTAGGCTAGAAGACTCATTTAGAAGAATCGCTCAATTCTGTTTCCTGTGTACTGCACTGCGTAGCATCTATGGGAGTCACGTGACAAAAGAACGAACGATTCAGACCAAAGAGTCAAAGGTAAATAATCATTTCTGTTTCCTGTACATAACCTATGGAGGTTTTGCCCAGTAGAAAATGGACGAATCTCTCTCCGAGACTACTCGTTCTTTTGTGTCACGTTAAAGATTCGTTCAAAAAGAATGAACGACCCATCTCTATTCTCATGTACCTTCTCATTAAAATATGGAAGTGACAGGGAGGAGAACTCCCTCATTAGAAAAAAAAATCCAAGCTTTAATAATTGAACATATTTACATCAAGGTCTAGTTGCTTTTCAAGCAAGCATGTGACATGAGCAAAATGAAGCCCAATGCAATCTTAAGCTGGATTTACACTGAAGGATATCAGTAGTCGTTCAGTTATTGTGTATCCGTCTCTGACCTTTTTATCTTTATTTTGTGTGCATGTATGTGTAGACTGTATTCCAGTGGAGTTGGAGGAGCCATTCTATAAGGACCAGTATGAGCAGGAGCACCTGAAGCCTCCCGTGGCATCTCTGCTGCTGTCAGCCGAACTCTACTGTAGGGCTGGCAGCCTGATTCTGCGCAGTGATGCTGCTCGACCCCTGCTGGGTCACAATGGGGTCATCCAGGCTCTGGCTCAGAAAGGCCTGTACGTCACTGACCAGGAAAGACTCGTCACTGAGAGAGACCTCTGCAAAACACCCATTCAGATGGTAAGGAATTTCTTTTTTTCATGTTTTGTATAGTAATCCTCACTTGCATTAGATGTTTTTTTCCTTTATTATTATTATTATTATTATTATTATTATTATTATTATTATTATTTTTATTAATTGATCTTTGGTGACTCCCATATCCTGGTGTGTGCTGCATCAGTATTGTGTCCTATATATGACTGGGTATCGATCAAGACTTTTTGACACCAATACCTTGACTTCAATACCGGTTCCTGAACTTTCTTTGAAAAAAGAAATACATTACACCATATGGAACATATTTTGAGTTAAATTTTTCATTTTAACTTTTTTCTCTTTGAACTCCTTAGTTTTACAGTTTTACATCATACAATCTAAACCTGTTTACCACAACTCAAAGTTCACGTTCAGAGTTCACAAATGTTAACTTTGAACACAAGAATGAACAAGGTCACGGTCATTTCTTATTTTCTTTTTAGCAAGGTACCTCGAGCAGTGCTCTGTGTTTCACTTCACCAGAGGAGTCTGATCCTCACGTCCAGTGAGAATTTGCTCCATCTCTGACTAGTTTGACCCTGCATTTATCAATGTCCATGTTCACTTTTGTTGCAAGTTAATCTGTTCAGTTCACTATTTCCAGTACAGTAGCAGTACAGTATGTGTTTTCATGCACAACACAATCTGTTAATCTCAGTAAATGAAATGCATTAAATTGGGAAGCTTTACATTACCAGACAACTGCCATATTTCCTGAAGCTCTAATTAAATGCAGTAGAGCATTTGATTGCGCTAGCTCTCTCTGGCTGTAAGCTAAAGCTACATCCGAGCAAAATCTAAAATTACTTGAGAATTCCGGTTTCATTCACTGGCTGCACACCTACAGTAATGTATTAAGATAAAATTTAGTTCAACAAATTGGCAAAAAGTTACTTTAGTAATATGGAGGATCAAGTGGTGGAGATTTTAAAGGTTTTATAGCGTTGTTTAATCTTGTCTGATGAGAGGAATATGGCTTCGGTTTGCTCCTCTTCCAGTCAAGCGTGACGCAACATGCTCTTAAATTTATTCCATACACATTCAGATGTCCCATTAATTTCGCTTTCGTCTAGACAGTGATGTCATTTTTGTGTACGTCGGATTGCATGCTGCTAAAATCATTAAGGATGATAAAACAGAGTCATAATTTTGATCATGTAGACATTTTTACATCTACTATACAACGCACACCATACTCAAACCTTTGCTCCTTAGGTATTGACATTCAGTATTGTATGATGAGGCATTTTTAGATAAGCATTTCATGTGACTACATTATTCATGTGACTATATACTGATCAAGAATCATTCTGTTTTGTGACTGTCAGTTCTCCGAAGCAGCACATTAAGGCTTGAAAAGGTATAAAATGCTCAATGCCCTTGTAAGTGTCATGGTTGGATAAAGCAATCACATCATGTCACGACCACTTTATACCAACCGTCAGCATGGTGATAGAGGGGTGATGATTTGAACTTGTTCTGCAGCCAGAGGACCTGAGAAACTTGCAGTCACTCGCATAACAACGATCTCCACGTCACCTTAGAATATTCTTCTGATAAGGCAAAATTTGGTTTGTGGTGGGGGGGGGCAGTCTGTCTTGTATAAAACATAAAAAATAACCTTTAAAAAATATCATGCTGAATTTAGCAGTGGAGTTGAATTTTTTTTGTGCAGAAAATATAATTTGTTTGCCGTTTATTTGGGCAACATGGGATATTACTGCAGCTGCAGCTGGCAGGGGGCAACTTGGGGCAGTAGTTTTTCTGGAGTCTTCATGACGCTTCCTTCTGTTCATGCATGAAATTCTTGACAGCCGTAATGATGCATTTATTTTGCGTGAAGAAATAATGCATGTTCAGTAAAATTGAGGCCTTTTATAAGGAATCAAAAGCAGAAATATAAGCATCTCGAACAAATTTAATTTGTATTAAAAAAAAAGGAGCTACATACTTTTGCACAGGAGTGAGGTAGACTGTGATCTATTAGCCTGAACACAACAAGCATATGAGAGCTGGACAGAAGGTACGGTAGTCTCTGCATTGCAGTCTTTTCTAGTTCATCCCCTCTCTCTCTCCCTCTCACATACACACATTCTCACTCTCTCTCTATCACTCTCTCTCTCTCTCTCTCTCTCTCTCTCTCTCATTGTGTGTGTGTGTGTGTGTGTGTGTGTGTGTGTGTGTGTGTGTGTGTGTGTGTGTGTGTGTGTGTGTGTGTG
>JAOVVA010000024.1:9828432-9842377 GCA_028565275.1 Leiocassis micropogon
TATATATATCGCTTTACAATCTTTAAATATAAGCCTTCCCTAAATATAGCTGCACAGCTGTACTATTGCTGCTTGCAGTTTTTTGCCATTTAGACAGTCACTTTATGCTGTCGTTTACACATATGGATCGTGTATGTCACCAGGGTCAAGACCTCGAGGATACTCTGTCTCCAGTATATCACTTGCCTCGCTTAACTTGGCAGACAACGAAAGAGTCCAGCCAGACAAGAGGATGTCCAGGTGAGCATGTTTTAGTACACACCTACCTATCTAATCTGTGAGATTACCTGCTTAACAGATTACCAACTTGTGGTGATGCTATTTAAAGGCATGCAAATAACTTAACCTGATCTTCAAATTCTTTTGGAGATGATTGAGTTACCTAGTGCTTTTCAGACATATTTGATTTGCTTATTGCATTTAAATTTTGTGCATAATGACACTCATTTACTGGGACGGCTTCCAAAGCTTTAGTTAGATGTACTGTATGTTAATGTACTGTATATAAACCACTAATGCTTCAAACAACACAGCTTCTAATTTAATGTTTTTTGTTTAGTGATTTATTTTCTACAAATGCAATATTAAAACTAAAAGTTCATTTAGAGTTACCAGCCTCAAAAATCACAAATTAACAGTGAATGCTGGATAAGAGCGTCAGTGTAGCAGGGGATTATATAGAAAAATACAGGGAGTTTTTACTCTCATAACTGTTTTTTTTTTTTTTTTTTGTTCTGCACAATCAAAAGTCCTGGTTTGACTTGAACACCCCATGAATTTATTAACCAGTAGTAACTTGTATGTGTTTGTTTTAGGTCATATTTCTTTGAGGTCACATATTTATTAACTCTTCTGCCACAAGTGGGCAGTCCAGGTGCTGCACCATATTGGACAGGGTTTTTATTGTGGCCTTGTTTTTAAATTGAAACAGAAAGTATTTTTTGTCAACCTTGTTGTTTTAAATTCCTTTTGTTTAAAAACACTTTTCCTTTACTAATTTGTTCCACATAACCAAATTGTTGGAAATGTTCTGCTAGAACTATTTAAATAATATTTAAACTGAAAAAAAAAACTTATTATCATTTATTATTAATGGATTATTCATTGTTAACTTATTACCAGTTAAGATAAATGTGCAGGAATCTGCACCCATACTTTGTTGCTCATCTTAGTTTGGGGCTCATTTTAAAATGGACTGCAACAGCGGCACATCCAGGATTCATGTTATTTAAGTAGCCATCACACTAGCCACTGGCAGCGTACACAGGTGCTGTTTGAAATAAAAATAAGCTTATTTTCATTCAGCACAATTGTGATTATAAGGTGGAAAATTGCCTTTTTATTTGGCTTTTTATTTTGAGGTTTATTCCTACAGTATATCCTCATCCCTATAATAATGTAAGAGTATGTGCTCTGGTCTTGGTTAAAATCTAAACTTAGTGAATGATTGAACATCTTGTTGGATTAATGTGTGTTATGGTTATGCATGTTAATAATTTAATAATAAACGCTGAATATTTGGTGCCACTTCATCATATCGGTACCCACTTTAATATGGTATACCACCCAACCCCTCTGTATTTTTCCCTTCTGTTACTTCTTGCCTGATGTTCATCCCTGTTGTTTCTGTTCCTCCCTATGCTGCTGTGCCAGACGCAGTAAATTTTCTCCAGGCAGTCTGTGTTTCTTTTTGAGCTCTGCAAAAGGGGCAAAGGCCAGGTCGGTTCTCTCAGATCAGATCATTTTAAACACAGAAAGGTCTCTGCCGCTGGACAACATCTATATGGCATCGGAATCATTTATTTATTATAGATATACTCATTTTATGCATATTTTAGCTACAAACTGTAAATATCGATGTATTATTCCAGGAGACCATATTTGTCACTGTGCAATACACAGCCTCCTGAGACCCTATATGTTTATTTGTGTCCTCAGTATTATACGTTATGTCTTCTCATTCCTCCTTGTATAAATTTGCGCTATCAGGTTACATCCTGCTGTATGTTTAATCAGACATCCTGGGCTTGTCATTAATGCCCTAATTATCTGGGTTTGAGGTTAAAAAGACATGTCATCTTCATGTCCTTTAAACTGGCTCCTATCCCGAAAAGCTTATTGTACAGAAACAGAAAAATTGATTTTAGTTATAACATTTTTTTTAAATCAGTTTGGATGTCAGAATTTTTTTTATTTTTTTTTTATTTGTGAGTTAAACAAATAGCCCATTTATAAAAGTATTTTTTATTAGATTAATGCATTTTAATATTTTTAACATGCATTTTTCCCATAACAAAAAGCAGGAAGATATTTGTAGGATTTCTTAGGATAAAAATTAAGATAACCATGCATGTTTAACCTAATGAACCCTTGGTATTAGCTCGGTTCTCAGGAGGCTATATACATGTAATAAACTGGAATGCCAACAAGATCACCTGCTTTTCTATCACCTCATTCATGTTGTATTTCACTTTGCCCATTCTGCAAGAAAAATTGTTTTAGCATGTTATTAACCTGCTAACTCACCATGCTAACCTTACTGTAGGTGTGCTATACTGTACTACTAAATTTTGTAATTATTCATGTCATATACATTTTTTAATGCTCCTGTATTTCTTTTTTTTTATTAATGAATCGCTGCAACCACTCTCATACACACTGTGTACACAATTATTACTTGTTTTTTGTACAGAATCTTAAAAATATTTTTAGATCCACAATGCAGTTTATTCCTTGCATGAATGGATGTAAATGTTATATAAAGACAAACTCAGAGTTTGTAATGTGACAAAGTAAAAATATCATGGTTTATCCAAAAATTCGGTGTGCACAATTATTATGCAACTGGGAAATATATATATATATATATATATATATATATATATTTTTTTTTTTTTTTTTTACAGTTTGGTTCATAGACAAATAACAGAAAAACACCCCTTTATATGACTGATTTTACCTTTGGAAATACATTCATTTACCAGTATAGCCATCTTTCATTTTTAACACCTCTACTACGTTTATATGCATGGATTCAGACAGTTTTTAATGTGCTAACACCCAATTTTAGCCAAAGCAAACAAGGGAGATGTCCACAGGCTGTTCAGAGATGTATACTACTTTCCTTGGCCTGTAAATCTCCCTGTTTAGGATGACCCACAGGTTTTCAATTGGATTCAAATTAGATCAGCAAGGGGCAATTTATCATTTGACCACCTTTAAATCCTTTGCTGACCAGCCACTCTCTGGTGTACTTGCATGCATCGGTATCACTGTCCTTATGAATGATGGTGGCTTTTTCTGGTACCACTGCTCCATCTGGCAGTAGATTTTCAATCCATCTTCCACTCACAATGGTCCAACCAATTCACTCTCGAGATCACCGGTCCATACAATACCACAGTTTTAAATCTTTTCTATTTCAGTTGTTTTGTATCCCTTTGAAAGCTATTTTTTATGTCATTTTACTTTTTCATCATCTCTTATGTCCCATTTCCAAGGCAGCAAAAAGCTACCTGATATTTATGTACATCCGACCTTAAAGCATTCCTCAAAAAATGCTTTCACGGATCTTTTTTTAAATATATAAGAATCTGGGTTTGCATTATAATTGTGTACACAGTGTATGATCTAAATATTTAATGCTGTATTTAATATTGCATTTGTGTGTTCATGGTTATCTACAGACCGGAGACCGCAGAGGGTCAGTTGTCACCTTGTCCAACAGTAAACCGGAATGGGGAGAACTGGGAAAACGAATCAACATCATCGGCAGAATACACAGGTGCACAAGGCAACACAAATAACAATAAAAAACCAACTTTTAAAAAAAAGTAACTATTAGGTGCATGTAGCATTTGATATAACTTTGTATATCTATATATATATGTTTGTAATTCATTGTTAGTCGTAATGATTTTCAATTCAGGAAATTCCTTCTCTTCAGTTAACGTATATTGTCTCTGAGATTTATTCTTATTATCTTATTATAAAATATAAGTGGCGCTGCAATGGGACTTCGGTTAATAGTAGTATAAATATTAGGGGTTGTGTGTATTGAACATGAGACTTAACAGGATTGAAACAAAGGTGAATACTTAATCTCTTCTTTATTAGGGCCAAAGCTTTACAAGGAGCCTAGTGCCAAGTCTAACAAGTACATCATCCAGAACGCACTGGCTCACTGCTGCTTGGCAGGCAGAGTCAACGAGGGACAGAAGAACAAAATACTAGAGGTGATGAACTTTTAGTAAATTAAAAATTATTATGTCAAATTCAGGCTTTATGGTGGTGCTTTAAGGGGTGCTCTCCCTACAGAGTTTTGCCTGCTCTTTCTGTTTGCATGGATTTCTTTCAGGTTCTTCACACCTGGTCCAAAGACCTGCATATAGACAGATTGGTTCATTTAAATGCCCCCTAGGTGTGAGCGAGTATGAGGCTGTGGGGGTATGCATGGCACATAGATTGGTGTTTCATCTGGAGTGAACTTTCCCACCTTGCACTCACTGGTGCCAGGATTGACTCTGGATCCAACATGACCCAGATCAACAATAAAAGTGGTTACTGAAGATGAATACATAAAGGATATAAAATCTGATAAGGTTTTTAAGGCATTGTTTCATTGTGCATATATTTCTCTAAATGATTGCAGTTTTTCAAATGTATGACTGACATGGCTAACATTCAGAGGTAAAAGGTAACGAAGCACATTTACTTCATTACTGTACATAAAATAAGTATGTATTTTATAGCTTTAATAGTGCCACCTGCTGGCTATTATGCATAATTACACGATTTGCCTTCCCTAATCATGTAACAGATGTTTGAATTGTGAAAAGTGGAGACAGTCTGTCCACAATAGGGAAAAAAACACACTAGAGGAAAGAGATTCTCTTTTAATATGATTCTATGACTTTAAGGCTATTGTAAGCTATTACCAGCTCAGTACTTATATGAATATGAAGGTAAGTACTTTTGCTCAAGTAGCCATGTAAATGTGGGACTTTTTCTTGAGTAATATTTTACCTAGGGTATCTCTACTGTTGTTCAAATACACGATTTACAGACTTTTCCCACCTCTGTTAACATTCAGCTCACATTTAGGGGTAATTCACATCAGCCACATACTCGCTCACTTCTAGGAGTAATTTACTGTAACCAGTCTGCCCACATGCAGGTGTTTGGACAGTTATTCTTCAGTGTTTTCTATTTTCTATTTTAATGTCATAACACTGTGTAGTATATATTATTGTGTATAATAAGGGTCTATTAGTGAGTGAAGTGAGTCTATAAGTCCTCTGTTAGAGGATGTGATTTCATAACCAGTCATAAGTAGGTTGTATCTCTAGAAGTACTGTTTCAGAATTATTTTCCTTTATCCAACAGGAAATGGAAAAGACGGAGTCTAACAACTTCCTAATTCTTTTCCGGGATGCGGGTTGCCAGTTCCGCGCCCTCTACACATACTGCCCAGAGACAGGGGAGATCAGCAAGCTGACGGGCATCGGCCCCAAGGTCATCATGCCTAGGATGATCGAGAACCTGTACAAGTACAGCTCAGACAAGAAGCAGTTCTGCCACATCCCAGCTAAGACCATGTCAGCAAGTATCGACGCCATTACCATCTACAGCCATCTCTGGCAGACGAAGAAGCAGAGCACGCCCAAAAAACTGCTTAAGTAACGCAGGCGGAACACAAGGAAACATGCGCTTACCACCTCACTGTTCCACCTCACCTCACCCCACATCCAGTTCTGGTCTGGATTTCCGAGACTTTATGTTATCACTGTTTAGCTTATTGTTCTGAGAGTGAACAGAATGACGTGATTTCACTACAATATTCCACACAGCTTGAATGTAAATACTGAATATGTGCAGGTATGGTTCGTAATGTAGCCAACATCACTTTAAGATGAGCTCAGAATGAACACAATATAGCTTGTCTGCACGTGATGTGTATGTATGTGTATGTGTGTGTGTGAGAGAGAGAGAGAGTGAGTACCAAAACCGCAGGTTACACATCCTTGCTTTTTATTTGTTTTTACATTTTCTCTTGCTAACACTAAACTCAGTTGAGTGTGTGCATTGGTGTATTCTCATGAAGAGACATGGAGGGATGTTGGATTTAACATTTGAAGATCACACCATATTTATGACGTGTCATTTTGTTTACTGGAATCTAAGCACCTGACTCTCTGAATTCGCTGTCTGAATTTATTTATATTTTGGGAACTACCTTAAAGTTGCATTGGTGCAGAACAGCTTTTACCAGGAATCAGTCATGTGTTTGTATATAATGGCCTTTCTTTCTATCTGAATGCAGATTTTATTTAGCTTGTACACATCATTGTGTGGCTGTTTTGTGACTTCAGCACGGATCTACCATTCTAAGCTGCTAAACCATCAAATATCGTTCACGTAAACTGTTTCATGACTGTATAACAATCTCTAAAGTGTAATATGATCATTCCATGTAATACGTTCATGTAAAAACATACTGATTATATTTTTCGAGACACAGCTGACAGTACTTTGCATTGAAAAGTTATAATTAAAATCAAAAGAATTGCAGAGTATAGTATGATCATGCTTCCCAATCAGTGCTGCCGGTATAGACGTACAATTGAATTGAAAAGTCTAAATAGCTTCATTTTAAATATAAAGTGCTTTCCCAAGATGTGTTGCGTTTTTACAAGCTTTGTATCAAGCTTTGCTTTTTTATATCTTCAGGTTCTAAAGAGCCGAAAGATGTCTTTATTTTTCTCTAGCAGAAGAACTCATCCATCAAATTTATTAGAGCTGTACATATTATAGTTTTGCATATTAAGCCTATTTTTAAAGCCATTGAATATTAATGATATTTTTTCATATTGACTAGAAAGTGCTTTACCTTTGGAAGGAACTGAGGGTTATCGTTGCCAAGGAGCAAAGCTGCAGAGAATTTTTACGGCCGTTTCTCAATACAAGAATGCATAGGCTGGGAAGAACCTTTTTTCAGACAAAATTGACATGGAGAGCAAAATGACTTCATTACGAGTGGGTGGGTCTTGACTATTGCTAGCTTAACTGGGTATTGAAGTACTCGGTTCCCTACAAAGTTGAAAGTTGCATCATAGATATGTTGCGTTTAAATTTTTACAGTTTTTTTTTTATCAGTTTGTTCCTGGTGCCAAGATCGATTTTTATCCTCAATATTTGGGGGGGAATCTGGTATTTCAGCTGTTTATTTTTCCTTAAAATTAATTTTATACTTACATTCCCATTGGAAAATTTGCTTGTGTTTAAGTTGAACCTTGGCAGTGGATAAACTCAAATAAGGATGCATATTAAAAAAAGATCCTTTAACTGCAAGAGAGAGAAAAAACAAACAGTTTTAAGTATTAGTCTCAAATAGAATGTCAGCTCGGGTCAGCACCTGTTGTGGAGTATTATTTTAATATGCAATTTAGTACAGTTTCAGTCATAGCCTACAGTATGTAACAGCTGTTTACCTGTTTCTTTATGCCTCACTGTTGGGTGTGTTCATATTGTCCATGTGTTGTATGTCTGTTCTCTGATAGAGCACCTGTTACCTTGTATGGCTTTACAAATACAGATTTTCATCCAAATATTATTTTGCTTGTGCTATTATTGTCGATAATTTACAGTCGATAAATTGTTATTTACAGTGTTTGGCAGACGCCTTATCCAAAGTGACTCATTATACATCTGAGCGGTTGAGAGTTAGGGGCCTAGTTCAAGGGCTCCACAGAGGCAATTTGGTGGGGTTTGTAACGGGGACCGTTTGATCAGTATTTTAACGCCTTAACAACACACACACACACACTCTTACACACAGATTCAAAGACACACTTGCACACAGCCTCAAAGACACACACACTCTTGCACACAGAATCAAAGACACACACACACGCTCTTGCACACAGACTCAGACACACACACACTCTTGCACACAGACTCAGACACACACACACACACACACACACTCTTGCACACAGACTCAAAGACACACAGTATTGTCATGCAAATAGACGTCTTTGATTTGTTTCTTGGGGCCAGGATGGATCACGGTACAGGCTGTGTAATTACTAGTTATAAGGAATAAGATAAATGTAATAAAACATCTATAAATACTTCTCAAAGATGTGACTTTTAGGTCAGTTTAGCAGTAGAGGGCTTATTTCAGGGGTGGACTTTGCTACCCATGTGGTCATTCCCGTGTGATGGGGTTAGAAGCAAACGCACACATAGTACATGTTATTATTATTATTATTATTATTATTATTATTATTATTAATATGTACATTCCTGCTGTTAGAAACGCTCTACTATTGGAGCTATTACAGATAGAATTTCTAAGATTTACTGAGTCTCCTGGGATCTGACCAATCAGAAGCGCCGAAACAGATGGTCCCAGCATACGGCGATCTGATTGGTGGACGACACAGAGGAAGCGTTCGCCTGACAACCAGCGCCAGGGAGGTAACGGCAACCGAGAGGCGAAACAACGAGAGGCGAAATAGAACCATCGCCCTTGAAAATTCATTAAATCACACGTTCAGGAGGATTATTGTGTGACAGCGAAACTTCTAAGCACCGAAAGAGACCGTCTGCAGTTTGTGTATATATAGAGTTTATCAGGTAAGCTCTAAATATCGGTTGAGTGCCGTTACTCGGCGGTGTTGTTCCACAGCCCGCACGCTCCAAACAGTGCGCTGCTGCGGGGCTTCTGAACGCTACAGCAGGTGGCGTCCTGTTTTGTCGTGTTACTTAGTGCGGTTCTCTGCTCTAACGTTAGCGCGCTTTCTTGGCGCTTGGTTTAGCTACAGGTATCTGGCTCTTGACTCATTGTTCTAAATCCGCTGCGGTTTATTTGGTGTAGACGTCAGTGTTGTTATTCCTGGCCTCCATGATGAAGAGTAGCTTAGCGGTGCTGCGAGGAAGCCGAGCTGGGTGGGGCAGCAGCAGCTCACTCTGGCTGATGGTTTTCTCTGTGTGTGTGTGTGTGTGTGTGTGTGAGAGAGAGAGATGTGTGTATGTATGTATGTATATGGACCAGTTCAGTCTGGCGCTTTCCCACAGTGCTCTTCCTGCCATGACGTTGTGTTGTGATGACGTTTCCCGTCTACAGCCAGATGTTCATGCGCGTCAGAGGTGGTACTCTAATATAAAGCCAACATCTGCACTCCTTTGTGGTGATGCGGATCACTAGTCACCTCCCGATACGATATTATCACGATGCCTAAGAGCCGATTCGATTGATATTGCGATTCTGTATGTATCACGATTTCATAAAGATTCAAGATTCAAAGAACTTTATTAATCCCAGAACGAAGTTGCTTATACTTGGTTACAGTTGTTTTCCAGGAGGAAAGGAAAAGAGTAATAAATTAGTAAAAAACGTAAATCCTTAGTTGCAAACTCAACATAATTCTATATACAGTACAGATATTGCACATGTGAGGGAGAAGGAAAAGGTATTGCACAAGTTATATGGGTAAGTCAGAGATTGCACTTGAAAATGGTATGGCTCAAGAGCATTGGTAAATAAATATTGCACAGGTAGATTATACGTGTACATCAGAAACTGCACTTGAAAAGTGGTATGGTCTAAGAGCATTGGTAGATATTGCACAAATTGCCCAATACGTAATGATATTGTATTAACACCCTTGTATTAATATAATATTATCCCGATTCGATCTTTACTTTTTTCAGATTTTGTTACACTTGTAAGAACTTTTAAGAACCGAATCAGAATGCAGATTTCCATGCCTCACTTAGGTGCCTGAGGGATAGATAGAAATATTTGTCTTCTGGTTCCCTGAAACATCATACTCACCGGGCGTGCAAAATAATGCCTGATTAGCGATGAACGAATGAAGATGAATGTCACTCGAAAAGTTCTAATAATACAAATCCAACTAATCTTTTTAGTAATGTGAGCATCCATGTTCTTTTTCACATTTCGAAACATTTATAAGCACACACATACAAAAACAAACACAAAACAAAAGGCCTAAAATGAGATTATCCATGTGAATGCAGCGCATAAACGCAGTAATTACACTTGCTCTAATGGCAGCAGGTACGTAGCATTAGCTCGCTAAGCTAAACACGCTTAAATTAAAATGAACTTAAAGCGAAACGTTCTAAAGTGTGGCTGAATTTCACAACAAAGGATTCCGACACCGTGACAAGCAACAAATCTCTTTCAACAATTGTGTGTAAAGGGGGAAACATATCAAACCTAATGAAACATTTGGGATGAAGTTAAAAGCAAAGTGATGCATCGTGTTTAACAGCTTGCGGACATCAGCTGGCTGTGTGGGCGTCCTTGACCCCAGTCAGACCAACCCTGGCAAAGTCAGGAGAGGTGTCGTGTTTTGCCAGATAAGGCAAATATGTTCATATTTCTGCAAAAGAATTGCTGAAAAAAATATTGATTTGGCACCGGTTTCATAAAAAACCCAAATGGTACCCAACCTTAGTCCTTATACAAGGTGGTGTCTAAAAGTTTCAAGATAAGCTCTGTTTACAAGAAAGTACTTTATTAATCTATGTTTGCACAGTATCACCCTCAAAATAGCCCCATTGAACAGAAATACAGTGCTGCCACTTCTGGAATATATCCTGGAGGTCTTCTTTTTGATGCGTGTTAAGCACCTTCTGTGATTCGCAGTGGATCTTTGCAGTGGTGTTAAAACGGCGACCTTTGAGCTGGATCATCATCTTTAGAAAGAGGGTGAAATCTGCATGAACCAAATCTGACGAGTAGGGTGGGTGCAGAAGTGACATCATGTTGTGTCTGGCAAGAAACTCAAGTGTGAGGAGAGCTCAGTGACAGGATGCATTGTCGTTGTTCTCTCTTTGTTCTAACTTGCTGTCCATGATAAAATAGTTGACGGGATACTGTACATGTTCTGAATAGCAGCAGTTACATAGCTCCCGATGTACACAGGACGATGTCTTTTGGCAAACTGACTTATGAAGGTCGGTGCTCCCTGTAACTGTGTGTGCAGCACAAAACTACAGTAGTCTTAAAACCTTTTGATACCACCTCGTAGTATTAGTTTTCTCACTTAAATACCAAGCGCAGCATTTAAACAACATTACTTCAAATAACTTTTAATTTTGTTCAAATACAAAAGTTTAACGTTTTAACATAACATAACATAACCAACTCTGTGCTGATCTCTATTATAAATGTAATAAATCATTTACAAATCGATTTTAGAGTCAATTTGACTATACAAGAATCACATTTTATAACTCAATTGATTTTTCATTACTACTGATTTGTAGATCAGTTACAAACAACCTAAATGACGCTAAAGGTACGTGTCAGTTAGTTTTATGTTTTATTACAGTACTGATTTTCTTTTTTGTGCTGTTACACAAACAAAATCCATTAGTAGTAGCAGCAGTTGTATTAGCGACTAAAGGCAGCACAATACCACTTTTAATTTTCCAGTATGATGCTGGTATTTGCTGGATACCAGTACTGTGTGTCATCTCTAGTACTTATCCATGCTGTGTTCAGCCTTGTGCGCCATTGTGATTTTAATCTTAATCCTATCCACTAAGGGTCAGTGAGGCTGAAAACTTTAATTCCAACCTGAGAAGGATCCGCATGTTTGGAATAAAACCCCGCTGAATACAGGCCCCTTGCAAAAACATTGAAGAGCTCTCTTGTCCTTTTGAAGGATTTTTTTTTCGGTTGTTACATTGTAAGGGTGTTTCAACAGGCTGAGGTTTCCAACTGTGGTTCTTTAAACTAGTACTTGACCAGGTGCTGCTTCTTAACAGTGTGAGTAATTTCTGTTTACCACATGGTAATATAGCAGTGAGTAAATATGATCTCTTGCAGAAGAGAGGGACAAGGCTGCTGTTTAACACAAGTGAAACACACAGACACATAAATTCTGTGTCCAACTTGCACACACCGACATACTCACCTTTATATCCTCAGGTCCAGTGGATCACAAATATAGACGTTTTGCAGTCACGTGACTGTCATTACCATGACGTCAATCTCAACAGTGGACGGCAGAAATACCGTTACCCGACATTAGGCTACTGTGTTTTGCCATGATAAATATGTTTAGGGTGTAGAGCTGTAGCCAAAGGTTTTGACAGATATTCAATTTTCACAAAGTCTGTTTCAGTGTACTTAGGTTTTTGTTTTGTCAGATGTTTCTATTGTATAACAAGCATTTCATGAATGTCAAAGGCTTTTATTGACAATTACATTAAGTTTACCTTGATGGAGCACCTTGCCATAAGGCAAAAGTGATAACTAAGTGGCTCAGGGAACAAAACATTGAAATTTCGGGTCCATGGCCAGAAAACTCTCCAGACTTTAATCCTATTGAGAACTTGTGGTCAATCCTCAAGGAGCGGATGGAAAAACAAAAGCCCATAAATTCTGACAAACTCCAAGCCTTGGCTGTGCAAGAATGGGCTGCCATCAGTCAGGATGTGGCTCTGAAGTTGATTGACAGCATGCCATGGGGAATTGCAAATGTCTTGGAAAAGAAGGGTCAACATTGCCAATATTGACTCTTTGCATAAACTTAATGTAATTGTCAATAAAAGTCTTTGACGTTTGTGAAATGCTTGTAATTATACTTCAGCATACCAGAGTAACATCTGACAAAAAGCTCTAAAAACACTGAAGCAGCAGACTTTGTAAAAATTCATATTTGTATGATTCTCAAAACTTTTGGCGACGGCTGTATTATGACAAGTAAAAACAAATAACGTAAAGTGACGTCATACAGTAAGCTTTTGGAGATGAACTGCTCTAATTCGAGTTGTATCTTTCAAGGTATCATTGTATTTACAGTGTATTTTGTTTATACTTTGGCTGTGTTGTGGGTGTTTGTTTTGTCCACCTGCTTATAAGGATGAACCACAAGTTCTTAATGGGATTAAGGTCTGGGTAGTTTTCTGGCCATGGACCCAACATTTTGATGTTTTGTTCCCTGAGCCACTTAGTTATCACATATGCCTTATGGCAAGGTGCTCCATCATGCTGTAAAAGGCATTAATCACCAAACAGTTCTTGGATGTTTGGGAGAAGTTGCTCTCAGAGGATGTTTTTGTACCATTCGTTATTCATGGCCGTGCTCTAAGGCAAAATTGTGAGTGATTACACTCCCTTGGCTGAGATGCTACCCCACACATGAATGTTCTCGGGATGCTTTACTGTTGGCATGACACAGAACTGATGGTCACGTTCCACTTTGTAGATTTCAAGAAGGGCAGCATAGAAGCCACTCCTCTCTCGGCTTCATCTTGGTTAGGGGAACAAAACATCAAAATTTTGAGTCTGTGACCAGGGAACTTGGCTTTGTTATGTTGAAAAACTGAATTGCTGGTTCTTTTTTTTGCACAACACCACAGAAGTATTTTGTAGGACTGCAGAAGCTTTATATGAATGTTTTTGTGTTTGTGTTTTTGTGTTCCGTCACAGGTGTTCTGTCACCGGTGTGTGCCAAAGGCTTTCCTCACCGGATGCAACCGTAGGCAGCGTCATCATCAACTTTTATGTCATGCTGTGAATGTGTCACAGGTGTTCCTCCTTGACTGTAACAGGTGACAGCGTCCTCCCTGAATGTAACAGTAGGCAGCGTCGTCTAGGCCGAGCTCAGGGCTACTGAAACCCCGGATCAGACTGCGGAGCGTCTACAGCGACGGCGCATACGACCGGCAGAAGTAAAGGCTGCCAAAACATTGGAGCAGCGTGAGGAGCGGCAGCGAGTTGCCCGCACACTCCATTCACAGGTAATGGTAGCACACAGGCATTTGAATCTGCATGCGGGCGGAAAAAAAAACACAGTATCTGGTTAAATGAATGTGCATTGGGCCTCCGAGTGGCGCAGTGGTAAAGCGCTCGCCCTATCATCCGGGAATCGCAGGTTTGAACCCCGGGTGATGCTGT
>JAOVVA010000024.1:9842477-9856406 GCA_028565275.1 Leiocassis micropogon
CTAGTGACGGGAAGGGAATTGGACATGACTAGATTGGGGAGAAAATCGGGGAAAAAGAATTGGACAGGACTAAATTAAAAAAAAAAAAAAAAAAAATGAATGTGCATTACCCCTTAAGTAGATTTTTCTTTTTTGACTTTATTACATTGTTCCTTGCACAAACGCTCCAGACATATCAAATTGGAAGAGGATTTCGATGACTTTGATGATTTCATTTGTGCTTTGGGCTGAGTTGGTTGGCTTCATTTTAGGAGTTGAAGAGGAAATTCTTCTGAATGTTCAGCTGTATCAGCAGCTCACAAGTTTTGTCCTGAAAGAGACTGGGATGTGGAGCTATCCATGATTTATCTAGATTAGAGCTCTAGTCCCCGCTGAAGAGAAGCAGCTCCACAGCTTGATGCTGCCACCATGCTTTACTATGGGTATGGTGTCCCTGGGTTTAAAGGCGCCAAACATATTTTAGAATTCTACACAAAATTTTTTTACCTTGGTCTCATCAGAGTGTAACACGCTTGTCCACATTTGGATTGGTTTAGGTGTGCCTTGTTTTTTTTTTCTCTGAGTAATGGCTTTTATGTAGCCACCCTGCTCCATACAGTAGATTAGACATAAAGTGAAACCTCGGATTGCGAGTAACGCGGTAAATTTTGACTTGAAAAACGAGCAAGTCTTGGTTTATGAGTACCGAATATCATGTATCACGCATGCGCTTCTTGTTTTGACGCCGAGTGTCACGTGATCACAACTGATCTAATTTTTTTTCTCTCTCTTGCGCTGTGGAATTGTGGGTAATCGTCTCCCCTGCTGGGTCTTAGTGCGCGACTCTCACTGGTATAATCAACATCCGTGCACGCGTGTACTGTTGTAATTTGACACCGTACACCTTCACACACGCACTCTCTCTCTCTCTCTCTCTCTCTCTCTCCACTGTATAAGAAGAAGGTTTTGCCCCATGCAGGGAGTTACCAGTACATGGCAGATTTTCCTGCAGATATCCCAGGGTAAAAAATGATCTGGCATGGTTTATCTTAGCACAAAAATCAACAATTTTAGCAGGGGTGTGTAGACTTTTTATATCCCCTGTACATAAACTCCAACCATCTTCAATAAAAGGCTGAAAAATCTACATGCTGAGTAGATGTTTGCTATAAAGTGATACCCAGAGGATGAATATGAGTAGCATTATAGCCTTTCAAAATAATATCTACAATATACTTGTGTCAGAAAGAGGCTGGGAGACTCTGAAACACTAGTTTTGATACCGCTTTGATGCCAAGGAAAAAGTTTTTTCTTTAACTTGATACTGCTAACAAGTCATGCTGATTTGTATGCAGGGATGAAAATGTCTCTCTCTCTCTGGCTGTCTTGCTTTCGCTCTCTCTCTTTCTCTCTCTTTCTTTTTTTCTATCTTTTTATATATAGAAGTCTGACACCATGACAGCTGAGGAGACCATCAACATAAAGGAGGTGGAGATCATTAAGGTGATCCTGGACTTCCTGAACTCAAGGAAGCTGCACATCAGCATGCTGGCCCTGGAGAAGGAGAGTGGAGTAATCAATGGCCTCTACTCAGATGATATGCTCTTTCTCAGGTTGAGCCTCACACACATAAACACTCTCTGGAGACCCCTGGCTAAATGAATCACTGTTATATATAGATTTTTTAGTGTTGGTTCTGGAGCTCTGAGTAGATGGTGTTAGAGTTATTACATAATTTATGCACTTGCCATCAAAAGTTTTACATGCACTTAACAAGAGAATGAATCTCAATGCAGAATTTAACTTTCCATGATTTCTTTGAACCAATACATGTGTCTTTAAAAGTCCCCAAGTTTAAATTTATTTAGGGTATTCTGATACAGTGTCACCACAGGGTGAAGATTCTATATACGTACCTATTTCATAGGAAAGTCACAAAATTTAAAGATCAGATTGCATGTGAGTAAAAGTTCTTAGTAGTTGTAGAAGACCCAAAATGAAGTTGGTTTGGATGGTCAGGAACGCCCAGGAACCACTTGTGAAAGCACAGTCCTGCCATGAACTAGAAGTTGCTGGAACACCAGTGTCAATGTGTTTTACTTCTTCATGGACTGGATGGCTGTCGTCCAAGAAACAAACCCCTGCTCCAAATTCAACATGTTTGAGCACATGGACAAAGACAAGACCTTCTGGAGGAAAGTATGACATACCGCAGATGTAAAGGTGATGCATTCAACTAAAAGAACACTGTACCAACTGTTAAGTATGATGTTAGCATCATGTTTTGGGGCTGTTTTGCAGCCAGTGGAACAAAATACAAAACGTAAATGGAATAATAAAGGAAAACATAATCAGCATAATCATCAGCTAGATGGTTAAAACCTGAACAAAATTGAGTGTTCCAACAGGACAATGACCAGTGACCCCAAACACACATCAAAACTGGTTGTGGAGTGGATAAAGCAAGCTAACTTTAAGCTTTTGGAGACAATCAAGTAATATCAAAAATTCGTGGACCATGCTTAACAGTCAGGTTTGGTGCCCAGAAACCCAGAAATTTAATTGGACACCACCAATTCTACCAAGAAGAGAGGTCAAATGATCAACGAGGACTCTTCCAGAAGACCAAAAGTATCTGCTGATTGTGAAACTTGCTAAGGGACATTCACCCAAATATTAGGTGTGCTGGACATATTTTTTAGATCCCGTATGTATGATTTTGACTCTTTTTTGATTTTAAAACTCGAAATAAATTAACCTGAACCTTATTATTGGGGTTTTCCTCGATCAAAGGTGTATGTTGTACAGTCATTCTGCCCCACATATTCATTGCAAGACCAACATTGGCATGACATTCATGTTCATGATGGGTGCATGTACACATCTGACCCCAACTGTAGATGTTGTTTCTATCCTCACTTATTATACTGTGACAAATTCTATACTATTTCTGACTGGCAATGATGTTGTGTACTCTTCTGTGTAATGCAGTGTATTTTACATTAGTATTCAGTGATAATTACACTGTGGTACAACCTGATTGTTGCCTTTAAGTCCTGTCAGAAATATTCTAATTATAAGATGAACACCACAACAGTGTCACAATTGCCACTTAGAAACTTGTATTTTTCTGTGAGCCTCAACTTTAGGGCATGTCAAAAAATAATTTTCTGTAATAACTCTTCAGTGCTTAATTTTCTTTCAGTGTAGCTAAATAAACTTTTTATACATAACAATAATAGTAATAATAATGACAACAACAACAATGGCACCATCTATTTTTTCACCGTTTTTCCACCCCAGCATCTTAACTCTTAACACTGAGGCTGTAGTGGTTAAAAAAGGATTTTTTTCCAAAATCATATTTGGAATGTTTCTTTCATGCCATCGTTTAAAAATTAATTTCAAAATGAATTTTTAAACAATGGCATGAAAAGAACCAACAGGCTGTGAAGTTTATTAATCACCATTAAGAGTATAAAACAGTCACCATTAAACGACATCAGGCACCATAATCCATCATGCATTTTAATGAGAAAAAAAGTTTTAAAGCATTTAAAACAACAGTATTAAAGCAAAAGCTTTCTATTTCTTTAATCAAAACTCATATAACATGTTATTGTTAAAACACATATTTTCATTGCCGCAAACACAATTGTGGCTGATTTATCAATTTTAAGAAAATGTGTATTCATAGTGTTTTGTAAAAAAACAAAAAAACAAAAACCCTATTATGACCAAAACAATTTTGACAAAGTACTTTGGATTGTAGGCTTTTTAACACCCTTGTGAGTCAAAGAAAACATACACAAAATATAACAAAAGGTGTTATTTGTTTGCAGTGTCAGTGCAGGTTACAGATTATGTTATAGATCCATTTGGGAATCTCTGTCTCTTGGTGTACAGTATATTCATTGTATCCTGATGATGTCACTGGGTCAGTCTGTGGCCAGTTAAAGAGCAAGGGCTTGACTGTAGGTGAGGAGAGTGTGTGGAACTACTGGGTATTTTAAGATAGCATGAGGGTTTTGTGGCTTAAGTACATAAGTCTCAGTTCACACCCTAAGAATGAAGAGAAAAATAAAGGAAAATGTTGAAACATTATGCAGGAAATGTCAGTTTGGTGTGGCTTATGCAAAAATCTACACACCATTTTGAATGTTTTTTTTTTTTAAGTTTCTATGTATCACAAAATTCAGCATATGCACAGATGGTCTAAGACTTGGACATGCATCTTTCCCATCCTCTGTCCCTCTTTCAGGCAGCTTATTCTAGATGGACAGTGGGACGAGGTGCTGCAGTTTATTCAGCCTCTGGAGTGTATGGAGAAGTTTGACAGGAAAAGGTGAGGCGTTGTCTCTCTCTCCGCTGTAAATGACATCTTGTGAGTAATAATTTCCTGACAAAACTATTCTGTGCTCCTTTGTGTTTTAAAATTAATTTTTATGCTTTTTTTTGGGCGCAGTTGCTATTCCCATAGTCAGAAATGTGCAGAACTGACAAAGTCTCTATCAGTCTGAATAGGCTACCTCACTTAACTATTGAACTAAGTACAACTGAATTCATAATTTTATACCTATTAAATAAGAACATTTCAACTGGGGCTAATGAATATGTATGAGATTATAAATACATTATCTTTGTTTATACACACAACAAACTGTGTGAAGATATTGTATTTGTATTTTTAACCTATGGATCTTGGAACATTTATATTGTTAACCTGTGAAACAGTCTGAGCTGTGCTGTTACACAAAAATAATGCACACCACCTAACCAGTCAGACCTTAGAATTTATCTGCACTGTGATATCAAATTTGTTTAAATAACACACTCATCAAATTTATTGCTGTAATAGAGTTTTTTTAATAAGCTAATATAAATGCTACATCTTGGAGGCTTTAATATGGGAGTGAACGCTTCACAAGAGGGCACACGAAGAGAGAAACATCATTTTTTAAAAGTTCTGTCAGCTAAAATGAAATTAGTAAGTAAAATCTAATCATGGCAGCACTGAGGTTTAGTAGTTAGCACCTCGCACCTCCAGGGTTGAGACTCTTGCCTGTGTGTGTGGAGTTTTCTTGCATTTTCTTGACAAAATTATTCTGTGCTCCTTTGTGTTTAAAAAAAAAATTTGTACGTTTTTTTGGGCGCAGTTGCTATTCCCATGGTCAAAAATGTGCAGAACTGATAAAGTCTCTATCACTCTGTTAAGACTACCTCACTTCAATATTGAATAAAGTGCAACTGAATTAATAATTTGAATATCTGAATTTGACTAAATATTTTCACTTACAGTACGTTTCAGTTTCAGTAAGCCTGTCCATGGTGGGTTTCTTTTAGGTACTTTGGTTTCCTCCCACAGTCCAAAGACATGTGGTGGAGATTGTTTGGCTTTTCCAGACTGCCCGTAGTGTATAATTGGCCGTGCCTAAAGTTCCCTGGGATAGGCTCCAGGCCCGCCCGTGACACACGATAATCCGTATAGACGATGCATAAATTGGAAATTTAATCATGTACTCGTGATTACTCAGGCACTCACTAAGTGAATAAAAGAGGCTGATTTTATACATCATTAACACACCTAATTATGTCATAGTAATTATTCTGACCAAAATCTTTTTTTTTTTACAGTTGCAATGATCTTCATCAAGTAACTGCCAGGCAGTGATTATGAAAATACCAAACATATAGCTGCCCCACCCATGCTGACCATTCTATGTCTTTTGCTTGCATGATTATTATAAAAAATATGCCCTTTGATATGTATTTCCCGATAACATTTTGCCTGCAGATTCCGCTACATTGTACTTAAGCAGAAGTTTCTGGAAGCTCTCTGTGTAAATAATGCCATGTCAGCTGAGGATGAGCCACAGCATGTGAGTACCACTGATTCATTCTGACATGTACCCCGTTCATCTTTTGTAAACAGTCCATCAGTCTCAAAACCCTTCACATGACTATCCTCGAATGAAACTTTTATTTATAGCAGTGCACATGCACATTTTTTGTCTCCTTACTTTATCACCCCTCAGCTGGAACTTACCATGCAGGAAGCAGTAAAATGCCTTCATGCTTTGGAGGAATTTTGTCCCTCCAAAGATGACTACAGCAAGCTCTGCCTTCTCCTCACTCTCCCTCGTCTTACCAACCATGCTGAATTCAGGGACTGGAATCCGAGCACGGCACGCGTACGCTGCTTTGAAGAGTCGTGCTCCATGGTGGCTGAGTTCATTCCAGCTGACCGCAAATTGAGTGAGGCAGGTTTCCGGGCCGGTGCAGATCGACTGTTTCAGCTGCTGGTTAAGGGCGTGCTGTACGAGTGCTGTGTTGAGTTCTGCCAGAGCAAGGCCACAGGTGAGGAGATCAGTGAAGCTGAGGTGTTGCTGGGTATTGATGTGCTCTGCGGCAACGGCTCAGATGAACCTGACCTGAGTCTTCTGTCATGGCTGCGAAACCTGGCACCTAGTGTCTTCTCCTGCGCCTTTGAGCAAAAGGTGCTCAATGTGCACGTGGACCGGGTCGTTAAGCCAGTACGAGCGGCCCACGCTGACCTGCTCACGCCGCTCGTCAGCAAACTCTCCCCATGCCCTGCCTCTCCGTTGCGCCGCCCACAGTCAGCTGACACCTACATGTCCCGCTCGCTCAACCCAGTGCTGGATGGCCTCGCTTATGGCCTGTCTGGCATGGAGAGAAGAGGAGGGACCCGAGCTGCTGAGGTGGGGAAAGCATCACCCATGTCACATTCATTTGCCAACTTCCAGTACCCTGGGGGGCAGAACCTGAGCCGGAGTCTGATGATGGAGGAGTCGCAATGCCAAAGCATCTTTGAAGAGTCACCTGAGTGGTAAGGTTCTGTTTATACAGTATGGTATGTTGAATCTAATTCTTCTCAAAATATTAAACAGAAATTATAAAAAGGTAACAAATAAATTTATAGTGTATTAAAATAATTTTTAAAAATTGACCTCAAATGCAAAACTACAAAAATATGGAATATACTGTAAGTGTAATAGTATAAGGTGTGATATAGAACTGCAAGCAAAAAAACTCAAAAACAAAACTGAATAAAGTGATCAGTGAAAGAAAAATAATGAATACTGGAATAAATTATGTTATGTGAGTGATATATACATGGGTTGGACAATGAAACTGGCTTCATGGCTAAATTTGACTAGCCTGGTGGCCAGTCTTCATTGATTGCACATTCCACCAGTAAGAGCAGAGTGTGAAGGGTTAATTAGCAGAGTAATTGTTTTGCTTACAAATATTGTACGAACCTGTTGGAACGGATTGCGATAGTGTGCGCGTGGAATTATGAATTTGTGGGGACGGATTACAAAATCTGAACGGCCAGATTGTTAATCTTAGGGAACAGTTTAAGAATTCGTGGAAACGGATCATTACACTGAGGGCACGAATTACAAAACTGTTGCCACAGATTTTTTCCTCCTCTTACAGGGCTCCGTACGAAATTGATTAAAGTTTATGTTAAACAAAAAAAGTGTGTGATTATTGAGACTGAGGTTGTGACATGGATGTTGGAACCAGATAGGTTGGTTTAAGTATTTTAGAAACTGCTGATCTCTAACCACAAAAACATTTATAAAATAATAATAATAATAATAATAATAATAATAATTAAAAAAAATAAAACATTTGTTTTTGAAAAGCTAAAAAATCCCTTATCGTGGGGGAAATCATGAGATTGTTTCAACCTGCCAGGAAGAATATATAAATAAAGCAAGAATGAAAGAATAAAATAAGCACTCTTTACAAATGAGGTGAGCTGAAAAGCATCTCAGCATGCAAAGCATATGTAGAGGACCACATTGGGCTTCCACTCCTATCAGCCAAAAATATAAATCTGAAACAATCATGATTACAGGCTGACCCAAACATTAGGTACCTGTGTAGCCTGTCCATCTAAAGGTTTGATGAGTTGTGTATTCTGAGATACTTTTCTTGTGGTTATAACAGTTACTAGCCTTTCCACCATATACTGTACACAAAGCCTGAAGTTTCAGTGGTCATGTAATCACTTCTGGTAAACTGAAAGTCCAGTCTGAGTCTAGGATGCAAACTATTCTAGGCTTTCAGCTACATTCAAAAATGTATTTACTTCTCCTTAAACATCCATCCATGTGTCCAAGTTCTGCTTTAGCCTTGCTTTAGAAAATCAGTGAACTATAGTTTAAGTAGGAAACATACAAGTCTTTTACTGGAATGAATAAGAAAGTCTATATAATAAGCGTTAAAATACTGTAGGTAGTTGATCATTTTTGGGTTTGTTATTTGTACAAGTTATTGTAGTACATTTGTTTGTTCACCCATTGGAGAGTTATACACATAATGTTCTCAAAAATATGGACAAAATGTGTATTCATGAGCATAAAAAAAACATATATTTTAAATCTTTAAAATTAAGAGAGTTTTTTTTTTTTTGTGTGCAGCTCCAGAACTGAAACTCCTTCAGATAAAATGATGAGTAGTTCCCAGAACTCTCGCCCAGTCTCTGCTCCAGGTCAGGATGCCCCAACCACTCCCTCTGCAGAGAAGAATGAGGTATTTCATCAACTAATTCTCTAAACACATGATATAGCAACCAGCTGTCAGGGTCATCAAATGTGTATTAATTTGATTTAATTTGAAATTGCAAATTAGCATATGGAAAACATTTATTACATTTATAAATGGCTTTTTCATTATGTGAATAACTGTGATGCAACGCACCTGAGTCAGAAATAAAATAAAATAAGTTCCCATGTCCTCAGAATTATATATAAAAAAAAACATAATAATTGATAAGCATTCCCACATTCTTTTAGCTATATAAATTATAACTAGTATTTATTCAACTATTTATTTCTATGATATAATATTTTTCATGAAATAAATACATGTTAATTTTAATGCATGTGTGTTAATTTGTATACAACTGCATTTTACTGACTCTGGGAGGTCTCACAGCTAAAATGGCAAACCAGGTCAGTCCTGTTATCATGAAGACCAAAGATCTGCCCGCGGAGCTTCAACAAGCAGGATAAGGATTGAGAAGGTTATAAAAGATGAGCAAAATTTTGAACCATTATACCAAAGTGGACAAAAAAAAAGATTTGTCTCTACACTACTACACAGCACATGCCCAAGATCAGGACAAACTGAAGGCTTGAGCAAGAAGGGCAATTATTAATGAAGTGTCCAAGACACAGTGTTACGGAGCTCAATGGCTGTGACACAGTGTTACGGAGCACAGAACCTGTGTAGACATGAACAATATCCTCAGCTTTTTACAGATCTGCCCATTATTGGAGAGTGACCAGAAGGAAGTCACTTCTGAGAAAGGCCATGTAAAACACAATCTGAGAAATTCTAGAAAAAGATATTGTGGTCTGCTGAGACTAAAATTGAATAATTTGGTCGAATCCCAAACCAAATACAGCCCAACATCCAGGTGACATCACTGCTATGATCAAGCAGAGTGACAATAACATCAACTATGGGGCAACAACTAGAACAAAATTAACTGGAAAGAAAAGGTTTGTGTTTTGGAACGGTCAAGTCAAATCCCAAATCCAATTGAACATTTTTGACACAATCTAAAAATTGCTCTCAACCATCATTCTCCATGTAATTTAGCAGAGTTGGATAAAATTCACTTTAGAGAAAGGAAAATGCCAACCATAATGTGCATGGCTCACAAAAACACATTTGATATACTTTGAATCTGTAATTGCTGCAAAATGATAATTCATACAATTATGAGATAATCCACATACTAAACTGCCTAGGCCAAAATAAATACAGTATATAATGAGATAAAAATGTAAGTCGCTCTGGATAAGCTCTGGATGTCTGCCAATTGTTGTAAATAATATAGAACCACTTTTTCACAATCTGTGTTCTGGAAATATGTCTTTGCCATCAGGAAAGAAAAAAAATGCATAGATGTTATTCCTGATCATTCAGTACATTTAGTGCTGAGTCTAAACCTGACCAACTAAAGCAAAACCAGATCATAACACTGCCTCCAGAGGCTTGTAAAGCGAGCACTATGCATGATGGGTGCATCACTTCATGTGCTTAGCTTCTTACCCTGACACACCATGCTCTGGAATAGGACAAATTTGGACTCATCGGACCACAAGACCTTTCCATTTCCATTACTCGTAAGTTCAGTTACTGTGCTCCCAAAAAAATTGAAGCATTTTTTTCCAGTTCGCCTCACTAACAAGTTTCCTATGGCTACACAAACCTACCCGTTGTTTATGCTGTTGGCTTTTTTGTACAATGCAACTGATTTAGAATTGTATATTCAGTTTGACATTGAGGCACTTTAAGAATTGGAGTTTGAAAATGGTCTGTTGCAATGGCAAAATACTTCAGTTCACATACTATGCCTCTACACTATTTGAATGCAAACCTTCTCCAGTAAGATGTGTAGTCTAAGAGTGGAAATATGCATGCGTTTAACTATATCTATGTGCATGAATCACAGCTGGGTTACATATCCTGTGTTTGTTTGGTGCCTAATTTGTTGCATGTAAAAGGTAGCGGCACGTGGCAGAATGTTTTGAGAAGTTATGCGACAAGGTTCACAATCACTGCCACTTTTATGATGTATCTTTACCGCTGCAAAATGAAAAACATACATGTCAAAACACATGGTTGGAGATACAGTAAGTACTGTCTTAAACGTTGACATAAAAACTAAGCTTCTAAGTTTTCATGTCTTTTTTTTATATTTATTTATATTATTGCAAAACAACCTAGTTAAATCCTCTGGAGCGCCCCCTACTGGAATCATCTGGTTAACGCGTGTAGTATGTAGGAATGTATGTGAACAAATCGTCATGATGTTGCCAGATTATGTTGCCGGACTATGCGAATGCATGGTTTAAGAACATTTATATTTCTTCCCCAACAATTATATTGCTGCCCTTTTTGACTGTTGGTAGTACTGTAAAGTTAACCTTGATCACAAATATGGCTTTGGGTCTCTATAAACATGAAGCCAAAACTATAAGATTTTGCACAACCCTTCAGATACACTGATGTACATATATAAATTAAAAGTAAATAAGCAAATGTAAATATTTCAATATACATGTAATTGATAATAAGCCATCTAAAATGTACTTAATCTTTAACATAATATGATAAGGTGAAATATAAAATTGCTGACCCTGTTTGAGCTGTTACAATTCTCTCTCTTTCTCTATTTTTCTCTATTTCTGTCTGTGTCTCTGTCTCTCTTTAATCTCCATCTCTACTATTTCTTCATGTAGTTGCGTGACTCCATGGAACAGTATCAGGAGTACTACAGGCAGCGCTTACGTGTACAGCAGCACCTGGAACAGAAGCAGCAGCAGAGGCAGCTTTACCAACAGATGCTGCTAGAGGGTGGAGTCCAGCAGCAGGAGATTTCACCCACTGCCAAGCACAACCTCACTGAGACCTTCCTCAACAGGTCAGAATGTAACTTCTTGGCATCAAACGTTCTCCAAATATAACTGACCTGTTTCAGTGTCCGAGCTCAATCTCAAAACTATTTTAATGTTAGAATTTAATCAGCATGGTGTCTATTAATAATCTGTAATCCTTGTCTAGACATGTTAGTGTGACATGTGCAGTTGCTTAAAGGAAATACAGTATAACTAGAAAAATGTACAATTTCAGAGCAATGAAATGCTGCATTCAATGCTGAAACTATATACACAGATTATGTAGTATATCCTTTTGCTTGGAACATGCAGTACTAGTTTGTTTACCTACAACCTGGACACCTTTTTGTGCACAAGCACACTCATGCCGCTGCTCGTGTGTGTTTGTGCATCCTTGCAATGTGTGTCTGCAGATCTGATGCTTAGGAGAGATTAAAAAGTAGAAGATTAGATTTCAAATTTAATATAAAAACTGTAGTTTAATAATGACAAATTGCACGTGTGTGTGCACTCGTGTGTGTGTTTGTGTTTGCAGATCCATTCAGAAGCTGGAGGAGCTGAATGTTGGAATGGATGATCTGGGTGAGGAGGTGCAGGCCCTCTCTCTACAGTGTAATGGTGGAGGAGAAGGAGAGGCAGGAGTAACTTCAGGGGGTGCAACAGACACAACACTTCAAGATGGAGCAGGGCTTAGCACCGGCATCCCTCAGAGAAACATTGGACGGGTAGCTGTTCCACATACCCCAGAGTCCCCCATGCTCCCAAGTAGGTAGGTACAACCATATGAACACAGGCTTTTCAAGAGCAACTATTTTTTTGTAAATGAATACACCTGGTGGTTAATTTGCTGAATAAAAATTTTCTGGCATAAGTACAGTACACAAGTATGACACTTTAAACAGTGCATTTATTTTGTTTGTACCCCAAGAGCTGCTTCACCTGCAGTTCACAAGCCAGAGAAATTGTTGTCTTAGTTATGACAGAGTGTAGCCGTTGTACAGTACCAGTCAAATGTTTGGACACAAATTTGGATTTATATTCTACCTTCTAGAGTTTTTTTTTTTTTTTTAACTATGAACTAACACATATGGCATTAGGTAATTAAGTAACAAAGACAACACTTAGTTGTTTTTTTTTAACATGAAGGTCAGCTGTTTTGGAATAGTTCTTGCAAGAGCAGGATTGTCAAGTGTAATTGCCAATTTAAGCGCCATGGTGAAACTGGCTCTCATGAAGACCATCCCAGGGTATAAAGATTTAACTGCATCTCAGATTAGAGCCATTTTTAAGGCTTTATTTTTTATCTAAAGATTGCTATGTGTTTAATATACAGTATTTGGATGTGTGAGCACTTGCTTTTTGTTCTGCAGTATTCAGAGGGATGGTGGAGGACAGAGTGATAGCAGTATGACACGCACTAAAGGAACTGAGGTTCGTAACTGGACATATTGTATTCATAAGTTTGACTATTGTAGGAACAACAGTTATAATAATAATGTCTGTAGAAGACAACACCCCTCCATGCTCCCTTCACATGACGTGGCCAGAGCACGCACTTTTTGTAAACCAAACATACAGAAATCAAACAGGCCTTTGGCAACTATATATACAGTAAGGAGTACTAGATCCACATACTGTACCATGTTAATCATTTTGGGGGTTGAGAAAGGTCAAAATCACAAGTGAAACATCAGGCAGGAATCAAAAGAGTTCACTACTGGAACCTGCTCATACAGTGAACTAAAGCTGTGCGATTTAATCAGTCTTCTTGAATTGCTGAATCAGATCAGAATCGATTTACACTTTTTAAATGATTCAGGTAAACGTGCAAGCTTAAAAGGTCTAAAACCCAGAATTTCATAAAAATATTACATAACTTTTTCAGAAAATACAAACTGATAGTTGCATTAAGAGTAAGAGTATTGCTTCTTTTTCTTATGTATGTGAGTGGCTGGTACATTACTGCTACTTTCTGGAGTACAAAGAATTAGCAGGAAGAAAATATTAAAAGCAGGAATTACATACTCTCACTCACAGCAATAATCAATCACAGTGATACTAGCCTGTGAGCTCATGCAATCATAAGGGCAGATAATTATGGCGTATGTTTCTCCGAAAATTTTAGCAAAAAAAAATCTCTTGCGTACGCTCAAACTCTACCTTGCTCACACAAAACATGCTTTGATGGGAGAGTGCCGTAACAGAGAGAGACAGGGGGGAATTGGCTACAACTAAATTAGAAAAATACAGTAAAAAAAAAAGGACAAATTGGACAGTAAACCATACTCCTACTGAATCAAATAAAAAATCACCATGCTCAAGAATACCTATGATTGACAGATCTACAGTGAACCATAGGAACATCATGGCAAGCACTGGTCTTATGTGGGACAACAAAACAAAAAATTGACCAAAGGACAAGGACATTAACAGTCTACCTGAGCCTCCAGGAACAAACTGGACTCCATTTAATTTAACACATCTCCTGTTATACTGAACTTCCAGT
>JAOVVA010000024.1:9899975-9910032 GCA_028565275.1 Leiocassis micropogon
GTGTAAAGCTGCTTTGCGGCAATGACAATTGCTAAAAGCGCTATACAAATAAAATTGAATTGAATTGAATTGAAGTCTATACTGCTTAATTCTGTATACAGGGTCGCGTGGGGCCTGGAGCCTATCCCAGGAAACTTATGGCACGAGGCGGGGTACACCCTGGACAAGGTGCCAATCCATTGCAGGGAACCCACACATACACACATACTGTACACACACTCATTCACACACTACGGGCAATTTGGAACTGTGGGAGGAAACTGAAGTACCTGGAGAAAACTCAGCAAGCACAGGGAGGACATGCACACAGAGGCGGGAATCAAACCTGGCCGGGAATTGAACCTGGACCCTGCATGTGCTAACAAACAGACAGTGCTAACAAACATGCCATTGTGCATGGCCTTATTAAGATTTTCTTTTATTATTCTATCCTATTCCATTTTATTTTCTTTATTATTATGCTAATTTAATTACAAAATTTGAAATAATGATTTAATCTCATTCCTTCACAGTGCTTGAGACGTCCATAATCATGCTTATGTAAGAATTTTCTCCATGTCCTGCTCTTAATTTTGTTTTTTTGCAATCACTCCTGCTTGGCTACTTCGATATGAGCACAAATAAATGTGTGTGTGTGTGTGTGTGTTGTACTAACCATTGACTGTGAGTGTGACCTCTGTCTCTCCAACCCCAATCCTGGGTACGATGGCTTTACACACGTACTGTCCTGCATCAGCCTGACTCACTGACTTCAAATACAACTGATTATTATTACTGAGAACCTGTCAGAGAAAAACAACAACGCAGTAACAGAAATGTGAGGACTCAGCAATATATGAAAGTAGTAAATCCTTCTCTTCAGGTCAAACATTTATACCTAAACATAATTGTTTACAAAAACTGAATCAAAATTTAAAATTGTGTTTTTTTGAGTCAGTATATGTGAGATACTTAATTCCTGTATTAGTTTATTTATTGTTATTACCATGAAAATAGGAGTTGACGTAGGAGGGACACTTCATGTTGTTGTACCCTGTGCAGTGACAATAAAGAATCTCTCTATCTCTATCTATCTGTACAGTGTTACATTTGCTCAGTTGTCCTTGTGGTTAATGATAAAGTAAAGACAGCTTCAATTTAAATGTATTTATATTTATATTGAGAGAATCATATCATCATAATTTCCCAGCATTTTATGTACATAACTCTTCCCTAAAAGTCTGAACCAAAAGTAAATGTTATGATACAAGCCCTGTTAATAATACTTGTTTTTAAGTAAATAATATCTGTTCACTTCTCAGCAGCCAAGACGCACATTTATATCATTTATTTTTCTTCCTTTCTATCATTTTTCATGATTTAAGCATTAACTTGTAAAAGTAAAAAAAATAAAATAAATTTGGTAATAATAACCTTTCTGTTTCACTTCTTTGGTCTTCATACAAATAGACAACAGCTAAAGACCATTGAGAATGCCAGATACTTTACAGATGTTGTTAGAGTTCTTGTGTGTGTTTTTTTTTTCAATAACATAACTATAATGACATTGCCCTGATGACTACCCCTGGTAACTTTGTAGAATGTTGTGTTTGTTGTATACTGTAGTATATAGAGGTATAGTATAATAGTGTTTAAGTACCATACTGGAGCCCTTTTTTGTCCAGGTGAGTGTAAGAGGAGGATTTCCTGCCCATTTACAGTTCAGTGTTACATCAGAGTCCACATCCACCGTTACCGGCCTTGGTTCCACTACCAGGATCGGACCAACTGGACAAAGGGGAAGACATTAATATTCTTATGAATGTTTTGTGGATCAGAGTGTGTGACATGGAAGGAGATGGCAAGAAGGCTGGGTGGATAAGAGAAACAAGACATGAGGAAAAGAAATATGCAGTGAAGAAGATGAACAAAATGTTTAACTGGTCATTCATTTATTCATTCATTCATTTATAAATGTATTGAAAATTTGAACACATTAAATTCATCAGTAGATCCATCCAGATGAAGGACAAAGTACAAAGTCTTAAAAAAATAGGACAACTCTATGTTTCTACATATTTTGAGATATTAGATATTAAAAAAAAAAAAAGCTTAAAAAAAGATCAGTGGGATCTTAATCGAAAACCTGGAACCAGAGGTTTGAGTAAAAACTATTATACAGTCATGTGGCAATATTATGCTTCTACTGATTTCTCTCAACTTATCTTTATCCAGGAAAGAATCACTGTACATCATGCATCTTTATTCGAACAAAAAACTGTAAGTGGCACATTTAATTTATTATTCGTATTCTGATATCCTCATGCCAATTATGCTGATGAGGATTGTATATAAATGTCTAATGCATGTATAAATTAAAGAGATTTCAGGTCTGTCGTAGCCCATAAGATCCACAGAGACAAGGGTGTCACAAACTATTTACAGTAAATGTTCCTGATTAAGCCTTATCCTTGAGTTTAACATATAAAGTTACATCTAATGAACATCCTGGTACAGTCATGTGACAATATGTGAATTTGTTTACCCATAACCTCATTTACAAAATGAGGGTGTGTCTGTGATGGAACTGGTCAATTTTAAGAAGGTTTTTTTTGTTGTTGTTTGTTTTGTTTTTAAGGTTTTTTTGTTTCATCATATTTAACAATTATAATGTGTTAATAACATCTCATGTACTATTTTTAACAAATTGACATAAAACAAATGAAGAAAATATTGCTGTGACGTATGCCATACTGTAGGGCTTTAAGATTGTCAGGAAAAACGCCATGTGACATCTTTCAAAATGTGATCTATTTGGTCTGTGTTATATCTCTAGGTGAAATTAGTCTTGGTTATTATGAGTTAAATCTAAATTGACTTGCATACACAGTAAGTACATTACTGTAGGTCTTTTTTTAAAAAAATAAATTTTCCTGTTCTGCACACAGGTTTGTTACCGTAACACGAGTACGACATACAGTAAGAAATTGGCACCAAATTATACAATGCTTCTTTTGTGGAAAAATGCATTCCAAAGTTCAGCTGGGACTCATATGAAGCTTCTGCAGTCGTTACAGAGCTTGTGTCATAATATTAAGGCTGTTCGGTGTATATACTCATAAAACATTGTATGAAAATGTGCATATGCTTAGTAACCTTTTGATATGTTAAATGCAGATGGAATATACATTTTGCCATGAATTGAAAAACATATGCTAGACAGAGTATACTTGACATGCCAATGCTGTACAACTGGATATAAGATGTCATGAAAAATTATGATCTCTACCATGACATTTGTGATGTTATTACGTCTTATGATGCAAGAATCTTAAAAGTTATTCCATTTTTCTGTATTCCATTTCCTCCACTTAATTTGGTTGTGAACCTTGAAATCATAATTGCACTATTTTAAATAGATTTATTTCAGCCATTTGTATAATAAAGCTGCATTAAGCCAAGTGTGCTATGTCCATGAGAAATAGATAGATCAAAAAAAGTGATTCAGAACAGTATGGCTGAATTAACGGAGAAATGGGTACAACAGATGTAAAAGCAAGAGAGATGGATGAACATCTGGATTGATGTTTATAGAGAGAGGTTTCGTACAGTGTACGTCCACCAATATGCTGACGTTGGTGCTGCCCACAGCATTGAACACCTGGCAGGAAACGGGCTCAGTGAAGAACGAGTGATCAGCCGTAGTCACGAACACACTTTCCCTTGCTCCCTCCAGGATTACTCCACCTTTAGCCCACCTATAACACACATTTATTTGACTCTTTGCCTCGCTCCCCTTCATATTACTCCACAATTAGCCACATACAGCTCAATCAAACACACACTTACCTGTAGCCCATGATAGGAGGGTTGGCTGTAGCTTGGCACGTAAATGTTACTCTTTCTCCCTCTAGAACTGAGCGAGGTTCAATAGATAATAAAACTGTGGGAGCATCTAAAAAAACGGAATGAAGGAGAATTACATAAGAATAAGGAAACCTAATGCACTTGAAAGCAAATATGTTGTTATCCCAGTCACACACACACATGCAAAGGAAGACTCACGGTGGACGTTGAGTGTGACACTGGCTCGTTTGCCCAGTGGCACAGCCAGATTAGAGGCGACACAGGTAAAGTTGTGTCCGGTGTCTGTGTCTACTGGCTGAATAGGCAGAAAACTGCGTGTGGTTACTCGCTTCCTGTCAGGTAAAACCTCCTGAAGAGATTGAAAAAGGAGAGAGAGAGAGACAGAGAGAGAGAGAAGAGTGGTATCAATACAGTTACCTTAACATGTTCATATTAATAGAGGAAATGATATTGTATTTTGAGTTAATGATTAAGTTTTCAGTCTGTAAAATAATGAAAAATAAACCTGTGTGTTAAACTCCATGTTCCAGAGCATCACAAAGACTACAAACATGGCAACACCAGACAACCCCATGGGCACAACTGCAATATTCTAATATAATATTCGGCAACAGTTATAATGGTGTGCTGTTTTCCTTTAATAATACCTAGATTTGTGGAAGGATATTTAAAAGATTTTCCTTTTTTTTTATTATCTATGCTTGATTTTACTGTTTACTGGTGAACATGGTAATATTCAGGGTAAAGTCTTTGTCGAATTTAGGAATCTATAAGAAACTAGAAGTTATAGCATATATTATTTTTTTATATTTTTAACTTGAAAATTATTTATTATAAAATAAATCATGTGTAATCTTTAGAAAGAAAACTTTAAATCTCTGTGTGTGTGTGTGTGTGTGTGTGTGTGTGTGTGTGTGTTGTACCCACAGTACTAGTATGAGCTCCTTCCACTATAACACCATCTTTGTACCACTCTATGGTCGACAGTGGTTTGGCCCCTCGGGACACACATGTAAGGTTGTAGGAGATTCCTGCCGTCAACAGAATCTCTGGAGCTCCTTCTATCACCGGATCATCAGGGGGAACTAAAAAGGAGGTTTTAAAAAATAGAAATGACACTTAGTCATCAGATTCTTCACAAATTTGTCACTTCCTCACTCACAGGCCCCGAATAGGCCTATGCAGACAACTGTATCATATACTGTATAATAAATTTTAATAAAGAAAATACTCTTAGTGTAGACTACAGTATTAAACATATTTCCATCTCTGATCATTTAATTTAAGAAATCAATAAAAGTATAAACATTATGGACCAAACATTTTCTACTATCTGTAGATCTGAATGACCTGTTTACCGGAACTAAAAGGTGTTTGTCTTTTCTCTAAATCAACGTTTTAAAATATTTTTAAAAAAGAAACATAAAAAAAAAAAAGAAAGCATAATAATTAACGGTCTGTCAATATATTTTATGCTATAACTAACAATTATTATTATATTAGTTTAAAAAGATCAGGGATTACAGTCAGACAGGTTCTCTTAGTAACGCGTTGCGCAGTGAGAAAAGCACAGGTGGACAGTATTTTAGGATGCAGCTGTTAATGTTTTAAAATTTAATAATCATATCATTTCAATGAAACCTTAGAAAAACAGCTATTATCATTCAGGAAGTAGATGCGTATAACCTGCTTCTTTAAAGATAAATATATCTATTGCATGTTTTGCATGTTGTTAATATTATATTCAAAAAACATAATATAAGTACATTTTGGGTTGAAACTACAAGATGCATTTTTGTTTTTATCTAAAAAAATTGTCATTCTATGTCATTCTAACCTAAAAATACATTTTAGTACAGTATTAACTTGGATAAAATGTATTCCTTAAAGCCGATACAATAAACTTAAAAACTCTCACACACACAGAGACAAACATTTCGTTAGGTGCAAAATCGCATGTGTGTGGACGAGGTTCCTACTGAGGACGGTGAGTTTGGCTCGTCTGGATCTCAGAGCCGCTTCAGTGGCTTGACACTCATACAGAGAGTCGTCTGACAGCTCGGCCGACGAAATCTCCAGGTTATACTGACCCACGTCAATGATCCTTAATACACGATAACGTGGCCATGCTGGAACACACACAAATACAACCCCCATATTACAGCCAGTAACACACTCACCTCACACTCTTACCACATGCACTCAGGAATACAAAAACCTTACAATGTATATAAACGTCAGAGAGGCAATGAGAAACAAAGAGAAATAAAAGGAGGGAAAGACAAAGAAAGGCGAGAAAAAAACAAACAATTGTCTGTTGAGGCTTGTATTATCATGTCTATCCCACCAGAGGGCTCCACTCCAACACATTGGCATTCTATCAGTGCCGTCTTCTCTTTCTCTCCTCCGTCTTGCGCACGCACGCACGCATGCGCACAGACACGTTATGACATCATCGATGGGGGGTGGTTTAGAGCAAAGTATTGGCAAAGATTACATCACCCTTTAGCTCAGCCAATCCTTGCAGATTGTGTGTGTGTTTGTGTGTGTGTGTGTGTGTGTGTGTGTGTGTGTGTGTGTTTCACACATCTATAGGTCAGAATCTTCCAATTGCATGATGAGAGGTGAAGGAGAACTAACATGAAGGAGACAAATTAATGGACAAAGAAAAACGCAAGAAGGGATAAGACTAGAGAAGCCACGAGGAGAGAGAAAGAAAGAAATATGGCAAAATGTATGCTGGAACCGAGTACCATACCATAAATGACTAGAACATGAACTACTTACATATATAGTACTTTTCCTTAATAATAATAATAATAATAATAATAATAATAATAGGATAAATAGCAAATGATATAACGTATTATATAAGGAAAGCTTAAAAAACCTTAATAAAAACTGAACATACGATAGTATATATATAGATATATGCAACTGTATACTTTAAGTCTAAATGTGTGTAAATGCTGCCCTATTAATGAATTTCTTTTACATATTTGTATTTCGTATATTTGTATACACACACTCATCATCCACTTTATTAGGAACACTGCTACTTAGGCACATTCAAGCAATTATCGAATTAGACAACCATTTAGCAGCAGGGCAATGAAAATATCATGTGGATACAGATGAGTATATTATACATATATTAAATATAGTATAACGGAATATGTGCAAGGATGCATTTGAGTGTGTTTCACTGTGATCTCACCGCGCAGGTCCTCTCCAATGCCCAGAGCGAGCCCATCTTTGGTCCACTGGACGATGCCCGTGTAGTTAAACACCACACAGGAAAGTACAACCCGCTCCCCCAACACCACCGACTGATCTGCCGGCTCCTGAGAGAAGCGTGGCCCGGCCAGCACTGACAGATAAAAAAAAAATTAAAAATCAGAAAAAGGCATATGCAAATTAGATAATATTCTGTAAAGTGAAGATGTTCTTTAAAATAAATCAAACAGTTTCTAACTGTAAACCGTAAAAAAAAAACTGTCACCGCAGTTACATCAGGCAATTTTCAAAAGAAAGTTGGTGGGGTGTTGTTTCCAGACAATGTTCTATGTTCTACTTTTGCCTCTTACTTTCTTCTTTCTCTAATTGTATATTTTCCTTTCCTACTGAAACAATAATGCAGAAGAAATGCTTACAAATAAGCTGTGTAAGCAGAGTGCTACTGAGGCTATGGCGAAACTGGTGTATATTTAAATTACTACATGATGCAATAGCTGAATTCAAAAGAGCAAAAAAAAAATTCTTGAAGTTCCAAAGGTTTAAAGTCTCTTTACCTTTCCTTCACTTTGTTGCTTCCATGACAACAACTAGTATGTACACAGAAATGCCATATATGTTCAACAAAAAAGACAGATAGAAAGACACAGATAAGTCCTCACTCGCTTGTTGGATGGGTGCTGAAAGAACAGCGACACTTCAGCACCACCACTATATTGACCAGCACACAAGGCATGGCAACAGGGCAGAGTGAGCTAAATACAAATGGCTGGTGCCGCATGATTATCTCTGCCCTTCATCGTCCAGGAGAAAGCAGTAGAATATAAAAAAGATTAGTGAAGACAAGAAGGTTGCTTTTACGTTGCATAGAACGACCTGACTCAAGTTGTTTATTTTCCTCATACTCCACTGACAAAGCTCCACCTACTCTCCCCCTGCGGGCTGACTCTGCGCACTTAGCCTGGGCCTAGTTTTTCGTGAGAATTTTGTAGAAAAACTCTGGGAAGAATATAGCAACTTGTTCAACCACTTTGGCTGCTGATTACTGACCAGTGATGGGCAGACCCGGCACTATGCCCATCACTGGATCAGTTATCAGCAGCCAAAGTGAGTAAATGGGTTGCTCTGGACCATTTTCTTAGAGCCCCACCTTCAAAGAAGCAAAAGGCTGTCAAGATGAAAGTCTCCATCACCAGGAAAGCCATGATTGGAGCCATCAAATGTTCCCTTGCCATGCTGGAACCTCTCCAGTACAGCCATGCTGGGCTATCCAAGAGTATAATGAGAACCAAGATACATTTTTCATGCTGAACTTAATGTCAGATTTATGTTGGCTTTTGCACGCGAGGCAAATGTGCATTATGAATCTACCACACACAATCCAATTTTCTTGTGGAAAGATTTAACCAGACACTCAACGTCATGGTCAGAAAGGAGGTAGACAAGGAAGGATGCAAGTCAGACATCCTCCACTTCTCCTTCTATATGTCCTGTTTGGCATATGAGAGATGCCCCAGGCCTCTAAATGGTTTAATCTGTAATGAGTTCCAGTCAGGCAAACACATCCTTCTTTAACTGCCTGTCCCTGATTTTGACTGCTTTCTCTTACCCAGAGTGGATGACTTAGTGGATGACAGCTGGGGAGAGCCTGATTTATTTCCACTTTCTGTTTGACCAAAGAGAACTGGCAGACAGCCCTGAGCCCAAAAGCCAAGCCAAAAACAGCATTCGGCACTATTGACAGACACTGGCAGTACTGGGTTATCCCCTTCCACCTACATAGGGCCCCTACAATTTTTAATAGACATTATAAGTACTTTATCCACACAGCCCACATATTGACGACATTTTTCTGTCACCTGCATTATCTGATCATCCTCTCACCTCCAGGATGTTCTGGTCAGGACCTGCCAGGCTGCGCTCACTGGTAGCCCTTGCAAATGCCATCTAGGCCTGACCTAATTACCCGGGCCTGACCTAAAATACCTGAGCCACCAGAGGACTTCTAAAGCTGAAGGACAAAAAGGTCAAACCCACATCAAACAACACTACTACCACCACCAACACCAACAGCTACATGGCCTCCAAAAATTGCTTGAATATTATAGCAGTTTTGTGCCTAACCTCTTCTTCAAAACCACTTTCTCAGACCTGAATATAAAGGAGGCAGGGTGAAGGAGACAAACACTGTAAGGGAGGCATTTTAGGCCCCGAAGACAGTTCTGACTAACTGTCCAATCCTCAGGCATCCCATCTACTACTCCTCTACATGGTCAGACATGGACCTTGAGATGAGCAAGGGCAACATCCTCTCAAAAAGTTTAACAGATAGGAGCACCCGATACTCTGCACAAGTAGAAATCCTACAGAAATGATGTACAGTGGAACCTTGGATTGTGAGCGTTTTGCAAGACGAGAATTTTTATTTTATTTTAATTTTAATTTGTTAAACAAGTGAGGTCTTGATATAGGAGTACTGTAGTACGTATACGCTTTTTCTGCCAAGTGTCACATGATCACAACTGAGCCAATGGTTCCTCTCACTCGTGCTGTGGGATTGTGGGTAATCGTCTCCCATACTCATTCTCAGTTCATGTGCATCACTCTTATAGTCAACATCCGTGCGGCCGCGTGTACTGTTCACTATAACATTGTGATCACGCGTTTGCGCAAATAAACCATTTTTTAAATTTTGTGTCTAAGTGTAGTGACTGTTCTTTAGTAACTGTACCGCAACAACTGCCCTCATGAAGGAAAAAAGTTTTAAAGGCTGTAGCAGATGAATTCATTTAAGGACAATGTAATGTCACATTTCTCAAAGTCCTCAAAATCCTTAAAAGGAGGCAAAAGCAAGTGTCATTAGAGAGGTTCCTTGTTAAAATCACACAAAAAGAAGGACATTCAGCCTCCGAGTGGCGCAGTGGTAAAGCGCTCGCCCTATCATCCGGGGAGCGCTGGTTCGAACCCCGGGTGATGC
>JAOVVA010000024.1:9948647-9967921 GCA_028565275.1 Leiocassis micropogon
AAATAAACTGTACAGTATATGGAAATAATAACAAATAAAACATATAATTTGCTTAGAAAGCCACAGAGGTATTTTCAAATACCTATATAAATTCACTCATTCTCTATACTGCTTATTGTGTACGCGTTCATGGGAGGCATGAAGCCTATTGCAGGAGAGTCAAGCATGAGGCAGGATACACCTCGGATGGGGTGCCAATCCACTATAGAGCACATAAGCACACTCACAAAGACACTGCATATCTTTGGACTGTGGGAGAAACCGTAGTACCTGGAGGAAACCCACTAAGCACAGTGAGAACTTCCTGCACAATGATCTGGGGCAGGAAACGAACCCTTGACACTGCAGGTGCGAGGCCATAACCACTACGCCACTGTGCCACCTATTTTTAGAATGCAACTTTTTTTTAGATTAATTATTATTGGAATGAAACTACTTTAACCATGTACTTAATAACAGTTACGAGTTTATAGGGTTAAGAGATGTTCCTTTTCCTTAAAGAGATCGGGAAAAAGCAGAGAGACAGAAAATGTGTGAGACAGTAAGAACAAAGGAATGTAAGAGGTGATCTGAGGAAGAGAAAGAGAGACGAGAGATCAATGAGCTGACCGTCTCAGGCTTCTCTATAATGAACAAATGTCAGGATGCAAGTAGATCTGCATTTGACCATGTGTGCTTGCGTATGTGTGAGTGAGTGAGTGAGTGTGCACTCTTACTCAGGGTTTCCATTCCCCATGCAATGCAGGAAAAATCTCTCTCCTTCTCGAGGCAGGTCGCTTTCAGGCTTAATCAAGACACTCGGGGAGACTTGGGAAAGACACAGACACAAACACATAGCATTTATAAACTCAAAGCTGAATCCAAGATCAATTGCAGAACAACCACTTTCAGGTTCAGAGTTTGATTTCTTTCTTCTACAAAGGATTCAAGAACCTTCAAACATGCGAGAGTAATAATGCCCTTTCGCATGCACTCAAATGCCTTTTTTTTTTTCAAATTTCATTTTTCTGGTTCTCTCAACTGTTATTAATGTGTTGATTACAGATCATCCTGGGTGAAGCTTTCCGCTTAGTGTTTTAACCAGTGCTACAGACACTGACTATGATTTCTTGATTGCTCACAATATGATGCACATGAAATTTCCGTGCATGCATAGTGTACGCGTTGCTTTAAATTGTACAGTGCTCTGCCGCAGCTGTAACGTGTGTAATGTATATGTCTTACACAGCACACTCAAAGGCAGCTCTGTCTTCTTGTCGCCATTGTTGATGGATGGATGGTCCACAGCACAGCCGATCATGGCGTTGTTATCGGTCCTGGTCACCGGCAGCATGAGCACACTCGTCACTGTGTATGTCGGCTCACTGGGGTTGGATTCCACCACATTAGGGCGGGCTTAAAATAGTAATTTAAAAAAAATTAAACAATGACAAACAGGTCATAATTACCTCTGATGATCCAGCTAACAAGTTAACATTTTAAAGGCTCTTTTATATATAGTAAAAGCATACAATTTGTATCTGCAAGTTGTAATTATGAATGAAAAATGTAAAAGTTTTTACATTGACAGAATGAATTTTTTTTTTTATCTTATACTGTATATGCAGCACATACATTGATCAGCCACAACATTCAAACCACTGGACTTTTATTGTGTCTGACACCAAAACAGGAGGCAGCAGGTACTTGGTATGTGTACCCGTTGTAAGTGTATTTATTGGCGCACAGGAGTCAGCCTGGGTACTCTGATTGGTCTAACCCTACAAAGCCTCATATGCAACCCCTATGCACCGTATGTTCGTATACTTTTTTTACTGTCAATAACTTTCCTAGCAATTTGTGCTACATGAGCTCTCCTGTGGAATTGGACCAGATGGTCTAGCTTTCATTCCCTATAAGCATCAACAAGCCTTGTGCACCCATTCCGTCGCCAGTTCACCAGTTTTCCTTCCTTGCACCATTTTTTCTACTGTATGTTCTATCCACTGAACACTGGGAACACCATACAAAACTTGCTCTGACTTGGGTCTTGTTTGGACCTTTTTAAGTCGCTTAGATTGTTACACTTGGCCATTTTTGCCGCTTCCAGTGCATCAACTTCAAGAGTTAACTGTTCACTTGCTGCTTATTATATCCCACCCCTTGACAGATGCCACTGTAACAAGATAATCAATGTTATTCATTGGGTGGGTTTAATCTTTTGGCTGATCAGTGTAGTTATATTTATAGCATTTGAACCCTTATAGAGAATGACTTGAATTTATCACAAATTTATGCGCACTGAACAATTGGAGGTTACAGGCCTTGCTCAAGGGCTCAGCAGAGCCTCAAAAGCACAAACCTCTGATTAAAGGTTTAATTCCTTAACCATTGAGTAATTACACAGTTACATACTGCATGAATTAAAGAGCCACAGTGACTAGTGCATTAAAGTTTATTTCAGGCCTTGTCCACAACAAAGTATTTGTGTTTTCATGCAAAATTGTGTGTATGTGTATGTGTACATGAGTGGGTATTTGTGCATGTACCATCCAGTTTTTCCTGTCCTTTATACCAGTAGAGCTGAGCAGGAGGTTTGCTACCCGTGCTAGTGCAAGTAAGTGTCACACTCCCTCCTTCCTGCACTGGGTCCTCAAAACCTGTTATTACTGGCTTCCCAGGTACTCCTGAGTAAAAAAAAAAAAAAAAAAGAAACACAGAGGGAAACAAATAATGTAAGAAATAAAAAATAAGAGAAAGTAGGTGAGAGATGAGACATAGGTACAGTGAGAGATAAAAGGATGGAGAACCAAAACGAATAAAAAGAAAATGATGATGGAAGATTGACAGGGCTGTTAAGCCTAATGAAAACGCTATTATGCTTTATTATTTACAATATATTTTATAAAGTAAATTATGTTATTATGTTTACCAGAAGTAAGACCAAAGAAGTAAGCTGGGTAGACATAAGAAAAATGGAGAAAAAATGCTTAAATTTGCTAGGGAGCAAAGAAATTGTGGTCATGTGGTCTGAGGAGTCCAGATTGACCCTATACCAGAGCTCTGGGCGCGTCAGGGTAAGAAGAGAGAGTGCATGAAGTGACACACCCATCATGCATAGCGGCCACTGTACAAGCCTCTGGAGACAGTGTTACGATTTGGGGTTACTTCAGTTGGTCAGGTCTAGACTTGGCAACGATATGTGGCAATAAAATGAAATTTGCAGATGACCTGAATGTACTGAATGACCAGGTTATCACATCAATAGATTTTTTTTCTTTCCAGATGGCTCAGCCATATTCCAGGACAACAATGCTTAAAAAGAGTAAAGAATAGTTCTGGAAGAATAAAGGATAATTTTCACACATGAAATGCCCATCACTGAGTGGAATATGCTTGAGAAGACTTTATGGAGTGGCTCCAGTCTCCTGTAATCAATACAAGATTTTAGGGTAAAATGAACCAACTCTGGATGGAAATAAATATAATGTGGCATAAGGTGGTAAAAAAAAATGTCATGTCAAATGTGCACCATAATCAAAGCTAAGGCTGGGCAGTGTATTTAAGCACTCATGTCACACCATGAGCTAAACGCTCGGATTACTTGTTAATGATTTTACCAAGCCTTTTGCCTTTGATTTGATATTCTTTATATCATACCCAAAGCTAAGGGATTTCTCCTTTTGCTCTGCCTATGATATTCTGCCTGTACATTGCCTGATCTTTTGCCTTTTTGACCACGCTCTTGCCTGTTGTGTTTTTGGATTGTTTGTCTTGATTGAAGCACAGTAAGATTTTAACTGCAATTGCATCCTGGGACAGCCTTATTTCTTGACGCATAAACACGTTCACTAACACATACCAAGTACGGTGACGGTGGCTCGTGCAATCCGTACAGGCATGGTGAAGATTGAGCAGGTATATTCTCCTTCATCTGACAGCTGCACATTGGAGATGGTGATTGACAGCTCTGTGGGCGTGGACCTATGTAGCTGAATGCGGTGATCTCTCAAAGCTGGGAAAAAAGCAAGTGAGAAAGAAAGATTTCACAGTTTAACATGCAATGATAAGCCCAGAGAGATAACTAAATGCAGGTAATTATTCTACAACGAACGTGTGTGTGTGTGTGTGTGTGTGTGTGTGTGTGTGTGTGTATGGTGAGATCCTATTACACCCCATAAGAATAAGAATACAGAAAAAAAAAGTAAAACAAACAAACATCCAGAAATGACCTTTTGGTTTCTGAGGTCAAATTTATGTTATCTTCAAATCAAGATAAGTTAATTTGTCTCTATCAGGCACCATTCTCAAATCTGTCTCTCTTTCTCTCTCTTTCATTTTCTTATATCTCTAACTATCCCGACTGAAAATCTGTCAATGCCTCCAACTGACATTAGGCACGACTCAATGCAATGGTTTATAAAGAAAATATAGCAATGGCAACAACACATTCATTTAGCTCTCGCACTTAAATTAAAATTTTACTCTTCTTCCTTTTTTGTCAAAACGCCAGCATGGAATGGTCTCAAATTATTTAAGCGATACTATCAATCAGCTTGTCAACTTGTAGCATATCTTCATTAGTTAATACAGTCACATATGTAACTGTGGCTCTGTGAAGTAACAGATAATAGCCAGGGTTGTTTAATATTTCCCCTCATTTCAGTGCAGCATTTTGCATTGTGGGCTCATAACAGAAGGTCATAAAAGAGTCCAGTACAAGGCTGAGATCCCTTCAGAAAGGTTATGACAAGTTTATGAGCCCTCAGCAAGATGACATCAACGGTGGTGCGAAGTGCTGCAATGGCCACCACGTACAATTTATGTGCAGATAGGGTCTTTTTACAGTCTAGCATTTTAGGCTAGTACATTAGGAACCAGGCAGAATGCTGAATCCAGATGCTGGGGTAGACAACATTTACTAAACATCATTTATGGAATGAGAGATTTGAGCACAAATAGGTTTTGGGCTGTAAGGATGTCTTTGCTGAAGGACGTGAGATTCTAATTTGCACATCTTTAGGATCGACCGTTGCTATGTCTGAAGCCTGGTTGTCCAAACACTCGGGTAGATTACTTTCTTGGCATTTTACACTGTTTATTATTTGTTTATAATCATGGAAGGATTTAGGGTGATATCTGGGTCGGTGTAAATCTGCCAGCTTGACATGTCAATAGCAGAGTAATAGCAAAGAGAACATGGGCCTAGCCATAGCTAATACAACAGAGTAGCTATGAGAAGCATAGCATTAATGTGTTACAATGATGTGCTAGCAGCGCTAAGCCACAAGCCCACTGTCTAGACAGAAATGGATGTTGGAGACTTCACACCAGCCAAAGTGTGCATTACTAGTAACAATCTCAAAAGTTGCAACAGGTGGGGGACACTCACTTGGGCATAATAGCCATGTTAAGTCGGATCCCGGCTAGATGGGAAACTGTGGGAGCAGCTGTGGGATTGAGCTAAAAGTGCCAAGGGAAGCCACACAATTTGGAGATATGTACAATCTGGTCCATGAACAAGGTAACCACGAATTTGGTTTGAGTTTCCCCAATGACAGTGTTGAAATCCCCACAACAGGTTCATCTTGTAGCAATGCTTTTACAGTTTTGGGGTGGTTATAGCTGGAGTGCTCCATGTTCTAGCCAAGGTCCTTACTTAGACCCCCTGCCAGGGGGGCAACGAAGCAGCCTCTCTGGCCAGAATCCCATCAGAGCTGACAGAATTGTTGCAGTAAATGCATTATTAGCAACATGAAATTGCTTCCCGTGACCAACAAATAAAGATCAAATCAAAAGACACAAGTACATTTTAAAAAAGCAAGAGAAGGAAAAATATGCACAGATTGTTCTAATATGCTTGCCAGCTACTGGTCACATGGTCGTGTCCACATCACATCTTACATCTGCTCTTTCTTTGCACCTTGAATAGAAATGCTTATTGCAACTTGTCCACCCTGGGCAGTCAGACAGCTGAGATGTCTCTGCAAATACATCTCATTAAAAACACTTGTGAAATGCATTATTTTCCTGTTGGTTTGTTGAAAAATTCAGATAATGAAAGTTACAGTTGCCCCTCTGAGATTAGTCTGAACCCTTTCACCAGCCTCCTTATCACATGGTCTATGCTCTTATATCGTCAGTCAGTATGTTTACAGGCACAGTTAAGTCGAGCTATGGTTATAGCTCAACTAGGCCATTAACTGCCCTTGTCCTATTATACAAGCACAGTAGGGGGAATCGATTTATTGACCAAAGTGTGTCCGACTTTGCTATAATAGGTGGCGTTATGCCCTGTTTTAGGTTTTCATCTTTTCAGATTTGAAATTATTGGAACTGGGTTAAGAACCCTTCTACACATTATCACAACCTGGAAGGATAGTGCTGAACTGTCAAGCTTGTGAAAGAAGTGTGGTCAGAAAAAAAAAAAAATCATGAATGGAGACCGCTTAAACACTTGGTGAAGTTGCATGGATAAAACAAAAAACAACCATAGTTGTTTAATGCTGAAAATAAGAGCATTTCCATATGCATACAATGTAATGAAAACTGAGAATTGAGAGTAAACAGTGGTGTTGCCATAAGAAAACCACTTGTTAGTGAGATTAAGCAGAAAAAGTTAAAAGTTGCTAAGATTGGTAAATGTCATGCGGTCTGATTAGTGTTCAGAGCTATAGGTGCACCAGGGTAAGAAGGGAAGCACATGAAACGATGAACCCATCATGCATAGTGGCCAGCGTACACCATTGGCTGTACTGCCTGTGTTATCCAATTCAATTCATTTTTATGTGTAACAACGGTCATTGTCTCAAAGCAGCATTACAGAATCAAAAGAAAATAATGGAAATATGTATGAGATCTGTGAGAAAATATGTATGAATCAAAATGATCAGATTGTCATGACCTGTGGTTGCTTCAGTTATGCTGTCAGCATAGACCCCAAATCATAACACTGCCTCCAAAGACGTGTACACTGATTGTACCCATCACTCTGGAACAGGGTCAATCTGGACTCATCAGACCACATAACCTTTCTCTATTGCTGCAAAGTCCAAGCTTTATGCTCCCTAGCAAATTGAAGCCTTTTTGTTCAGAAAAGCCTCACTAATGTTTTTTTTTAATGGCCACACAGCTGTTCAGTCCCAATCCTGTGAGTTCTCGTCACACTGTGCATGTGGAAACGCCTTCATAAACAAACACAGCTATGATTTCTACTGTTGATGTTTTAATGATGCAACTTCACTAGTTTGTGATCTTTGATCATGGTGAATCATGGCTTTTCCAACCAACCACTTCTCTTCCCTGCATTTAATGGTTCAGCATTATCCTTCCAGGTTTAAATGTGTCGGATAATTCTTAACCCAATTCCATTAATTCAGCAATCTCCTTAGTCATTTTATTATCCTAGTGGAGGCCAATAATTTGACCCTTCCGAAAAAACAGTAACGTCTATCCATGATCATTTTGACATGGCAATAGTTTTTTTTTAGTTTTTTTTACCACTGCTTTAGTTAGTGGTAAAAAAAAACTAAAAAAAAACTATTGCCATCTAAAACATATTGCAGTAATTATCCAGTCAAACAATCTTAATTATTTGCTTATTTAAATAAAAATTGTGACTTTTTTTTGCCAGCCAGTGTATAAAATAGGAAAAATTGGATGGTTCTGGAACCCAGATTGAACAGCTGCTGCATAATGGAATGTAGTCTGGGAACATTGTCCCAGACTACAGTGTAATGAATCAACTGCTGTTGACCATATGGATCTTCTTCACTGAGCAGAGAATATTATGAAGTATATCAAGAAAAGCAGAGGAGCAGTGTTTATGGATCATGTGTTTCATGGTGATAGAGGACCCAATGCATGATGATGGCAGGACACTTGGTTATATTACCTTAACACTGATAAACAACATGCATAATGGCACATTGTAATACATAGGCCAAGGTAGGCTGCATGCATACAGTAGACCTGAATCTCCCATGCTCACGTCATAGCTGATTTCAGGGTTGATTTTATTTGCCACTGTTTGACTAGGTGTCCTCTGCCTTCCTCTGCCCTCTCTCTTTTCCATGTTCATGGCGCTCCATTGTGTAGTAGTAACATCAGCACAGATGGATGTATACGTGTTTCCTTGCACAAGTTGAAAAGCAATGGGGAAACTAATTGGTTGGTATTGAGTGTATAGTGGACTTGTGGTAGCCTTGTTGTTGGAATTAGGTACGAAGATACTTGGTTATGGGACTGGAGATCATTAATTTGCATTCATCTGCTGCAACCTTCCTTTTATTATTACTATTATCCAAACTTTTTCTTCTTCTTCTTATTATTATTAGTAGTATAATCATTATTGGTTATGTTATATATTTATCGGTCTAGGCATTTATTCAGTTATTTATTCACTCACTTACTGCCGTATTGCTTAATACATTTCTTATTCTTTACAGGGAGTCTGGAGCCTCTCACAAGGGACTTGGGGCATGAGGCCTACATTACAAGTCTACATTAAGACAAGCCTACATTACATCTGGGCTTTGAGAGGAAACTGGGTTCCTTAGAGGAAACCCACAAATCACAGGGAGAACCTTTTTGCTTCTTTTTGCGTTTTTTATTTTTTTTTTGTCACATTGAAAAGTAGAGCTAGAAAAGCGCTGAGAAAAGATTTGTCTCTGTTATGTTTCTTTTGAATTTGTGTTTTTTAGGACGTTTATGGCGACTTGTACAGTATGTTTCCAGACTATTTTTCCCAGTATTCACTGCACCTCACCTGTCACAGTCACATAATGTCAACTGTATTCACCTGCGCCTTGTATATTTTCATCAGTCTGTCTATTTACTGTATAATCCGTGTCTCAGTTGCGCCTGTGATCTTCACTCTTCTAGTTATCTTGTTGTAGTGTGCTTTTGGCTTTGATAGCATTAGCTGGAACATTAGCATTAACATTAGATCTATAGTTTCCATCTCAGCAAGAATGATCGTTTTCATTTTGAGGTTTGTATTCTGTGTCTGTTTTTTATAATATTAACTTCACTTTATTAAAGAACAGTCTGCACTTCCATCCTGCCTCAGCTCCCTAAATGACTTCCTGTGGTGCTCTGTGTTTTCACTGCTTTTCAAATATAAGAGTTTTCTGTCTTAGCATTAACCGGAAAAATAGAGCTTGTCATTAATATTTAACTTAGGAATTAAACACTGTTTTAAGTGTTTTACGAAAAGTGTTTCAGGGATTTGTAAGTGTACATGCTACAGAGCTGGTGTGCACATTGCTGTACTATTGTAAAGGTTTAATACTGACACTCAGTTCTAACAATTAGCTTGAGAACTTGCCATGGTCATAACGGTCGTCTTATCTTTTATCCCGGCTTTTTTTTCCCGTTTAGGATCCTACTGCTACATATAAGTTAGTTTTCTACTGGTGCATAAGGACAATGAAAAACTTAATTACATCATTCTCAATGTCTTAATGCGCATTATTCTGACACCATGTTGGCGACAAAGACGAAGTTACATCATTACATCATAATTACATCATTTTTAAACATTTCAAGGTGTAAATTTGAGGCCAAATGTAAAGTAAATATGAATGTAGGCAGGTAAACAACCATAAAACAATACATAAAATAAATTAATAACAAAAGAAAATGCAAGATATATGATACTGAATTCTATTATATTATGTTCTTTTTGTTAATCAGAAGTGTTTTAGACAATATCTAGAAAAAAGATTTCTTTAAGGGTTCACATTTGGAATGTAGAAAGAACAGAATGTAGAAAGAACAGAATGTAGCGGAATAATGGATTAGTGTGTGTGTGTGTGTGTGTGTGTGTGTTTATAAGTGAATGAAACATAGTTAAATACGTGTGAGAATTAATTAAACATATCTATAGATTTCTCTCTTTTCACCTTTTCTTGAGTGTTCCAGTCGTCCTGTCTATCATTTCCTATTATTTTCCTTCCTTCCTTCTTCATGCATTCTTACTTTCTCATTCTTCAATTTGGGATATTTCTATCTGTCATGAGTGCTCTGAGGTTTAAAATCATACTCCATTTGTCCTTGGGTTTACCCATCCATTCTTTCATTTATCTGACTACTCATCCATCCATGCACTTCTCTCCACCCACCAATCCCTGTGTCTCTCACCTCTTTTAGCTCCAAAGTAGAGTGTCTGTTGTGCAGTGTTGGACCACTGGAGGGAGGAATTATCAGTCTCAGCTACACGGCATGTCAGAGTCACCGTACCTCCCTCGGCCACTGTCTCGTCCGAGGTCACTGGTTGGAAAGGATCTTCATCATCATCTACAACATCACAAACAACATGACACTGCATCAGCACCGTATCATCAGCACTGTAAGAATAGGCAAATATTAAGACTGAAAGCTCAGAAAACAATCTGTGGGTGCAATATAGAGAAACGCTCTTTACAAAGAAAAAGTGTAAAATCTGTCTGGAGTGAGGTGACACAATGTCGGCAAACTTGGCATACATACACACACAGAAATACACTAAAACTTTGCGAGATGTCTCCTGTGACTATGTAACCTTGTTTTCTAACAGCATGCAGAACAAACACACGACAGAATGGCTCATCTGTGCAGTGTTTGTATTTCCCATTTCCACAAATTCCCCTGTTACAACACAGCGCCCGGCTACAAACCATTATATGCCGGTTATAACCATTATAAACTGGTTACAAACCATTATAATTACTGGGATTGAATAAAACTAATGATTATCAGTTAAAGAAAGATTATTTTTTAGTATTATTCAAAAAGTGAATACAAAATGAAAGCATAAGAATCATTAGAAGTGATGTATACAACAAACTGTTAAAAATTTCTTTAAATAAATAAATAAAAAATTTAATTTTGATTTAAATTAAATAATTTTTCGTTTTTGGATTTTCAGTGCAAATATATGATGGAGCCACTACTGGACCACTGCACAACTGCAACTGGGCCCTGATTTCTAATGTACACACCCACAAGTCTTTGTGTGTGTATTGTCAGAGATTGTGTGTCTGCACATTCTGCACATAGCCAGAACACACACACACATCCATATAGAAACAGATCTTTTTGTCTAGAAGGCATGTCTTCGAATATACATTATATACACACAGTAATGTGTGTATTGGTGTTTAAATACCTACAGGATTTTGTGCATGTGATGTTTTCATTATCTGCATGTTTAAACAAGCAGATATGTATTTCTATGCAGATTTATGTTTGTAGATTTTAATAAACCACTTCTCAGTGTGTGTGCCCATGTGTGTGTGCAAATGATCTGTTTATATTTCACATGTGTGTCTAAGACAGGAGTTGTGACCTGTGCACTCAAGCAATTTCTCTGTAGCTTCAGCTATTTTAATCAGTGAGCATTATTCAGACTGCAATCAACAACATTTGGTGGATCCTAAAGCTTTAGAAATGTTGCCAAAAATGTTCACAAAATACTTTTTTTTTTTTTTTATAAATAATTATCAGTTATGGCCCAGCTGAACTGGCTGAAGCTGTAGCATCATTGTTCTGCTGATACACATTGATATTTTTGCACAAAGTATTTTCCTTTGATGCTCATGTTTAGGGGAATGCTTAAGGGTTTAAGACATGCTTTTACTGATTTTACAGATAATTAATAATATGCATAAATGGTACATGATATTATAATAATGTGCAAGAGCATTTCTGTTCCCCAAGCAAAATAATCCTACCCTAAAAGGTATAATATGGGTATACAACTTCCCAAATGTGTATTGTTCCCTTGGCCTACAGTACCTTAAACAGACATACTGTATTATGCATTATGCTGAATACTGGACATTTAGTATAAATGCCTATCAGCTGTTGCAGTGCATATTTCTAAATTTAATAATATTTGCCTTTTACTTTGGTTATTATTTGGTTATTAATACATACACATAACACAATAATACATACATACCATGATATTATCAATACATCACATTAACTGTTGACTGAAGATCTGACATGATTTACTCACTCACTCATTCATCACCTATACCGCTTTATCCTGTATACAGGGTCGTGAGGGCCTAAAGCCTATCTCAGGAGACTTAGGGAACAAGGCGGGGCACACCCTGGACAGGGTGCCAATCCATCGCAGGGCACACACATACAATATACACACTTACACGCAATTTGGGAACATCAGTTAGCCTAACCTGCATGTCTTTGGACTGTGGGATGAAACAGAGTACCCTGAGGAAACCCACCAAACACACGGAGAACATGCAAACTCCATTACCGCCTCCATTACCTCGAGGCGGAAATCTAACCCAGACCGAGGTGACAGTGCTATCCACTTAGCAACTGTGCCGCCTTGACATGATTTAACTTGGCATCATTTTTTAACATTACAAAAATCTGTAGTTTTAACAAGAATGCGCACTTAGGTTGATAAATATTTTTTCATGTTGTTTTAGATTCTGACAGTTATCCCTGTACATCCATCCATGCATCTAGGAACCTCTGTAGTCCAAACAGGGACCGTGGAGGCCAATGATGATCATTAGACGCCAGTAGTGTCCATTGTATTCATTCCCATTTGCGCGACCGTGGTAGGGCCTCCAGTCAACATTCAACACACATTCACACACTACAGGCAATCTGAAAACGCCAAGTAGCATAATCTGCATGTCTTTGAACTGTGGGAGGAAACCGGAGCACCTGGAGGAAACCCACCAACCATGGGGAGAACATGCACACAGCAACTCCATGCACATAGATCCGTACATACACACTGCACACACTCTGTACATACACTGAATTAAACCCAGGTCAATGGCATGGCAGGTGAGAAACTTGCCACTAAGCTACAAAGATATAACTGTTTATATATCTATCTACATATACGCATCATTTGCAGCGGTGCAGGCTTTATCAAAGTCTCTCTCAAACCGCCGTATAGAATCTATTAATCACTACATTGCTGTTTAATTCCTGGGTTAATCTTAGGCTCAAATCTTCTGCCTAGACTGCTATATTTTTCCTTGACAATGGAAAAAAATCCCCCAGGCTGGTAAGTTCTTTCTGAAAACATTTATTATTTTTTTTTATTAAAAACTTTTACTTTTTTACTTACAAGGTCTACAAAGCTGCTTATAGTCATATCTGTCTTCATCTATTGTATCTAAAAATGCAGATGTAATTCAAGCCAAGTGAAAAAGCCCTCAAATTTACATAGCCTGCATACCTCAGATAGTTTCTTTTTTCTTTTATAAAATTGGAGAAAGATGTTTTAAAACAGTCACAGCTGTGCATGAAGGAACATGGGGACTAAAAGCATACATGTACAGTAAATGGTAATAAATTGCATATTTAAAATACCCAAAACAGGAAACTGACAAAATTGGAAACTGGGATGTTGATGTTGACTCTAACCGCAAACTAAACAGCAATCAGACTGCACATGCTTTTGCAAAAAGGTACTTAATATGCAGGACCACAGTCCAATGCTTTCATTAGAGCAGTATGAACTGATGACAAAGTGTCAACATGAGGAATTGAAAATGAAAGGTTAACCGTGACACACTGAAGATAAGTGTGCCTGCTGGTGTTCATTTTACAGGAACAGTCAACATATATTTTAATATGTATTTTTAATATATTGAAAATAAAGGTGAAAATTCTACGGCATATAGCTTCCAGGGCTCTTGGTGTTGCTGAGCTCTACAGTTCTACATTTTTTTCTTAGTAGAAATGTGACAAATTGTTCATTGGGCCAATCGTAAAGTTTCTTTTATCTCTCTAATTGGTAAGATTTAAAAAAAAATTTTTTTTTTTTTTACTATTATTATGTTTAAGTACTCTAACGGGACCTTCCTCACTTGCATCTGCAAATCTTTGACCCACTTATTCAGAGTTTCTGTTTACCGTTACCAAATGAAAATGGCAAAAGTTAAAATCAACTGCAGGTTGTTTATCTCCTTAATTTGTTATGAAATATCAGTCAGTCATTTTCAGTTGGTTTTGAGTCTGTGGAATGGATGGAATTTGTACCAAAGAAAAAAAAAGGCTTTTTTTTTTTTTTTTAATGAAACCCCTTAAATTAAAGTCTACACTTCAATTAAATCTTGATTGCTTAATTTTGGACCTGACAGTAATTAAATGACTGAAATTCAGTGTAATAGTGATTCCAAAATTAAGTACTTCAACTACTGAAAAAGCTTTTTTTGAAGACGATTGCCCTGAGCTTTTGTCTTGTACTTTTGATTGTGACATTTTTATACATACAGGGTGGTCCAAAACATCTGCCCCAATATAAACTGTACTATACTAAACTATAAACACTAAATTACTGAAACAAATGGGAAATTAAACCTCATTCTTTGCCCTTGTCCATGATCATTTAATTTAACTTATTTAATTTATCTAAGTTGTGTACAATGAATACTCACTAAACCCAGTGACCAAATTAGTTGCCAACGAATTTGATTATGGATTAGTTGGTATAGTTGCTGTCTTTGTAATATGAGTTTTCATTTGGGAGAATGTATTGATTCAATGGTTAGGCCGAACCATGTTTTGCTAAGGAAGTTGTCCTGAACCGAGATTTGGATGGAGGCCCAGTGGATCCACTGACATGAAATTTGATCAGCATATGTTGGTTAAAAACAGCAAATTAATAAAGAGATCTGGGTTCATCAGACTCCTGGCTGGTGCATTTCAAATGCTGGAAAATGGCAAGAAAGTACAAATATATATATATATATATATATATATATATATATATATATACTTAACCCTGGGCAGTCATTGAAATATATTTTTAAAAATTGTCATTGTCATCATTTTTCCAAAAAGTTCCAAATCGAGGTTAGTGAAGTTACAAAATCCATTAATTGGGTGAAGAACCACATTTGGTAACTTTCGTAAGACCTGTTCATTTTTGCATTTCTTAAAATTATTTTCTGTATGTTTAAATTTTGGAACATTTATATGCTTACATAAATGTGTCTTTAACTTTAAATGTGTGTGAATGTGTGTAAGTATCAAGTAAAAATGTACTCAACTAAAAATATTCCCCCCCCCCCCACTATTTAGTGTAGTATTAAAAAGTATAAATGAAATGTTTTAACTGATGAATGCAAGCAAGTATTATTTCTTAAAAAGTGGTAATGGCTGTGAAAACATCACTCCGTCGCTGTAAGTCTGCTTGCCATAAGCATGATTAGTGCTAAATAGTTTGCTAATAAACTAATCAGATGTTTAGAATCACAGAAATAACCAGCATTTAGCAATAACAAGATTAGCATTTAGCCCTAACCATGAGACAATTTGTGTTTGAAAACTCTTTTAAAGTCCTGTAAAACATTTGGTCCAGAGCATTTTCAGTGTAATGATATGATTTAATGTGCAGCAAAAGCAAGATCAAAGTAAAGGACATCTGCAAAATAACATCAGGACAAACAAACACACACAGCAAATTAATCAACAGCTGGAAATGTTGTGATATGTTTTTTGTTTGTATGTTTTTAATACATGTACACAAATGCATTTAACATTATCCAGACTGCATACTGTATTCTGTACAGTGTAGTACACTATGTTCAGTTCAGTATAAAAATCTTTAGATATGACTTGGAAACAGAGTAGCCCTATTTTGATCCAATGTTAGCATTTCTGTAAAATGCCCATGAAGCTCAGCAGAATACCAGTGCAAATATGGCCTCTAAATTCATGCATCACCAGCTTACATACAGTATTTGCAACAAATGATCATTATATTAGGAGTTATAAAGCATCCAGCAGGTCTAAGCCATAAGCCGTAGCTGTAGGTTTATTCCATGAGTGCCGCATAACCAAAGATCCAAACACAATTATGTCAGGACAATGAATTGGCAGATTGTCATTTGGCAAAAAGAAAGAGTCTGCCTGTACGTAATGAAAGCCTAAAGTAAAAGCATTATGGATTTCTGAAAACAAAGCAATCAGCATCCAACAAGAGCTAGTCAAAACTTGATGGCCTTAATGTGCACTGCTTTTTTACACAATGACACACACATACATGCAAACACACACACACACACACACACACACACACACACACACACGCACACACACACACACAGAGCTTGCACATCTTTGAGGGTGTGGGAAACACATGTATTTAAAGTAACACAATTTACACCCCACTAACAAACTAGGAAGTGAGAGAAGAAGAAAGCAGGTGGAGTATAAAGGGGAAATAAAGGAAAATTAGGGAAAGACAGAATGTGGGAGAAGGGGAGCCAGAAATGAAACAGGAGATAATGAGACTGATAACTAGTTTCTCTGGAGGGGTTGTAACTTCAAGACAACTGCTTTTAAAGACAGCCATTTGCCTCTTTAAAAATAGGGGGATAATGCAGACGGAAGGAGCGGAGAACTTTTTTTCACTTTACTGCAGTATGATGTAACATGAAAGCAAGAAACAATTAAAAAATAAACAAATAAAAGGAGAGATAAACACAATGATGAATAAATCAGAAGATGACTATCATAAAAATAAATAACTTATAGAATGTTCGATGATCAGCCATGACATTATGACCACTGAGAAGTGACATAAACAACACTGATCACCAGCTATATACCAATAAACTGGTGACAGGATCACCAAAAGCCAATGCTTGCCAACATAGAAAGGCACCAGAACATTCAGTGCATCATAGTGGCCTAGCAGGCAAAGAGCCAAAGACCTCCAAAATTCCCAGACCTCATTCTGATCAAGCACCCATGGCATGCATCGTACAAAAAAAGTCCAAACCCCACTCTCCAATACCCTGCTACCTTTCCATTCCAGTGCTACCCCCAGAGGCCCTGTGGAGCCATGCAGTGAGCGGCCAGAGCTGCCCCAGGGGCAAAAGAGGAACCCAAAACCTATGTGGTGGTTATGTTAATGGTTTTAATATTAAGGCTGATCTGTGTATATTTTAAATAAATTGCTTGGAGTTTTGTTATTTTGCCAATATGAGTTTCACTCTTATATTTGGAAGCTTATAATACAGCACTTGATGTAGAACATCCTATTTGTTTAAAAGGGCACTAAAAGAGTAGTATCAGATTGAAGCACATTGCTGTCTTCTGTTGGATGTTATAGCACGTTACTGAACATGGAACAAATTCCACCTGTCTTGCAGAAGACCAGGGTTTGATTCCCCAACAGGCAACCCTCGTCACAGGGGTGCACGAGTCAATGCTTTTGGTGTTGGTCCCAAACCCCAATAAAATGGAAAGGGATGTGGAATGATTCGCATCCGGCAACTAATTGAGCATGAAAAGGATGATCCACTGTGGTGAACCTTAACAGCGACAGTCGGATAAAAAACAACAACAACCGGGCATGACACAACAATTCATTTTTTTTAAATTATTTGTTCACAGGTAATTGTATATTCAATTTATAATGGCCATGAGGCAATAAATTAAAGACATAAAACCGTAATGTGTGTGCAGTATGTACGCTAGTCTATCATGCCGTTATTTAGCTATTTTCGTTCCATTAAAATTAAAATCAATGTTTTGCTCATTCGATGCGCTCCATTTTACAGAACACATGCCCATGAACAGACTGAGCACTCATCTGCTATGCATACAGCTCATTCAGTAAGTGTTGTTTATGAGTTTATCAATAAAAATTTCGGTCCTTGAAGTAAACAATGTCTCTGATTGGGATGCCAACTATAACCTGAATTTTGAAGTGATGGTTTATTTATGGACTTAAAATATTCAAATGACATGCTTTTACATGTGACATATTTTTTAGCAGCGTAATTACAGCCCAAAACATATATTTCATTATGGTTACATCAAACTGTCGCGGTGGCACCAGAGATTACACAGTGGCAGTAGTCACTCAAGCAAATATAGCCAAAAAAAAAAGCTCAGGTTTAAGGCCTGAATTATGAGAATCCAATCTCTGATTGGAATGGCACTGCTGTGGTACTACAGTATACTGTATACTGTACTTGACCTCTGAATACCGCCCAAAGTTCACAAAAAGGCAACCCAAGGAACATAAAGAAAGAATGTCCAAAGTATGAAGAAAAATTGTTCTGGTAGACAAGATCCTAAACGTGTTTATGTGTTTGTGTATGAGTGTGGTGTGTGTGAGGCCGGCTGGGAGATAACACCAACTGAAATGTAATAAATACCATCTAAAAAGCAGACAGTGAAAAACAACCCCTTCATCCTTTTCCCTGTTCGGTCTCTCTCATCTCTCTCCATCTGCTCTATCCTTCGTTCTTCCTTCCTACTTGCCGCCTCCTCGCATCTGTCTTTCGCTCCCTAGATTCTCCTACTAGTCCTCTACTAACCTCTCCAGGCTCTCCTGCTACCTCACTTTCTCTCATTCATTTCCCCCCTCTCACTGTCCTTCTTACACTCTTCAACTCTAAAGCATGTCTTGGCCCTGCTGTATTGTTCAGTGAATATAAGAAATTCTCATTTTTCAATTTCATTGAAATCTGATAGACAATAAACCTCTCGTTTCCTGGTTAGAGCCTCTAAAGTGAGCCATAAAATTGGTTACATTTACATCAGCCTAGCTGTAAAGGTAATGTTACTAGTAATGATTTTTAAAGTTAATAATAAAGCCTGAACATACCTGAATGACGGTAAAGTTGACATTAACATTAATTAACACACGTTCGTCATGATAAAGGCTAATCTAAGTGACATTGTACCCCTAATTGCAGATTATTCCATATTTTAGTTGTTTTTTTTTTAAAAAGCATGTCCACATGGTCTGGATGAAGATGGGCTTTTTGTCATTAATCTCTGCATGTTTCTGCTATTTGTAGTTGGTGCTGTATTAAAATGATACACTGACCATGTTAGCGCATTTTTCCAGGCAATGTAAAAGCAAGGGAAAACAGATTTTTTTTACAGAGTTTATAGAGAGACATCTTCTGGAAATGAGCTACAACTGTTGCATTTCTAGTCCAACCACTCCTGAACCTGAGATAAAACTGAAAGGTGTCCTACCTGGGCTAAAGAGAAAGAGATGGAAGTAAATTTTGCTGTTAGGCTTTCGGCTGCTCTCATTGAGGGGTCACCACAGCAGACCATCAATCCACACAACAACTTGGCACAGGTTTTACATACCCTTCCATTTTATCCAGGACCAGAACTGCATGCAGCGGCTGGGTAGCATGGGGTCTGGCAACCCACTGACAACGGGGCTTGAACGTGGATCCTCAGATCTCCAAAACAACAACCTAGACCCTTAGCCATCTGAGCTGCCACCTGAGCTACCATCCCCACAAAGAGAGGAAAGTAAATATTTTATA
>JAOVVA010000024.1:9976155-10008412 GCA_028565275.1 Leiocassis micropogon
ATTATACAAAACTAAATAAAGTAAACGAAAAAGGTGCACCACAACCAAACAAAGATATAAACAATATTTACAAACTATATATAATAAACGGTATGTGTGCGAGTGAGTGGAGAATGTCCGAAATCCGTGTTTATTGTATGTGTGTTAGAGGAGTATAGTTCGGTCTTATCAGGGTTAATGAAGTCGGAGGGGCCGATGACGGGGAATATGTCCAGTCAAAGATAATCCGGTTAAAAAAATCTTCGAAAAAAAATAGTCCACAACAATCTCTCCTTCTCTCGTCCAAACAAATAACAGCAGCGCTGTTCCACCATCACTACTACTCCCCACCGCACTATATCAGATAGCAGCCAGGTTATCATTCAGGAAAACTGCCTACACTGTTCATAGTGCATTGCTTATGGTAACCTCCTGAAATTAAGATTCCATTAAAAATGCATTGCATTTTACCCTGTTTGAAGATGACAAGTTATTCCCTTATAATACATTAAGGTGACTTCAACGCCTACATTTGCAAGTTGTTTGAAACTTTATAACAACCTGAATGAAGCATGTTCAAAAACATCTCCAACAGCTTCTGACACATGCTAGAATGAAGCTATAACACCCACGTTAACTTGTTTATTTAAAAAAAAAAATGTATTTATGCTCACTACATTTTAAATAAAGACTTGCTACTTTTCAGACGATCACACATTAGTGCATTGAGTTTCTAGTTTCAACATAAGCATTTACGGTGTCACTCACACAACAGCGTGGCCTAAGGTACACCCAAAACAAAACAATTCCACCAATCCTAGTTTACACAAATGACTGTTAGCATTATAAAAGAGCAGATTGGTTAGCGCACTAAAGTGATAGATGATCACTTGGGCAATAGATTGTTTCGAACAGGGGCACTCGTTACAGTAAAATTAGAAGTCATCCAGCTGAATAGCTAACATGCTGAGCTAAATAGTTTTACATCAATAATAATGTCATTTTTCATAAAAGGCTTATAAGGTTTTGTTGCCTCCTTTAACCTTATTGTGTTCTGTAGGCATTCCGTATACCCATGTTTAATTACGTAGACTACAGTAGTTGCACTATATAGCAACTAGCCTACAAATGTTTTGTTTAATTAATGTGAAATCTTGTCGCCAAGTCATATCATAACCAAGTCATATCATCGTGTCCAGGCCTCCTTTCCATTAGCTTTAGAAACATAACAATTTCTCAGTTATCATTTTCATCTGCTTTTGTAAAAAAAAAAAAGCACTTGCTATTAGAAACCTAAAACCGTCATATCTTAGGTTAATCAACAATAAATTTTTAGCAGCTGAAAATTTACAGCTCCCTTGAAATAAACATGGTAGAGCGGCTACTTGCATTGTTGTAAAGTGGTCTCTTCATTATCCATAAAACTCACCATAAAATTCAACGTTGTAGCTGTAACGTCCTTTAATCTAAAACCTTATGTAGTGTTCACTCCTCTCTGTCCAACCATGTCTAAACCAACCAGGCAAATAATTAATTTACTGTATAAAACTTTTATAATAAATTGGCCTTATTTTCTATTTCTTGTAAAGCCTACAAGGTTTCACAAATCTGTAAAACATCTGGACACAACCAATGAATTGTACATTTATTTATTCATTATTTATTTATACTTTCATTCTGGTAAAAAATAATGAACATTATAGATTTCTGCCGAAAACAAATCTCTTCTAGACTTGCACATTTATTTTATCAACAGCATCAACTTCAACTGTGGTGGAAAAAAACAATATACGGTTATTCCAGGACCTTTAGAGCTTCCAGACTCAACAGAGAATTCCTTCTCTTCTTAAAGCCATTACAGTCTACACAGGACAGTCTCTATTTTTACTAAAGCAGTTATTGGTACAAATCTTCAGTAATTAGGCAAGGTGATCAACTTAAGCAAGTGAGTAAACTACTTATTCTAAAACATGAAATCCAGAAGTAGTATGCAATCGTGGCAAATCCAGATGCGGGAGCAGTGACCACGGTGACAACAGAAGTCCTCAATGTCATCAAAGGGGCAAACTGATCACCATCTTCATCCTCAGCAGAGCAAAGCAGTGGGGGCATTATTAGGAAGAAAGGCATAACCAGCCTGGTAGGGTGGTGGAGTCATGTCCTCAACCAGTCAAGGAAGGAGGAACTACATCCTCAACCATGCACAGAGGCAAAACGACATCTTCAGTGGAGCAAGGTAAAGGGGGCGAAGTCATGATCTGGGCCGGACATTGAAGCTATTTCATCAGTTGAGCATGGAGGTGAAGCAATGTCCTCAGAAAGATATTACCTAGAGATGTTCAGAAAGGCCCTGTCCTGTCAAGCCTCCTCTGGGGATTCTGGATGTGCCTATTCTGGCGCCAAGTGCTCACTCCAGCCACTCCAGATTGTTTTGGCCACACCACAGGGCCGGTTGTTCTACTTCCTTTCTGTATGCAGCCTTGTCTCTATCACCAATGATTGTGGTGTCATCTGTGAACTACAGAACTTTGACAGGAGAGTCCCCTGAGGTGCAGTCTGTTGTGTAGAGGGAGAAGAGTAGCAGGGAGAGCACACATCCCTGGGGAGCACCGGTGCTAACTGACCGTGTGCTAGACATGACTTTACCCAGCCTCACATGTTGACTCCTATCAGTCAAAAAGCTGGTAATCCACTGAAAGATGTGGTCTTGCACCGTAAATTCAGAGAATTCCGTGTGGAGGATGTCCAGGATAATGTAGCTGAACACAGAACTGAAGTCTAAGATCAAGACTTGTGCATAGGTCCCTGAAGTGTCAAGATACTGAAGGATGTAGTGCAGTGCTGAGTCTAGCAGTATGACTGTGATGTTCTTCAAGTAATTTAGCACCAACCTTGTCACCAAATACGGTTATGACTACAGATTTTAGTCATTTAGTCAGCTGAAGGAGAATTTCTTTGGGATTAGATGGGGGGGTGATACAAAGCTGATACTTTGAAGCAGGAGTGAACTACACACAGATGCAAAGATCTATTGATGACCTTGGTGAAAACAAGAGCCAGCTTGATGCACAGAACTTCAGGCAAGAAAGAGACCCACCATCTGGTCCAGGTGCCTTCCTGGTCCTTTGCCTCTCAAACAGATGACGCGCATGCGTTTCACAGAGTGTCCAGGGTGCAATAAAAAGGCCAGAAGTGGAGTGATTCTAAAGGTGCTGCAGATTAAATGACTGAGGTGAAGACATTGGGGGTCTCCTGTAGCCGGTGGTGTTCTGAAGGCCTTTCACCACTCACGCAGGGTGATTGACTGAAGCTCATTTTTGGTGCTCTGAAAATCACTACATGATTCTATCCCCACTTCCTTCTTGGCATGTCAAAGCTACTTGAGTTTTGCTGTAAACCGGGGTTTATTGTTCTTCTTGTCTGGTGGGCAAACATGTCTTTGCAGAAGCTGATGTAGGATGTTACAGTGTCAGTAATTCATCCTGCCTTGTGCATCATTTCACAAGAGTTTTTGCATTTCTCAAATGCAAAAAATGTAAATGTTATTTATCAGGAAGAGCATTAACAGTATGTACGGCCAGACCTTTGGAGTGAACGGTGCTTAGAAGAGTCAAAAACTGGCATTTATAGACATTGATATAATCAATCAGCAACTGTTTTCTCATAAACGCAGGGTGTTAGAAGCAGGAAACTATTAACCTTTTAGCTGTCGTTGCATTGACCTCAAATGACTGCGGAATACAAAAGTGGAAGTGGAATCTCACAAACCAGCACTAACGCTGACTCTGGAGGGTTTTATGAGCCACTCTACCTTTCGAGACTGTTCTGTAATATGGTGCAGCTCCTGAGGAACAGTGTAATACACAAAGTGTGCTGAGACATGGCCCCATGGCTCTGATGTTTAGATCATATTCTCATAAAGGAGGCTCTTGTCTCTGTTGCATTAGAAAAGGGAAACATTTATCTTTGTAGAGTTTGGGTTGTTTTAATTCATTGTTTTTGCCAATATTAGAGGAGTTCAGTGACTCCCAGTCCCTGGGAACAATTCCTGTGTCTGCTCTATTACACACGATGCAGTTCAGGAAGGACTATATAATTAGCTATTACATTCAACCATGTGTGTTAAAACTGGAAAAAAAAACACAATATCATGCAGAGCATGGAGTATTCAAAGATGGGATTCTGAACCACCATGTATTGCTTAACCTTAGTGCAATGTTATTGCTATTTTCTTATGAAGATATTAAAGATATGGCAGCATGGTGGCTTAGTGGTTTAGCACTGTCACCTGGCACCAGAGTCGGGTTCGATTCCCGCCTCGGGGTCTGTGTGCATGTTCTCCCTGTATTTGGTGGGTTTCCTGTGGGTACTCTAGTTTCCTCCCACAGTGCGAAAACGTGCAAATTGGGCTAATTAGCATTCCCAAAATGACTGTATTATGCAAAGGCAGGTGTGAATGTTGACCAGAAGACCTAACACGGTCGTAAAATGAGAATAAATACACAGGTAATCACCATTGGCCTCCACATTCCATACAGTAGTTCAACTACAGAGATTGATGAATGGATGAATGGATTTATCTACAGATATATCCATTAAAAACAATGAAGTGAATAAATACATATACTGAATGAAATAATTTAAAACAATTCTTTCTATATTTAAAATAGCTATCAATTTCTAAAAAAAAAAAAAACATGAAGAATTTAGGGCACGCTCAGAGAGCTGAAAGAAATAAGTGTCTAAGTTTCATCCTAATCACTAATAAGAATTTTGGGGCTATGGTTTGAGTAAGTCTAAGTATTAAGGTTAGTCTGTAAAAAGCACCAGTAAGGAAAGAAATGGAATGATCTTACAAATTAAGGAAACCTGGGATACAAGCGGAGTGAGGGTGCAGAAAGTGCTTGTGCAGTGGCAATCAAACGAACATTTATACAGCAAATTTAACATCAATGTGTGACACACTCTAAGTGCTACTGAGGTGTGATTGAGGAAAAAAAAAACCTTGAATGAACTGCATATGTAATGCAGGATGCAATATATCTGGTTAAACAATATCATCGCTGTTAACATCAGCCAGCTGATAAGAGCAACAAGATGTGAGCACATGTGAGCTTTAACGTAATGCAAAATGATAAGGGGGGTCACTCTTTAAGTTTTGTATTTCAACCATGTGTGTTAAAACTGGAAAAAAACACAATATCATGCAGAGCATGGAGTATATTTAAAACTGGGATTTTGAACCACCATGCATTGCTTAACCTTAGTGGATTGTCATTGTTATTTTTTTATTAAGCTATTAGAGATATGGCAGCACCGTGGTTCGATTCCCGCCTCGGGGTCTGTGTGCATGGAGTTTGCATGTGCATTATATCTTCTATGATTTAATAATAAGCCCTGTTTTTTTAACATCATACATTACATATATTACCATCATTTGTCACGTAAACTATTCAGTCATAAAATGAAAACATTGGGTGTTTTGGATTTCCACTGGCATCTCTTACCTTGATAAAAGGTGATGCTTTTCCTGAGCTATATTTAGACTGATCATATTTACTTGGCTTACCCTTGAGCTTCCTTCAAGGTGACGTGTTAAGAGGAGACGGAAAATAGTATAAAATAAGCTCATCTGACTTCAGTCAGCAAAACCTCTGAATTGAAACCAAAGACTCTGGCTTTAAATGTATGATTCAGTGAGATACTGAACTGGTGTTTCATTTTTGCTTATTTAATGGTGTTTTGATCTGTAAAAAAAAAGTCTCAGTCTCAGTACAGCCAAAACAAAATGTAAAGAACAATCACAGTGCTTCTGACATTTAAGATTAAAATTTACATACACTAGTGAGCAGTTCAGAGGACGAATGCATCCTAATAAAGAGAAATGCAACCATGCAGATTTTTTAATCATCATCATCATCATCATCATACTTGTTCTTTATTGTTGTTCCTAAGCAATACAAATAGCGATCTATTATCATAAACATCAGAAGCTCAGGTTTAATCAGGTTCGTATAAATGCTGAATAGCGTATGAGAGTCCAGATACATAACATGGTTTTATAGCTAACTCTGCATAACACTGACATTTTTTCTACATCAAATCAATATTATGGTACAGAGCTTAAAGTAGTCAGCAGAATGTTATTGTGTGTGTGTGTTTATGTGAGATTGAGACAATCTAAGTATGGCTCCCTGACTAGAGGAATGTGTATGCGTGTGTACATAATGCTGCAATCTTCTAAAATTAGTGCCAAGGTCCTGAAACGCATATTTTTAGAGTACTCATGGTGGCCATATTGTGCAGTGTGCTTTTTCTCTCTTTCCTGCTTCTCTGTCTCTCCCTTACTCACTCATTCTCTCTCTCTGTTATAAACAGTATCAGGTGTGAATTCTCTTTACCCTTATACACTTAAACTGATCTTCGTTTTTACACAACAGAAATCTCAGTATGTGTGCAGAAATCTTATGAGTGTGCGAATTATGTGTGTGTTCAGCTCTCATACACTGAGTCATTCCAATCAAAGTAAAGCTAATTAATTCTAACAAAGATATATATATATATATATATATGAAACTGTTTACATGGCCATGGGTGTGTATGTGGTGTATACTGTATGTGTGGGTGATTGTGTGGGCATAAGTGTATTTTTAAGATACGAAATGCATTTTTTAAGGTTTTAGCATTATTGCAGTGATGTCATACTAATAGTTTACTTTTGTAAACTTCAGAAACTGTGGCAGAATCCATACCTAAACTATCTTTTTGTTGTTTATCTAAGTTAGGATCAATGTCCATTAGTGTGTACTACTTGTATAACCATGGATTCAGGGCTTGACGTTAAGCTTTACTTCAGAGATATCTTTTCTAAAATGAAATAAAAAGTTATTTATATGAAGCTGTTCTTTAACAAATTATTGGCACTTTGTATCAGTTTGTAACTATTTTTACTTTCATCTATTATCAATCCTATAATATAAAGAGAGTGGGTACTATCATTAAAGGACTCTCTCTTTGTGTTCTATAATGTTCTATCTGCAAAGCATCGCTCACTATTTAGAATCTACAGATTGGGAGATTGAGATACACTGAGATGAAAAACGCAATAGAATTTGACATTTGTAATCCTCACATCTAATTATTCTATTACAGACAGTCTAAAAAACACAGTTCCAGATACCAGATACATTGAGAGGTTTTTGTAACTGTTTAAACGTAATGAAAAGTCAATATCTACAGTATATTATGTACTATGCTTGTTAGAAAGCAAGTTGGTAACAAGAGATATGTTTTATTTTTCAAAATGTGGAGTGTGAGAACTCCATAAAAGATTTACCAAGCCTCCAAAAGCACCATCAGATGCCTCCTCTGTCAATGCCGTTTTAGTGGAAAATAGAGATTGTACAAAATATTAAATTCAGGGCTGTCAACAACTGTGGTCAATAAAAAGTAATTATTTCTTGATGAGGGATTTTTTTTTCTCTAAAATTAAAATCATTTTAATTATATGTTAGATTTTTCTCATTTTTTCCCAATGTGAGATGGCACTACTTCATCAAAAGGAGAATTGTTTCTAACACTTTGTTTTAAATAATCTTTAATAAGGGGTGCCAATAAATGTCAAGGGACTATAGATAAGTTTAAATATCCTGGCAGAATTTGTTGAAATATTGGTCATTTTTATAATATATATACAACCACACTGCGGAGTGTGAGTATGTAACAGAGGCTTTCCTTTTTTTGTCCAAAGCAACTTAAAAAAAAAAATCATGAATTAGCTACAAACCCGGGTCTCCTGTTCAAAAGGCAGCAGCACCAACCACTGGGCCTTCTGTACTTCTGTAGCTATGGACATCCGGAAAAAGCTGATAAAACCTTTGTGTGTGACGCCATATAATCATTCGGTTCTTCTCGTTTATATCAATGGCCGGAAATTAATAAATAAACATGATTAAAAACTAAACAATGGATGTAAAAGCTGTACACAAGAGCACTAAGGAGGATCTTAACAAACATAACAGAGATGGAATGATGACGATATGTCCACAGGGCTGAAAGGAGAAGCAGCTCCAAATTTAATATGAAGTAATAATAGAAACTGTAATAAAGATAAAACGTAGGAAGAACAATAATGTGCTTACGCATGCGCAGTTACTCTAATTACATAAAGATTAAAAATGGCAACTATCACAATTACGTTTGAAATATAAAGAAGACTAAGATGAAATCATTGCTGCTAATAGCTTTTTACATTATGGCAACCTTATGCCAACCCTATCTTGCTCCCATAGCTTTAGGTCAGCAATCATCATTCAGCTGATAAACCACAATTATTTCATGGTAATTGAATTTTATTTCATCTTCCATGTTTCCTTCCTTTTTATGGCAAATGAAACCACAAAACTGTGTCTTTCCCCTGGCCATAGCAGCCCCAAAGAACTTTTCAGATCCACTCAGTGAGAGGTTTACTTCCAACCCCTGCACATCTGTTTTTTCACATCTGTGTGTTTCTGTTTTGTTTCGTTTTACGTTTTAGCCAATTTTAGGTGATTGAAGGAACAGAAACTCTCATTAGCAGTGTAGTTGAGCTGCAAACTGCAACAGTCAATCTCTGGTGGTTGAGAAATCAGGAACACAGGCCTGTTGGTAAATCAAGTATACAGCTTCTAATTGGTCGACAAACTCAACACAAGGCATTGGCCAACAGTGACAACGACAATAATGATTATATAATAGGCTAACAACAATAACTTTCAATTGTCTGATTGGAAAAGTGCATGTGCGTGTATTCCACTTGTTTGAACAAAGCGTTTATTGTCCAATTGCCTTTTATACACTGATCACCCATGAAATTAAAACCAGTGACAGGTGAAGGGAATAACATTGACTATCTTGTTACAGTGGTACCTGTCAAGTGGTGGAGTATATTACACATCAAGTGAACATTCGGTTATCAAAATTGATTTGTTGGAAGCAGGAAAAATGGCCAATTGTAATGATCTGAGCAACAAGGGCCATATCATGATGGCTTGGACGACTGGACCTCTAAAACACCAGGTCCTGTGGGGTATTCCCTACATTCAGTGTTATACAGTGTTATGGTTATGTTCAGCATTTAATTGAAATGAATTTACTCAATTACTAAGTTATTTTCTAATAAAAAAACTTGTCACAATTATTGACATCCCTGGAAATGCTAGTTAAACACAATGTAACTGAAGCATGTTTCCCATGCCCATTTCTGATGTTCAAATGAATAATAAAAGAATAAATAATAATAATAATGTTAATAATAATAATAATAATAATAATAATAATAATAATAATAATAATAATAATAATGTGACCATCAACTGGAAGGTACCCATGCTTGTTAGAAAGCAAGCTGGTTACAGAAGATGTGATTTATTTCAAAATGTGGAGTACTCCATAAAAGACTTCAAGCAAACCTCCAAAACCACCATCAGATGCCAGCCACCTCCCTCAATGCAGTTCTTTTGGCAAACAGAGACTGTACAAAGTATTAAGTTTAGGGGTGTTCATAATTGTGGCACATTTAATTTTGTTAAAAGAAAATAATTCTTGATGATGGATTAAATGTTGATTTATTATTATTATTATTCTTTTTTTAATATGATAATATACCCATGAGCTGAGAGACACAGATTTTAATAGCTATTAAGTACAAGTTTCCACACCTCTGACTTGCCTAAGTATAATTAGCAAACTGTATATAGTGCCCTGGACAATTACTGGCATCCCTCGTTAAAGATTAGTAAAAATTTGTTAGAAACAATACAACTTTTGATGAAGAAGCTCCATCTCACACTGAAAAAAAAAATGAGAATGAGAATGTCTTATGGTGTGTTAGCCAATGAGTGCTTCAGCTTTTAAAAGCCCCATGTACTTTTCAACCTGGGAAACACAAACCTGGCTGAGTACTGAGCTATGGGAACAAAAGAACTGTCAAAGAATCTTAAAGAAATGTAATAAATCAGGAAAAGGATTTAAAAAGCTATCCAAAGTGGTCAAAAAATATTTAAATGGCAATCTCTAGTGTTCAAACTTTGAAAAAGAAGTGGAAAATTAGGGTTTCTGTTGATATCGAGCCTTGGTCAGGTAGACCAGCTAAGATTTCAGGCAGAACTGCCAAGAAAATTGTTCAGGATGCAAAGAAAAACCCACAGGGAACTTAAGCTGAATTACACGCTTTTCTGCAAAATAGTGGTGTTGCTGTTGCACAATAAGGAGGTACTTAAAAAAACCATGGGCTGCATGTTCGAGTTGCCAGAATAAAAGCTGTTACTGCGTAGATACCAAAAAACAGCCCACATTATGCCAAACAACACCTAGACAAGCCTTAATACTTGCACATTGTGTAAAGGTCATTGGGGTGATGAGGTCAAATAACCCTCCGATTTAAGAATCGATTTTCTCCCTGAATTAGTCATGTCCAATTCCTCCGGGTCACTAGAGGGCTCCCGCATTAAGCTGCTACTACCACTCAGTCAGGAGGGCCGAAGACTATCACGTGTTACCTCCGAACTACGTGACGCCAACCGACCGCAGCTTGGCCAATTAACTTTTTGGCCATAACAATAGACAATATATTTTGAGAGGAGTCAAGAATGCATTTGATGAGAAGTAAACCATACCTACTGTGAAGCATCGAAGTGGATCTTTCATGTGGTTGGATTGTGTGAGCTACAGATGTACAGGGAATTTAGTCAAAATTGATGGCAAGATGAATGCAGCATGTATCTGAAAATATTGGAGACCAATTTGCATTCATCAGCCCAGAAGCTGCACAAGGGACACACTTGGAGGTTCAAACATCACAATGATCCAAAGCACAAGGCCAGGATGGCCCTTCATTTTCTACAACAGAAAAATGTGAAAGTTCTGGGGTGGCCATCACAGTCTCCTGACCTCAATATTATTAAGACTCTTTGGAAAGATCTCAAACATGTGATATACAGTATGAAAGTCAACCCTAGAACTTAGGCATTCTGGAAGCTTTTTGGCAAAAAGAGCTTTGGCAATTATTGAGAAAATAATAAAAAAAAGTGAGAAATTATATTATAATATTATACAATTGTAAACCTTTGAGCCAAAATGTTAATATTATAATGAAGCACCTTCCTTATACCCACGAAAAAAAAAGCCCACGGTGCCATCACACCACCACACAGATTTGTGGGTTCTCAAAGTCACGGTAGCACCACACAAATCAAGAACAGGTTCAGCACATCACAGCACGCAGCACAAAGGGTTAAGTAGCAGTGAGACCACTCTGAGCAATGGCACCATACTGTGAAAAACAGAGTCAAATAAGTAGAGGAGTAGAACCTTCCTTGCCATCAGCCTGTTTGTTTACGCTGTGTTTGTACTGTAATAATTGATTGTGCTGGAATGACCTTCAAGAAATTATAAATGAAATGTAAATGAAAGTAAATGTTTGTGAAGGTTATGAAACTAAATACCACGGTTACTTTTAAACAAACAAACAAACAAACACAGCACCAGCAATCCACATGTTTTAATTGAGTTTTATTCTGTTTTCATTTGGTTACTGTGTAATTGCAGCATTACCTTGTTTTGGTGCGAGAGGAAAAGCTACTGGATTGGTAGTTTTTCAAGCTGGGTTTCCAGCTACTACTAAAAAGTATTTGTCACTTTCTATGGCTAAGAACCGTATACTGTACTTTGGCAGTTTTGGAGACATTATCCTACTTTGTATCCTATAAATATATATTTCTCATGACCATGCCTAAAAAAAGTGTTTAAATGACAAAGCCTATACTTTTGCTTTCGCTATACATTGAAGACATAGGTTTGAGATCAGAAGCTAAATATGAGAAAATATGTATCAATTTCAACTTTCAAGGTTAACCAGTTTGGCAGGCAACATGTTAGGCATAATGGTTAAGCACTGTGGCCTCGCACCCATGTGTTTATAGGTTGATGGGTTTTCTCCAGGTACTCCGGTTTCCTCCCACAGTCCAAAGACATGCAGACAAGCTATACAAATATGAGACACCAAAGTTCTAGAAGCAAGATTCATGGCCATGATGCAAACTACAGTAGCCCATCGGTCAAGCACGGTGAAGATAGCGTCATAGGCGATAGATCATTGGTTGTTTGAATGAATGAGTACCAAATTTATACAGTGCCACATACCATACCCTATGACGTGCAGGGTGAGCAGGGATTTAGCACCCGATTAATTACCACCCACAATGTGGCTCCCTGTTGACTGGATGGTTTTCTGGCATGTTGGTCAGGTGTCTTACAATGTGAACAGGTTCACAGACATGAGATTTTCCACAGTTCTATCTCAACACGCCTGCACACACATCCCCAGTTCTCGCTGTAAACAAGACAGACCATATTCCCCATGTCGTCCCGACTGTTTTTGGCTCCATAATCTTTTTTATTTATTTTTGGGGGCTCTGCAGAAAGTAAAACTGATGAGAGTAACTCAGCTTTTTGGTCTCCACCAAGACATAAAAACATACCTGCACTAACGCTCAGGTTTTTCAGGATTCACACATATTCCCATTAAATTGTAATGGTCATCAACACTGAATTAGAAAACAAACTCTAACCTCGCCATCTCAGTGGTGGATAAGCCTGTGGTTTGATCGACCCTCGGGCAGCTGAAGCAGGCCACACAGCAGAGCTTTCAGAAAGAAATCGCTGAATAAAACAACGTAGGTCTTTCAACCTCGGCCAAACTGAGGAATAGATCCACAAAGAGCTGTTTTCACACATGGGAGGGCAGTGGACCAACTCCAAACATCTGAAGACTTACAAACTCGATCTCTTTCTCTCTGTCTCTCTCTGTCCCCCTTTGACACGCACATGGACACACTTTATATATATAAATCATCACTGTATATATATATATATATATATATATATATATATATATATACACTTGTGCTTGCTTGTGCACTAACATACAACAACACAAATAAATACACAAAGTACAATTGTCCCTTTACTTCTAATTTATATTCTCCCTTTGTACCTTGGCTCTTTAGGAACACTTCAGGCTGCTCTGCTCCTGCAGTAATCTAATTTGAACAACCTCAGAAGTGGAGTGAGACAGAGAATGCTCCATATAGAGTTAAAGGTTAACAGTGTTCGTGATAATAAAACACACGCATACCTCAGTGCTCTCTATCGGACTCTTAACCTGATGCCCTGTGTCTGAGCTCTGAACGCGCGCACACATTTACATAATCTCACTTCTTTTAGTGTTAATTAGCCACTGGATCACATTAAATTAGGTTCTCCAGTCTGATGGTCTCAGTGCTCTAGTGGACTGAGAGGGCTCAGGTGAAACTGGTTATGTGTGAAACAGGAAACTAATATCTATATATAAAAGAAGTGAATGTTCGAAAGCTTCGTAATTAAATGATAAGTCAAATCGGCATAACACATTTCACAGTACATTTAGAATTTCTCCACATAACAGTGGAATTAAAGCCCCTTTGTCTTTTAACCACTTTTGCTGTTTAATTCTTGTGTAACCAAGATGGACCATTTCCTTCTGTCGCTAAACTGCTGTGTATTCGCCTAATGCATCGCTTGCTTAATTGTGTTAAAGTTTTCAACTGCCGTATTTGTTGTAATGTATACAATGATTACAGTGATGATTTAGTCCTTTGGTCCAACCATAGGTCACCCCACATTTTATTGGAGTATGTTACCATGTGAGTGTGTGGGTTTATTAGATCAGCTCTGGTATAAGCATCACAGTTCTTTTTAAAAGACATGAGTTACACATACAGACATTTTTGACATGCCAATTTAAGCCATTCAGTTGTAAAATAAAAATAAATAAATAAATAAATAAGAAGATGAAGAATAGAAATTTAGTATTCCAGAAAAAAATGCAACATGTATCATATTCTAATGCCTCCAGACAAGGGTGTAATTCTGAAACAGTAGTTAAAAACTAAGTTATAAATAATTTACATTTATTTTTGCAAGCACATTGTCAAATATGAGCATGAATTAACAAGTCAGACTCAGCGCATCATCTAAGTGCATTCATAACACATGCAAAACCACAATGGGCATATCCAGATCGATACTGTGATGTCAGGATTTTTTTAAAAACACATTCGCCGAAAGGAATGGAAGCAGGGTTTTTTCTTTTTTTACATTTTATCTTTGTAAGCATTTTAAAAGCCTTGTTTTCACTGACCCAAAACACAGTTTCTGTGAGGATTGGAGGCCAAAATAAAGAGAAAAGAAAGAGAATACCTTTTGTGACACAGGCTATAATGTATGAATCTGAGGGATAAGGAACAGGTTGTAAACAAAAAGTTGTGGTTGGTTAAATAATTAGCATTGCCGTGTTTCGACCAACATTTTTAATTTTTAACAAAGATACAGTATGTAGAGGCACATGGTTAAATATTAATTAAAAACTGCTTTTAAACCTTTTTCTTTTTAGTAAAACTAAGTGCTGCACTTTTTCTTCCCTGTGTTGATCTCTAGAGGGTTCAAAAGCCTTGCAAGCATCAGATTAAGCTCATTTATTCTCATAAAAATACACTGTGAATCCTCTGAAAAAGTGTGAACTGAAGTGTGAGAGACATTACCCACCTTGCAAACAGGATTGGAAGGTTTCACAGAGCTTGCGTTGTGTTAACAGAAAATAATATATACACAGTTACAAACTTATACAAAATGTTTATTCCGTTCAGAAATTTAGCAAACGGCTAAAAATAATTATTCTTACATAGGACTGAAACATACTGGCTGATAGGATGTAAAATGAAAGAGAGTTATTCATACAGTACATGCTTTACTAAAAGAACACATTTGCTGAACAGTATATTTTTTTTGTTGAGGTCATGAAGTCTCTTCTCAGAGAACAGCTGTGTTTTCTGAAATTATTAAAACTCTAAAAGTATTCTTATGGATAATTTGCAAACAGTTATATTGTATTCTTTTAATAAAAGCTATAATAATTAAGGGCAGGATTTCTACCTAAGTGAAATATAAAGCTTTCACATATTAATCTTATGTCCATGCTTACTGCATCAAGTTTGCAGATGTAAACGTTTGCTTTAAACAAATTTAAACCATTCCGAAGGCGAGTTCTTTAGGTGAAGGTCTGTATTGTGAAATGTATTTTCCCATAGGAAATAGTGTAAATGCAGGTAATTCATTCCAGCCAATCAAAAATATTCCCAATATCACCAATTTCCAACAATATTATCCTATTTTTGCATATAAAAAAACAATCAAAAATCATGTAAATGAAGTAAAATATGAAATAAATAGACATTAAAGCACACTTAATGTTAATTTATGATTCCTCTTGGCACCAGCTGCTTTAAAAACAAAACTGAAAGTGGCCTTTTTTTCTGGCTACCGTCCTTGCTTCCCACATAAAAAAAAAAAAAAACACAAAGAATATGTAAACTCGCTTCGCTTGGCTTTCCACTGACGCAAACAAGTTTTGAACAGCTCATGGAAGTGTGCGCAACTTATGTAGACGCTCAACATAGACGCAAGCCAGATTTACACACAACATAGACGCAAGCTGGCTTTTGGTTCGGCTCAGCTCGGTCGCTCGTATGCCCAAAATGCTTCATATGTTAAAATGTCCTGCAAAATTTCAGTTTGTATGTCGAAAATTCTTAAGGCGAGCATTCAGGCAGGCTATTTCTATTTAACAAGATAAACATAAGTATTTTATTAGTTACCTGTTTAATTGTTGTTGTACTTTCATATTTTACTATGAAAGGACCCCCCACCCCTTAATTTTTATTTTTGATTTATGAATTATTATTTTCAGTGCTATACGTATTTCCAAGAACAAATAATCATTTTGCCAACACTTAAAAAAGTTACATCAAAACATTACTGTAAATTCTGTTCCAAAATTAGACCAACATTTGGATTAATTGACTCCTAATCCATTATATGAAACGTATGGAATTCAGTTTTGCATATTCCTGACATTTAATCCTAGTAAACATTCCCGGTCTTACAGTAGGTCCGTTGGGATCACTATTTTATCTTAGGAATGTGAAAAGTCAAAATAATAGTATAAAGAAAGATTTATTTCAGCTTTTATTCCTTTCATCGCATTTCCAGTGGGTCAGACGTTCCATACACTTAGTTAGTACTTGATAGCATTGCCTTCAATTGTTTAACTTAGGTCAAACATTTCAGGTCACCTTCCACAAGCTTCTTAAAATAAGTTGCTGGAATTTTAGCCCATTTCTCCTCACAGAACTGGTGTAACTGAGTCAGGTTTGTAGGCCTCCAAGCTCGCACGCGCTTTTTCAGTTCTGCCAACAAACTTTCCATTGGATTGATGCCAGGGCCGCTCCAATACCTCAACTTTGTTGTCCTTAAGCTATTTTACCACAACGTTGGAAGAATGACTGGGGTCATTTTACAATTGTGGAAGACTCATTTGTGACCAAGCTTTAACCTCATGACTGATGTCTTGTGATGTTGCTTTAATAAATCCACATTATCTTCTTTCCTCATGATGCCATCTACAGTATATGTTATATATTGTGAAGTCTACCAGTTTCTCCTGCAGCAAAGCACCCCACACCATGCTGCTGACACCCGCATGCTGGGATGGCGATCTTCGGGTTGCAAGCCCCCCCCATCCCCTTTTTCCTCCAGACAACAATGGTTACTATGGCCAAAAAATTATTTTTTTTCCATTAGACCGAAGTCCATTTCTGCACAAAGTACAATCTTTGTCCTCATGTGCAGCTGCAAATTGTAGTCTGGCTTTTCTCGGAAGTTTTGAAACAGTGGCTTCTTCCTTGCTGTGCAACTTTTCAGGTTATATTGATATTGGTCTTGTTTTTACTGTGGACATAGATACTTTTGTACCTGTTTCCTACAGTGTCTTCACAAGCTCTTGTTTCCTTTGCTGTTGTTCTGGGATTGATTTGTACATTTTGTACCAAAATATATGTCTGCTTTCTGAGCAGTAAAATGGCTGTGTGGTCCCATGGTGCTTCTACTTGCATAGTGGTATTGTTTGTACAGATGAATGTGGTACCTTCAGGCATTTGGAATACACCCCCAAGCATGAAACAGACCCATTGAGGTAATGTAGTTCCAGCTGTAATTTTTTTCCAAGGTCTTGGCTGATTTCTTTTAATGCATATGTATTTAATGCATAATATATGCATAGACACACCTTGGATTGACTCAAAAAATGTCAATAAGCCTATTGGAAGCATCTATCAATGTAAATTCTGACCTATTGTAATTGTGATTATAGTGAATTAAGGGGTGAAATATTCAAACTGTAAATCTACTTCTGACTTCAGTTCAGTTGTAACTGTCTATTTATATAATGTTTATTAATTTATGCTTATTGGTTTTGCTGTAAAACTGTAAGTCTAGCTGCTGTAATTTAACATCATTATGCTAAACAATCATAAAGTATTAACAATAAGAATTGCAACAGCTTAAAGAAAATAGGAAAACAATTAATTTTGTGAAATTTGCAATTATCTCTTAGCAAGAACTCAAACTGAAAAAAAGATGTAACTCTCAGGTAGTTAAAAAAATAGAATCTCATGTTTCTTAATTCTGGCCAAAAACAAGAAATATTGTCTTTTTTTTGTCTTTTTCAGTTAATATTGTCTCGGTAAATATTGTCTGTAATAGAATCTTTTCTTAGTGATTAAAATTATTTATAGTTATGAAAAAAATAATAAAGTAGCTTTATTTAAGTATAACTTAGTAGTATTGGTAGTACAGTAGTATGGGTTACTGAAAGTGGCAGGCAACACTGATTAACTAGATCAGGTTAATGAAAAAGCTGGTGGTTAAAATAGAATCTGTCAATCACTCTAGAAGAAATGAAACCTCCTTGTGTAACAGACTGTTCCACTCTCTGGCTCTGGCTCTTTCTCTCCTTTTGCAGAATTGTTACTCTCTGCCCAAGTGTCCTGTTCCAATGATTACAAATTCCACAAGGAAAAACTGGCAGTCAGCAGTGAAGACTGAGGAAAAGAGGGGGGAAGAAAGGAAATGCAGAGTAAACAGCTTTGAGGGTTGTGTGCCAAAAAGAGAGCGAGAGAGGAAAAAGAGTCAAGTTTGAATAGGGGCCAGTTCCAAATCTGAGTGAAAGTGAATCTGTGTCACACATTCTTGACACCTTTAAATGGCACCCACGCTAACGATCAGCCCATGTTACCACCTATTGCTTAATCTCTCATCATTACTGGGCTCAGCTGGAATATGCAGCTTCCTCCATCAACCCCAGCCGTACATTACTCACAGGTAACCAATGACACACGTCTGCCCCTTAAGAGACTATATTTCCCAAGAGAGCATTGTAAGAATAAATGCAGCCCACAGGGTAATATTGCGGGCCAGGAAGTGTGACGCACTTGCCAAGCGACTAATTGGAAGCAATGTCCTTGAGTGCTTTGGCATTTGGCCTCATGCTGAACTGAGACGCAGACACCAATCCCTTGCAGGTACTTTAACAATACAATACAGATGTAAGTATTCATGAAAATACCCTTCATTGGCTTAAATAATTCTAAAATTGTTTAATACATTTGTTTGAAAAAAACTTTTTTTTTTTATTTAGTCTTATTATTTAACATTTCAACATAGATTAGTCTAATCTTACCAGACTGGATAAGTAGCTAATAGGTGTTAATAGATATACTGGTTTTCTCTGTGAAAGGGAAGAATGTTGTGACCCCATCAGTTGAACCAGTCACTGAATCAATACTCATATGAGATGTAATCACGCTCGCATAAAGGATTTAACAGCCTGACGTCTTTCAGATAACTGCAGCATACAGAATTGGGGACAATTAAGCACTTACAATAACCATGCACAAGTGTTTGTTTAGTGATTCTGTAAAAAAAAAAAAAAAAACTATTCATTTCAGATCATTTAAATGTATAAAGACAGCAAAACCTAAAAAGCATTTTGGTTAAATTGTAAATCAATTTTAAAATAATAATAAGCTTTGTGAAAATAAATAGAAAGGCTAATAAAAGAATATAGTATGCATTAGTCATAGAGAACTCTATTTTGAGGTCAGAGCTCAAAATACAACCTTGTTTCTCTTCTGAGAATTTTCTTAAATGTCATTTTAATTGCATTTGGCATTCAATGTATTCCAGTACATTTCTAAGTTAATAGGTTATTACTGGCACCAGTGAAATGGAATATCATGTGCAGGAAAGCAAGCAAAGGCTAAAGTGAAATCTCTCTTGTACATGGCAGGGCTTCCTCTGGGAAAGGAGCGCGCTCGAAAACGTATGTTATAGTTCGTTAAAATTAGTTGCTTGTTTAAATACAGATAGACACCGACTTGGGATTACGATGGGGTTATGTTCTGACTCGAAAATGCATTTAATACTGCAAGGTTGAACATGCGAAACATGATAGCTTAGCCTAGCCTAACTTAAACATGCTCAGAACAGATACATTAGCCTACTGTTGGGCACAGTCATCTAGCATTCATTTTATGATAAATTGCTAATGAATAACTTATGTAATTTATTGAATACTGTGCTGAAAGTGTTCAAGTTTGTTCAAGTACTCACCATTACTATACACAACTGACTGGCCCTGAAGAATGTTTGAAGCATTGAACATAAAATTCATTGCTGGATGATGATCAGCGACAAGGACATAAATTTCTCACATATATCCACGATAAAACAAAATCAACCAAACAGACTGGCAACATAATAGACTGTACTGGTTTTCCTTATGTGGCTGCTAACTCATGCTAGCTCATAACCCTGGCCTGGAAAAAGTTTTTAAAAAAGAATTGAAGTACAGTTCCTATTGTACAGCTGTCACTTGTGTACCATCATAAAGTCAAATTTTGTTTGTTAAACCATTGAGTATATGTACATACAAGGGCCGCTCAAGTCAAACCGGGACTTTTGCTTGTCCAGAATAACAGAACAGTTATGAGAGTTAAAACTACCTTTATTTCTCTATATAATCCTCTGCTACTTATCCCAGCATTTTAAAAGTGCATGAATACTATCCATTTAGAAGGTTTTCTCAGTCCACTGGAGCCATGATCGGACTGCCTGCTTCATGTTTGTAACACTGGCCTCCCAGGAACTCCTTTAATCATCATTTACAGATTTACGGCTTTCCTTAAAATGTTTGCACCATTCAAATGTTGTACTGCGGCTAAGAGTCTCATCACCGCACTGTGCCTGAAGTCCTGTGTAAATGTCAGTGGGTTTTATGCCTTCATTCACGAGAAATTTCATAATTTCCCTTGAACGTGTGTTACCTGAATGGGCGCACTGAAAATCCAAATCAATATGCAGACAACAGGCTATATTTCTTATGTTTGCTGTGGGGAAACACTCTATAGTAATTAATGAACTACTGTGTATTTTATTCCCTGAAAACTGACAATCCGTGCGGTTTTCTTACGATTGTTTACAGGAAGTTGTGTCCTTTCCATGACTTTCTCATCTGGGAGCTCAAGAGAGTGAATGACGCCAAGATAAGGGTGACATTGTCTGTTCCTCTAACACCCCCCCACCCCACCTCCCTCTGTTTCTCCCTTTGTCACTGCTTCTCTCTGCCCAGGTACCCAGGTATTATATAGACTTTTCATCTCATGCTCCAGCTAAGCAAAATGTAGCTTTGATTATTTTTCAGCTCCTTATCTCGAACAATAAATGAAAGCATCATGAAAGCTCTGAATAGAAGTCCACAAATATTGGCCATTTGGAGTCCATATTTAGAACAGGAAACAATAAATGCTTCGCTGTGTGTGAGCAATCTCAGCATCCTTCAAGACAAGCACATTTATTCAGTCTATTAAAAGAACATTGAGGACAAATTAGGGATACATCATGAATGCGACACTAGTCCATTTGCAGGCCACCATGTGTATACACATGATCATACAGTAACAAATTCACCTACCATCATGCCTTTAGAATGGAGGAAACTTTTGAACCCAGAGGAAACCCGCCCAGGGGAATTCACAAACCATTATGCCCAATACTGTTTATGTTCCCCTTGGGCTGCCTGGGGAGCTTTAGCCTTTAGGGCATGACTCCACAAAAATCTCTGGAGTGTGCTGTGATGTCTGGACTGTTCTGGCGCCATTCTATAATGTCCAGCATAGACTATTTTTGGCAATCTGCGCTGCATTGGCGCATCTGTGGGATCGGACTAGACAGGCTGGCTTCTGGTCTCCATAGCCATGGGTGTGTCTTGGTTGCCCATGATGCTGTCACCAGTTTACTGGTATGTAATTAATAATCAAAATGAATGTTTTAAAGTTATAATGTTACGGCTGATCGGTGTACACAGTCAACACAAACTCACACAAAAACTGATCTTATTCACAAAAGGACTACAGTCTAAAGGATAATGCGAGCTATGACAAGGCTCAATTTATATTGACAATATTGACAGAATGGGCTTTTGTCACAAAACAAAGCAAACAATATTTCCTTTTTAAGTTTCACTTTGACGGATGGCACAACCAACACCAATAGCATTTTGGATTCCATTGTATCTAACAGTGATGCAATGTGCCTGCAATTTCGTTTTCTCATCTGTTTCTTATTCACTGTATTCCCCCTTGCTGTGCTCTTGCATGAAAACTCAACAGCCTACGAGGAAAAGATGGTGGTATATAAATGCTGTAGCTCTGTGATCACCTCCGATTCCGTCTTTTATACGTTTAATGCTTTTCAAATATGTTTCGCGGTCACATATTACTTTTTAGCTGTCACCTGGCACCCCACGTTGTGTATATGAAGGTTTTGTTTGCATTGTTTAGAAGGAGTTGTTTTTATAAACAAACCTATTAGTGGTCCTGAAGGACTTTTGGTTCTTGCCTTTATAGCTTTAAGTCATTAAGTCAATTTCTGTAACAGGAAACATACTCGTTAAAAAGGGACATTAGGGAGAATGCGATGGTGGGGTAAAAGCACTGAGGTCTGAGGTGTGGAGGGAGTGACTATTAGTTGCTCCACTCACCAGGTCTGTCTAATCAGCTTTTCTCATATCCATTACTCTGCATTATTTATGCTACATAGCCATCCTCTTCAAGGCCCACCATTACAAGGAATCCCCTCAGGATTCCTGAAAACCATTATATAACACATAAAGACGCAGACAAGCCATACACAACCACGCACCCCCCACCTGACACAATGAGAAACGCTTTCTCACGTATTCCTGAATTTACATATTAGCATTTATTCTTGAACATTTACACCTCTCGCATGCTCTGAGAAACTTCTGTGCAGCCTACCTACGCTTTCCATATTATCATCATCAATTTAGAGAAACATTTTACATTTTATGTCAGTGTAATAAAGTGACAAAGATCAATTTCACCTGTATAATGACTAACCATTCTTAAGACCCACTGAACTATAAAACCTTGCTTTGGGAAATACTTTTAATACATTAGTCATTTGTCAGCAGTTTAGCCTTGAATCAGAATTAAAATCTATTCATATATTTGAGCCGGAAGGCATGAGGGTCTTTCAATCTCCAGCAGCGGCTCTTTGGCACCTCTGTGATTTGCATTCATAACCTTCTTTTCTTGTCCTAAGCACTATGTTGGATTTCACCGATAGCCTAAATTTTGCAAGTATGTGGCTTGCCATGGTCTCTTAATTTAACACAATCTCAATGTGCATCCATCTCTAGTAGTAAAGATATATTTTCCAAATTAGAGACAGCAAGGATTTACTCATTCCCATTACTTGGGCACTACACCGATAGGTGGTAGTGGTTTTCTTAGTAGTTTGTCAGGTTTTAACGAATAGCTTTTAACTACCAGACCTGACAACTTTATACAATGAACAGCATTTAGAAATAAAGAAATGTTGGAAAAAATTCAATGTTTGTTTTCTGTTCCATTCACCTAAATTACCATGTACAGTTTGTCAAAAATTAGGAAGTAGACAGCTTATGCATTATCACACAATTTCTTTAAAAAGTGTGTTTAAGAAGCTCCATAATAGAATGTTGTTGGAAACCATACATGACTTATAGCACCACAGACACACACCATTTAATATTGTCCATAAAGTTGTGTAAATTATAATACTTACATAAGCGGTCTTACACACATTCCTGAATTTGGTCCCAAATTGGTCAAATTATAACATCATCATAAATTTCATCATAATTTATTATTGCAATTCAGGAGAAATCATATCCCCCAAACTAAAAAGAGCATATTTAAAAAATTCTAATGTAGTTGTTAACTTAAAAAAAAACGTAGCAGTGCATAAGGTATTTGACCATGGATCATAGCGGTTCTTCAATGCTTCATAATTTATTTGTACCTCTTCGTAATAAATCATAGAGTGCAAAAAAATGTCAAACTAAGCAGCACTAGATAACTGGTCTGGGTGGCTGCATTTCGAATTGACGATCAGCCCTAGACTGTGTGCGTTTTCGCTAGTTATCTTGAGATAAATGACAGGAAATTGTGTTCCATCTGGATTTACATTATCAGTCAAAAGTCTGGATTTGTTTTCTACAACAATACTTGAGATTTCAAAACTATGAAATAACACATATGGAATTATTTAATAAAATCAGTCAGTTGGTATTTTAAGACACAAAGATCAGCTATTCTGCAATAGTTCTTGAAAGAATAGTACTGTTGAGTGTATTTGCAAAACCCATCAAGCACCATTATGAAATTGGCTCTTATGAAGACCATCCCAGGAAAGCAAGACCAAAAAGTTCATTTAGAGTTTTCAGCCTCGAAAAAAACACCAATTAACAGCACCTCAGGATTAGAGTTATTATGAAGGCTTTACAAAGTATAAGTACAGACACAGCTCATTTTCAACTGTTCAAATGAGATTATTGAATATTTTGGATGCATTCAGCATTGTTTTACAATGTAGAAAGAAATAAAAATCAGGAAAGACCATGGAATTAGAAGGTGTGTCCAAACTTTTGACCAGTAGTGTAAATGTTAATAAATAGGATGTTCATAAGAAGGTATCTGAATCGAGAACAGTTCAGGATGAGTGGTTCTCAGTTTTTCAATAATATTATAATTATTGCATTAAAATGCAGCTTTCCCCACGATCAGGAGTTTGAATTCAAAAATACAAGTTTCAATTCGGACGCCACAACCATGCATGGCCATCCTCTCACCCTGTCGCCCTATCAGAGCAAAGGTAGTTAGTAAGTCATTGCCATCTGTGAGCTAATGTATGTGAAACTGCGCAGTTAGTGCTTTCACCTCAGTGTTACATTGCCTTATGGTGCTACATGAGCAGCAGATTGAAATGATGCAGCTGGCTGGGTGACTTCACATGTCTTGCAGGAGGCACATGTTAAACTTAGTTCGTAGCTGTCCTTTGATGGGAAGAGCTGACATATCTGTGCGAACTGTCAAAATAATAAAAGTTTTTAAAAAATGTATGTGTCTCTAAGGGAGCTTTCACATTAGGCGCAATTGATTTGTTCAGTTCCCAAGAACGATTGCTCCCCCTCTCCACTGGTCAGTTTTCACATTGTTTTCTTGTTCTCCATTCATGGGTACACTTGTGTGTCACATACACAACCATATACAGTACGATACACAGTGAAATGCTTATACGTCTACCTATGACCTAAAAATGAAGATTTCACTATGATAAAAGAAATTGTACTAAAATGAATTAAAAAATAGAATTTTTCAATAAAAGTGAAAGAAGAATGAGAATGAAAAAATTATAAAACTTTATGTTGGAAATTTACTATATGTACAATATATACATTAAGTTACAAAAATAAATCAGAACTATTTTTACCAACTGTTTAGAGAGAAATTATAAACTCTGAGCTATAAAGGTATAAGAATACAGAAGTGTAAACATATGTTGTGTGTGTATGACAGCAGCAGTATGACTGAAACATTACGTGTGAAATGGAATGGTAGTGACATGTGTACTAGCAGTAGTGTGGCTTTCCATGTTCCAAAGTGTAGTTAGTCCTCATTTATGTGTAAACGGCCAGTGTGTAAACAAGAATGAGAAATATCCAGTATGCACTTATTTGGTTTGTGACCCACCATTAAACACAAGAAACAAGAAAGTTAAATTTCATGCTATGACTTTCACACTATGAGTAATATAATTGATATTTAGGAACAAATGTTAAGAGCATCACGTTCACATGCCTTCCTACTTTATCAGATATCACTTTGTAGGTCAGAAGATGAGATTCCCGCATGCTACGCGCACACAGAGATTTCAGAGAAAACCGACAGCACTGAGACATCGTGCCTAAATAGCTATTTAGTTTCAAGCTCAGGTACGATTGGCTTTCATATCTGATTCGATCAAACCACCTCTTCAAGCGGACTCGGGCATAGTTCCCGATCATGGAACGATTGTGTTCTCACTGATCAAAATAAACCAGACATTGGTTCAAGTGCTATGAAGCAGCAACGCTACCCTACTGTATATGCCACTTTTTATGCCTTAAAAAGTAAATACTTCAGGGAAGAAAAATTATATAATACACAGTATGTTTCATATTATAGTCATGCATATTTTAAATAAGTATATTTAATGAACTAGATGAAGTAATTTTAAGAAGCATATACTAAAGCATAGAAATAATAAACCTTAAACTGTGTTCTTTTGATCTTTTCACACACACTAGAGTTGATATGACAGTTAAATGCACTGTTTCAGGGTATTTAATAAAGTACGCTTTGACAAATACAGCGATATAAATACAGTGGTATTAAATAAAATATACTTTGTCTGCATAAGCAATTATTCAATAAATAGAAACCAGTTACATTTAAATGCCTAAGCATTAATGTTCAGTTTAGGCATGTAAATATTTCATTTAATTGATTTTGTTTATTTGCAAGAATTTCACATTACCACTTTCCACTTACATAAAATACAGACACATATTTAAAAAAATATTCTTAATTAATTTCCTGCAGCAATTGTTAAATAAATTAAAATTCAATTATTAATCTATCATAACATTTTAGAACAGGCCCACAATCCGACATCAATCTTCAGGTTATTTTACATCTAGCTAGTCCTGACGGTTACACATATTACCACTCAAGGACTATGTTTCTCTTGGCACAATATTTGATTATGATCAAAGTGACGAATATTGTTTTCAGACCATACTGGCACTTACATAGATCACATTTTAAACAATACTCTGTTTTGATCACCTGCAAACAGTTTAATTACCACTCAAACACCTAGAACAGAAAAGATGGCCATCTAGTATCTAAGTAATGCCTGCATGAAAATGAATGAAGCAATTTATTTATAAAAAAAAAAACGACATGAAGCACTCTTATCCTAATGTCACTAGCTGCGTGACTCTGGATCACTGAATAATTAACAGAAATTCATGTGACTGAAGTTGTGAAATTGACGGTGGTGGCACAGTAGATGATGGCATTGGGCCACTAATTAAAAGAGTTTAAATCCAAGCATCTACCACCATTTGGGCTTAAAACAGCAAATATTATTTGGTCTGTTTTTAATCAGAATGAGTGTTTCGTGGGCACAATTTTTGTCATTGTGTTTTCGCAACCCAGATCGCGGTTGACGTGAGGGAGCGAGCTTCTGGATTTCAGTATTACTTGAAAAAGCTTACATGCCAAAGAAGGGAAAAACAGATAAAAAGGCAAAAATTATTTTAATATCCACCAGTTGAATATTTTGGTGTCCATTTCAGACAGGGGAAGAAAGCAAAAGGTTACAGTGTGTGCATGTTCACGACGATCTAGGAGAAGAGCTGAGGCCGAGGTGGACTACGCGGAACTAGAGTCAATAGATTTAGATCTACAAAGTTGCCACCTGTACCTTTACGTTGACCTGACAGGCATGCTTTTGTTTAAATATCCTTTACTAGGGAAAAAAAACATTTCCTGAAGTATCCTTCTACAGTAGAATAAAAAGCATATTTTAGAAGGAATTACTTGGTACATTTTAAATAATACATTTAAGTAGACATGAGCGGACGGTCTACTCCAGATGGAGCATACTAATAATTCTTAATCCTTAAATCTTCCTCGCCGCTTTTAAAATGATTTGTTGTAGTGGAAAAGTATGTCCATTCAAACTCTCCATATGCACAGGCCACATGTTAAGTAAAGGATCTGTGTCAGAGAGTCTAGCAAATGTATCAGCTAACATGGCTCGCCAGTCACTGCAACATCCAAATTGGTTCCGCTAACACCATTGGGAAGGAAAACATGGTTATTCAGTACCCTGATTGGTTACGGTAGTGCTTGAGGAAGTGTTGTTAAAGGCAAACGGAACAAACTCAACATTGCAGCTCTAAGACGAATGATAGCTTGAGGCATATTAACACAGAGAGGTTGGGTAAGAGGAGTGGACTATAAAGTTCGATTAAGAAATTGCTGTGCAGGTCTACAGCTTCACAGTTTGGATATCATGCATGTAATGAATCCAAGCAAAACTATATTTGGAATGTTCTCAGTGTTAAAGATATGAGAAAACACAAACTGGTCATACAGTAGATCAGTTTTACAGTCTGGCATTGAAGCCATCAGACATTAATTTAGATGATTCATTTCAAATGTCTTCTTAGTAAGGACATGCATTTTACCACATTCCACCACATTCAGCATTGAAAATAATAAAAAGCAGGTTACATGCACATGTTCCATAAAATAGCTACAGGAAATGCCCATGTTCCATAAAATGTTTGGCTGCAATTAGGCACCCCTAGCTTAAGAGCAAAGCTCCCATGTGCAGTGATGTCATATAATTAGGTCATTCATTCATTCATTTATTCATACATCTTCTATACCGCTTATCCTGTTCTGGGTCGTGGGAGCCTGGAGCCTATTCCAAGAGACTTTGGGCATGGACAAGGTGCCAATCCAAGGCACGCACATATATATACACACACACACACACACACACACACACACACACATAAACAGGAAGGTTCTTCTTAAGTCATTATCTGATTTGGTTGCATTAGAAAACAAATCGACAACAGAAAACACACCTATGTTTAATAGTGCAAGTAAGAGCATTTCCACACACACACACACACACACACACACACACACACACACACACACACACACACGCAATGTTACGACAGCTTATAGGACTGGGACTAATTATCGGTTTGGCCATAAGAAAACCACATGTTAGTGAGGCTATTTGAGAAAAAGGCTTCAATTTACTAGGTATCATAAAGATCAGACTAGGGAGCAATGGAAACAGGTCATGTAGTCTGATGATTCCAGATTTATCCTAGCCCAGAGCTAAGATAAATCATGGTCAGAAGGGAGGTCACAAGAGATGATGCATCCATCATGCAGAATGTCTACGGTACAGTAAGGCAGTGGGCGAGTTTACATGGACCTCAATGCTCTGGATATAGAACAATAGGCCAATCAGAAGAAAAATGCATCATGTACAGTAAACACCTCACTCAGAACAGCCTGGCCTGATCTCCCTATGAATTCTCAAATGGAATGAGAAGGGAGTTGTAAACCTTCCATTCATTAGGTACAGTATACTAGCCATGTAAACACTTGATCTGATTCTCTCTTGTTTAAATGAATATACTTTCTCTGGGTGTATTTTCCCCATGTAGGGGTTACCTTAGATAACATGACAAGTTTCCAGGAAGGAGATATTGTTTCCATTCCTGATTCTGTGAGACAAACTCTCTCCCACCAGTGTTTACATTCATCCACTGTCTCTGGCTGAGAAAGGGCAACTGATTACCTCCCCATTTCATGTGTAGTAAAGCATCTAATTGTAGATGAGACTGAATTCTTATAACCATAATGCAAAATCATAATCATAATGCAAAAGGCAGCACTGGTCAGGTCTAGGATCTGCAACATTGCTTTTTGATGAGCCATTTCATCATCTTTAGATTTGAATAGCCTTATATGGGCACATGGAATTTTCTCCCAATTACATTGTCTATATCTACTGTGTATCCTAATATGAGGAGTGGGGGTTATAATTATTTGCTAAACTTATTTCGTTTTAAAGTTCATTGTTAATGGGTTCTAATGAAGAGAAACATTGAGGAGAATCCGGTTCTCAGTAGATCAAGTTATAAAGTTAATGTCTAGTGGTTTCTTACTGATATTATTTAGTTGTTTATATAAAAGTATCATGGTATAAGGCAGTATGTAAATTTTTGCCTTATAACGTGATACTTTTATGCATAAATATATTCTTATATTTATTTTCATGCTTATGCATTGTTTTAAATGCAATCTTAAACTTTTTTGGGGAAGATGTTGTAATAAGCCATTCTGGGTTTCTTACCAAAACATTCAATATGTTTACATGCGCAGTTAAATTGAGCTGCAGTTATTGCTCGACTAGGCCATTTAAGTGCACTACTGTCCTTGTCCCAGTGTACAAGTACAGGAGGCTAATCGATTTATTGTCCAAGTATGTCCGACTTTGCTACGATAGATAGCGATATGTCCCCTTTCATCTTGTTAGTATTGGACCTTTTCCCAGGTGGCCTATTACATCACGGACCAAACAATCAACAAACAACTTAGCTACGGGCAAACTTTAAAGCGGTGAAAACACTCTGTACATTTCATACGTGCTGAATGCTTTGCTTTTTGTGCACGAGATGCATGCTATCCTTTGGGTTTATGGTGTCACCCAAAGGCAAATGACACTGCAGCATTGTTAGCAGCTTCTTCTTCTGTTATGCATTTTGTTCAACTTCTGGGTCAATACTCATGGCGGGAACTATGGAGCAGGCTCACATTTCTGTGCCCGACTAAGATTTACATGCAAGACTAGCTCGACCACCATCTAGGTGTGCTAGTCTGGTTTTCAGAAGTTCGATTTAGTACTATATCATACATGTTTACATGTATTTTTAAAAAGTCATGCTTTAGTCGGACTAACATGAAGCCATGTAAACATGAGTCCTTTTCTATATCCTAGTGAAATTTTTTTTTTACCAACACTGTAGTATTTTTTTGCTTTTGATGTGATATCACATATACTAAAAAAACTACTTGGCCATTAGATACATTTTTGCTACATTTTATCCCTTACGATATCCCTTAAAGTGTCCTAGTCCAAACCTCCTTTCACTTAATAATGCCCCTATGCACAAACTGAGATTCATGAAGTCATGGTTTACCATGGCTAGAGTGTAAGAAATTGAGTGGCTCTGACCTCAACCCCTCTGAATACCTTTGGGATGAATTAGAAAGACAGCTGCACTCCAGACCTCCTTGCCCAGCATCGATGCTCGACCTTTCCCACTTTTATGTCTGAATTGGCAAATTCCCACAGCCGCTTTCCAAAATCTAGTGGAAGGTGTTTATAAAAGGGTTGAGGTTATAACAGCAAAGGGGTGACTGCAGTACCTCTGGAATGGGATGCTCAATAAGCACATATTGGTGTAATGGCCAATGGGCCACAAAATTTATATACACCAAAAATAATGTAAGAACAAAATCATTTTACCCACATTATTGTACACCAATAAATTAATACAGCCACAAAAAAAACATACTTTGAATTCATTTTTAATGTTAATTGTTCGCACAAATATAATTTGTCTACATGCAGAGCTATGTTTTACTAACATTTACGTTTCAATTTTTACTTAGATGATTTGCAGTTACATTAATCTACTTGAATAAAATATGCACAGTCTTCTCTGACAGTATTGGAAGAGCAAGACCATTTATACACCTTAAAGACAAAACTGAATATGTGACAGTAAAGCAGATTTTTATCTTGTCTGATATTTATATCTACAGTAGATGTGTTTAACGACTTATAATATGGTACCTTTGGTGGCAGAAACAATTAAAGTAAAGCAACAGACGGTCTAAAGTAAATAGCACTTATTTTATGCATCAAGCCAGCATCCTATTGGCATCACCAAACCCTTGTATACTGTTTTGCGTGTGATGTTTCAGGGTTGGATTATAGATTCTTTTAGTTGTTGTTTGTTTTAGGGGTTTCTCTCTTTCACCTCGGCAGGAGGTGAAATTAATGCTTTATAGGGTTAAGGTTTAGAGATTGATTTGGCCAGTTTAAAGCCTTCTATTTTCCCACAACAAAGTCCTTTATTATTGTTGGCATACACTTGCGGTCACTGTCTTAATGCTGCATGATAAAGTTCCTCCCAAACTAATTTGGTGCAATTGATCCCTGTAATTTGGCAGATTGAACGTTACTCGATTCTTTCTCATAAATCATCAGTTAATATAATAATATAGTGAGCCTGTTCTATAAGCAGCCATGCAAGCCCAAGCCATGATGCTGCTCATGCTTGACTGATACGTTATATGTGTAGGATCAAAAGTAAACACTTTCGCCACGCTTTGGCCTTTCTATCACTTACAGGTTGAGGTTCATCATGATTCCATAACTTTGTGGCTCATCTCTGGGTTTCTTTGCTTATCCAATCTGGCCTTCCCATTCCCTTTTGCAGATGGGAGGACTGCATCTTATGGCATGGCGTCTATATTTCTGTTCTTGAAATAGTCTTATATGGTGGATTGTGATACCTTCACCCATGCCCTGTGGAGGCTGGTGGCGATGCCACTGTACTCAATGGTTCTGTCATCAACTGCTGTTGTTTGCCTTGGCTGACCTGTTCCAAATCTTCTTGTTATTACAGGAGTGGTTTCTTTCTTTTTCCTCACATTATGTCATGTCGTATTGGCTGGGCCCAATGCCTGTAAAATTTCTCCCAAAAACAGCTTTCCTGTCTTCATGTTGGTTTATCCTTTTTAACAAATGCAGTCTTAAGAGACAAATACCAAGCCTCAAACCAAGACTGGATATTCAGAGTTATTCATTGTGTAATTAGTCAGTTAGCACTCCAAATTCATATTCATAGATACAAATCTCACTGCTGGTTTGCGTCACAGTTGAATGCTGTGTTTCCTCCAGGTACTCCGGGTTCCCAAATGACATCGTTGTAGGCTGACTGGTGTTTCCAAATTGCGCTTATTGTATTGTCCGTAGGCAGGGTTTCCTCTGCCTTGTATGCCGAGCTCTAGAGCCATCCAGGCCTCCAGACCGTACAGTACATGTGATAAGCTGTAAATTAATAATTAATTAAAAATGGGTGGGTTCAAACAAAGGTACCATGGTCTAGGTTGTTAAATCTGTCTTACTATATATATATATATATATATATATATATATATATATATACATATACAGTGGTGTGAAAAACTATTTGCCCCCTTCCTGATTTCTTATTCTTTTGCATGTTTGTCACACAAAATGT
>JAOVVA010000024.1:10015307-10034465 GCA_028565275.1 Leiocassis micropogon
ATACTGTATATATACATATGTGTGTGTGTGTGTGAGAGAGAGAGAGCGAGAGAGAGAGATTTAACAACTAATGTTATTTGACTCTTCATTAAAAAATTTTAAAAGGCTTAGGCAGTTGGTATAACCACGCTAGCAAAGGCACCCATATTCGATTTATTATAATAAAAATACACAAAACAGTATGATGTGCCTGTCACTACCATCAAAGACTCATATGTAAAAATCTGAACAAGCCAGAGAACACGTTTGGATACTAAAGGGGACTATTTAATGCTTATAATTGCTGTGCTGTTGCATTGCCCTGGATGCCCTGGACCAAAAATCTTATTATGAAATAAAAGTGTTTATAAATTGACAAAGAAGGCATTGTGACTATTAATATGTGTCTAGTTTATGAAATAGCAATGTTCCCCTTTTCTCCCTCCCTCATTTCGGTCCGAACCAACAGCCAGGCTTCCACTTGGTAGAATACCAGAGCTACCAAACAAAGAGGCAATTAAAGCCAGCATTTTTAACCTTACAAAGCCACATAAGCAGGCACCTTTGAGTAAACTGCAATCTACCATAATCAGCATGTAAGATCACACCCACTGATAGCATCGTCAGGAATTGAACTTGTGATCCTCGGACAATAGGGTGAATGCTTTTCTTTTGCATCACCCAGGAGCCCAGAAAACTGCAATCTTAAACTAGAGAGGTACATTTTATGAAGAAAATTTGAGTGGTGCTTGCTGTGGCAAAACTCGGGCCAGCCCATATCCCTATGACCATGGGATACACAGTGAGGATCAGTTTCAAAACTTCTATAGAAATTACCATAGCAGGAAATGCAACTGTGAGCACTTCTTTCAATAGGGAGTACCATCCCCATTATATGTCAATGGGGTAAATTTGGGCACCACTTGTGCTCTACAACTTATACCCTTTTGTAGGGTATGTTCTGGCACAGCTTGCAAACCTCTTCAAATTACGAAATTCTTGCTCTTTGCCAGAATCCGACAAAATTGGTATAAATGTTAAGTCTGTGGGATTTTTTGGGGCAATTTACCGCCCACCCCTTAGAAAAGTTATAGCACCCCATTCCCGAATAAGCTGCACGATTTGACACCTCATTCATGGGTCTACGACAAAGGAATAATACCAGATAACAGAAAAAAGAATAATAAGCCTGAGAGATAACAATAGTAATGCTTCGCTTCGCAAGCACCACTAATAATAGATAGTAAAATTAAAGTACTTAATAAAGATAAATAAGCAGACAAAAAAACAAACAAAAAGGTTTTCTTTTAATATTAATTTATTTCATTCACAAGTTTTATTTTAATCTTCACACTTTTTTTTAGCTTTTTATTCTGGCTCTTAATGGCTCTTAATGTACAGCAACTTATGCCCAACACCAACTAACCTAACATTTATGCCCATCACCAACTAACCTAACATTTATGCCCATCACCAACTAACCTAACATTTAAGTGAAATAAACTTGAATTTATTATACTAACATGACACAAAAATGCAATACCTACTGCATGTAAACACTCGATGCCTAACAAAAAGGGACATTCACCCAGCCCCAAAATATCAGGGATTTTCAAGTCTTGTCCTATAGTGAACAGTAGCATGATTTCCCTGGTTTAAAGGTATTAGGTGGAATGACAGAACTTTTAACATAGTATTCTTAGAGCTAATAATATAGCGCTAGCTAATGACACAATAATTAATCACAACTAGATAACTATTCTAATTGTTGTATGTCAGCTTTTGTATCCACTTTAAGAAAGAAAATCACATAGAGAATTGTGCCATTAACCCATTCTGAAATACAACATATGCATTTATTCTCAGAATGTAATTAACAACAACTTTTTTTTTTTTAAATGTACACTTCTATGGCTAATATCTATAAGGGCTATAACTGTATCTGAGAGAGACTGAGACTGAGACTGTGTACATTCATGGAGCTATAATGGACTATCAGCTCATCCAGAGTATATTCCTGCCTTGTGTCCAGTGTTCCCAGGATAGGCTATGGATCCTCTGATACTCTAACCAGGACAAAGCAGGTAAAAGTTTTTTTTTTCTTAATATGTCCCAAAAACTTAGTCTGATCAATCTGTTCACTGAGAGTTAAAATATCACTGCACTAGTACCACATATAGTGTTAATCATCATATAAACAGCTTTTCAACACAGGTTTTGTGACTGATGAGAATTTCTTTCTTAGATCATGTGCATAAATAAGCATTTGATCATCATCACTCTTTGATTTTGATTTTGTTTCAGTCTCAGGAAGTCAAAGAAGTAACATATTTTTGGTAATGCCAATTAAACCTACTAGTCCTGCTGTCATCTCTGTCAATTTAGCAACAGCATCCCAAATATGAAAATTCACCTACACACATTTTCACATCAGTAGCATAAAAAGTGTATGGAGCCCTCATAATGCAGTGATAAGATAAATGAGATACTTTAAAAAGAGGGAAAAAATAAAAATGGAAGGGCAAGACCATTTTTGGTTACTGAGGTTAGAAACTATAGTTCATACCATACCAACATATTTTCATAATACACTTTGATAGGCAGATTATATCCATTAATAGTAGGTCTCTTTTTCCACCCAACCTGTGAAAAGAACAAACGAAATTACTAAATAATATTCTGTTCGTGGTTCACAAAGAAAGAAACAACTGTGACACACACAGAGTGAGTCAAAAATTATTTGCGCTCCAGTTATATTAAAACTTCTGTTTTATCAGTGCTTTACGTTCAAGGCTACTGTCTCCCCAGTCATGCTGGCCAAGTGTGAACATCAGTTCATTTGTAACTGTGTAACTGTGGTATAAGAAAAATGGATAGTCCAGTTATGAATTACACAAAAGAAGTGCAATGATTAGCTTTTTGTGGTCTGATGGTGTATCTGGTGCAGTTACTTATCAAAGACTTTGTGTGCAGGATTTATTTTTTTGCCAAGAAGTGTGTTTAAATGGATAGGGAAAAAACCTGTTGGGTCCCATTCTAGTAAGACTACAAGGACAAAGATTCTCTTCTGATGAAGAAGTGATGACAGTGGTGCATTCGTGGCTCGCAGCTCAGACTAAAACATTTTTTAATGAGGGAATTTGCTTTTGCATGTTTCCCTGGAATCCTGACAGACTCTATTGTCCCATTGGCTGATCACTTGCCAATATGTCTGAGTTGGATGGTTGAATGTTGGTCCTTGAAACCTTTTCTTAGAGCATCGTTTATTCTTGTTCATTCTTTGAGTTTGAACATTTACTTGGGAAATGTGTTTTACTTTATCAAGAAACATGTTCAGTCCAACAAAGTTGGTGACATTTGATGGCAGATTTGAAAAACATTTGATCTGGATGTTCAAGGACTTGCACAGGATGTATCCTTGTCATTTTGTCCACCTTGTTAATTTTGTTCATTAACTCATTCATTACACTCGTGTACACATGTCCATCAATAACCACCAAGACAAGATGCATGTCCACTTTGTTCATTTAGTTATGTTTACCATTGTCCTAGGTTTCCTATGGCTAAATTTGCTAGGAAGCATAAAGATTGGACTTTGGAGCAATAGAAAAAGGTCATGTGGTCTGATGAGTCCAGATTGACCCTATTCCAGAGTCTTTGGACCTGTATTCAAAGCCCTAGACATCTTCATCACAGACTTCTTAGCAGATGGAATCATTTATCCTTACCTCTGCAGGTTCAGAATTCTTTTTATTGGTGAATGGGTGGGTGGGTGGGGGCTGGGGGGAGTGCACTTCCACTTATTCCACTTCTTTTTATCTAATGCACTTAGGAATTGAGGCATTGATTGGAGGGGGCCCAAGGACTATTCATAGGTGAGACGGTTGAAAGCACACCCTGTTTATTTTCCTGTAAAAGCTACAACTAGATAAATGTTGAATGATTTAATATTGTATTGTTGGCCCAACCTCTTATAGTGGTATTTGTTGAGACAACAGGTAACATTATGTTCTTAAAAACTTTGGAGACACAGACTGAATGAACTAAAAAATCAAGTGAATCCAGGTCACTTGAAGGTGAATCCAGCAATTCACCTTCATTGAGATGCTTCGTTGAGATTTTATAGGAACCCCACCCCTTCCACCTGCTGGACTGACGCTATCAAACTGCAGTAGGGAGGTGAAGGTGGCTGTTTTGTGAACTCCTTATTCTGGGTAAGTATTTATTTTTTCTTTTTTAATAAAATCTGTTTTGGTTAGCTTACGGGTTTTTTAGACAATTAACAGTATACAATATATAGGTGATGCTGGTAGTGTGTTTCCTCTTATCGTAATACTGAGGCACCCTGACATTATTGAGGCGAGCTTACTGTAGTTAATGTTAGGCTTCATGTTACTGTACTGTATAGGGGTTAGTGAGCTAAACTTTTACAACTGTGTATATCTTTTTTGACCACTTTGCCCTGACTTTTGCCCAGCAACAGCATCTTGCTTCACCCCAGCACACACAGTGAGCGGTTCAAGAAAACCGCTTTGCCTTTTCAAGTTTCAAGTTTCGTGAGTGGTTCAAGAAAAACCCTAAAGTGTTTAACAGTTAAGGAGAAGCGTCACTTCATTACCCAGTAAGTTAAATTATATAAAATTTTCCATGTTAATTTGGCTTCAGAGTCGCTAATGCTCATCTACGAGTGTTACATTGGTTAACTTACAGTATATGAATAAAAGCTGAATTGAGTAATTGCTTGATATTATCAGAATGGGGGAAAAAGATAAATATAACATAGATGAGGTCACAGCCATCAGGTGACAATTTTGCTATTAGCACTTGGCTAGGAAATGAGCAAATGGGAATATGTCAGTAAATACTTCTGAAGTCAACCACAGTAGAAAACACAACAAAGCAGAACTCATATTAATCAAGTGTGATTTGCTCACCTCCTGGTCGCCGCCTCAGAATAAATTTGCGAATTTCATCATAGACGAAGATGAGCAGGCTGTATGGAAAAGCACAGAACCACCAGTATACCCTACAAGGAGAGAAAGTAGAATAGAAAGACAAAGCAGAGAGAGTGAGGGATTTAGAAAATAGGGGAGGGGGGGAGATGAGGGGATAAAACTACACAAGCAATTCAGACTCCTTGTATCATTCATAACATAGTATAGAGTGTGTCCATGATGTTCACTTCAACACAAAAATGTTTTTGAGACATAAAAAAATATTTTTGCCATGTGTAGTTTTATATATTGATATGACAGTATGTCTATGTTGCTGCGATAAATTATGTTACGGAATACTGTTTAATGTGTTTAACCTAAACATACCAATATTTATCATTATTTATCATTATGTATTATAGTTCAGCTTCAAACATTTTATTTAATTTTGTGTTTATTCAGTGAATGATAAAAAAAATAGCTCTTTACTTTATTTAGGCATTTTTTTTATTTTTTATTTTGAAAAACAAAAAAAGTCAAAAGGTTTTATTTTCATTAAAACTAGGTTAAGGTACACTGCCCGAAAACAAAAAAAAACAAAAAAAAATCACCACTTCAGAAGGGTCAAATTATTGGTCTCCATCAAGTACCAAAAATCAACTAAGCAGATTAGAAATTACTGGAATTACTTTAAGAACTGTCCAACACATTACAGTGCTGAACCCATCAACTTTATAGAAGAAATATGGGCGGAGAAAAATCATGACTGGAGATCACTTAAATGCTTAGTAAAGATACATAGTAAAAATAAAAAAACACTTAAATTTGCCAGGAAGCATAAAGGTTGGACTTTGGAGCAATGGATAAGGGTCATGTGGTCGGATGAGTCCAGATTGACCCTATTCCAGAGTGATGAGTGCGATAGGGTAAGAAGGGAAATGCATGAAGCAATGCTCGTCATGCATATTGCCCATTGTACAGTCTCTGGGGGCAGTGTTATGATCTGGGGCTGTTTCAGTTGGTTAGGGCTAGTCTCATATTTCAGAATTCAAATAGGCAAGTATAGTTCTGGGAGCATGTGGAATAATTTTCACACATGAATTTACCACCACACTGTGCAATGTAATCAAATGCTAAAGGCGGTCAATGAAATCTTGGAGTGTGTGACTTTTTTTAACATCGGAATTGTATTAATAAGCTGTAATAAGGAATTATTAATATATGAATCAAAGGCAAATGAGAAAGAGGGCGAGAGAGAGAGGGAGATACTGCTGCCTGTCTTACTTGAGTGGGTACATGCGCAATGCAACATCCATTCCAGGGCAGTAGGACAGGAAGGCAGCAAGGGCTGTCTCAGCAAACAGGCCGAAGATCAGAATCTTATTTCTACAGGACAGGAAATTAAATGAGGTTATATCTGGGCTGACACTGAAAATCTTTTTCTATGTTCTTAACAGTCTTGAGACAAGCATGACAATGTCATCGGCAGAAAAATGTGTCTAATCTTTTTATGTTATTTATTTTTCCTAATAGTTCATTTATTTGTTTTCCCAACACATACACAGTTATTTTTTCTCATACATTCTCAGACCACATACTTCATGCCCTGCTGAAAAAGGGAATTTCTGCGTGTTTTGCAGATGATGAGGTCAGCCCACTGCACCACCACAATGCTAACGAAGAAGGATGTGTGACAAGTAAACTCTACTATCTTGCGCTGCTCGTAGGTCTGAAAAAAAAAAACACACAAAAGAGCACAAACAGAAATAAGTAATACAGTTTTACTGAAAATCTTTAAGTATGCCTGTGTTTTCATGCATAATCTGGATAATCTGTGTGTTGTTGTGGACAAATAGACATGTATTAGTTTGCATTGTGAATATTACTTGGGGGGATTGGAAAATTAACATTGAGGTTCTGTGTGAGAATGGCAGAATTTTGAGCAGGAAGTGTGGTCACCTCTGTGGCAGGTGCAGGTCATTGTGCGAGAAGCAGATGTTAAAGGGGTATTGTATTTGGAGAAGCTGTGCATTACAAATTGAAATAACACCCATGCCTCATGCTATTAATTTGACAACTGAAAGAGAAGTGGAGACATCTGCTATGTGAAATACTGCTATTTATACAGCAAAGAAATCACAGCTATGTTAAATAATGAAAGTATTTCCACACACAATTTGAGAATAACTCACAGCATTGGTTCTAAACAGCTGTGATACTAATCAGAGGCTGCAATTTGCTAGATTGGGCTTTAAGACATGTCAGAATAAGAAGTGAAGAAATGCACCCAGCATGCATAGGGTCGTCATGCATACAAGTCTCTGAGATGTAGTGTTGTTGTAGTGAAAGTCCAAACCTCAACCCAATTAAAATGCTGTGGAGAGACCTTAGGAGAGCATATGCAAATTATATATGCATATGCAAATTGTTAAAAATCCAAATGAACTAAAGCAATTTTGCAAAGAACAATGGCCCGAAACGTTTTGAAATTTGGACGTTTGGATTTTCTTACCAGAAACTATTGCTTTAAATTGCTTTAAAAAGTAGTGCATACATTGTTTTTTCTTTTTACCTTCATTTTTCATAAATAAATAATGGCACAGTGAAAAAAGTTGTTTGTCTAAGGTTGTATTTTCCTAATACTAATGCATATTAACGTATTTGCCTACATGCAATGCATGCTTGTGCCAGCACAATAATCAACATGTAGAACCTGCATGAACGAACATTTATTCTATGACACTCCATCAGTGATTTTTTTTTTGTTTGTAAGAGAAAGTGTCTGTAGGTCTGTGTTTGTGTGCACATGAGCTTATACCCATTGCTGCCCATAGCTGTCCTCAACATCGTTGACATTGCGGTCATCCCAGTCAAGTCGCAATCCCAGAAGTCTATACGGCAGAAATCCATTCTCCGCCAATATAACAAAGTAGGTAAAGAACCCAGCTAAAGCCTGGATCATACCTACAGGAACACAAATTAGTATAAAAAGGCAATAAGTTAAAGATGAAAGAAAAATGTTGGCTGTCTTATGGTGTAGGGAACATTTTGCTGTCCTAGTTTTCACCGACTTTTCCACTTAGAAGAAAGGGGTACTGCAAACCAGCATGAAATATTCTGACTGATTGCCTTTATCCACAGATCAGTCAGAATACAATATGCATATCCACTGCGTACAAGCCATCACTGAATTATTTGATGAATATAAAAAATATTGTAAATCAAATAATGTGGCCTTCACAGTCATCAGATGTCAAGTCAACTGAACACCTATGGGATATGTGTTTATGTCTGCATCTTTCATTGGTTTATTGGACAGCTGCATAAATTGATTTACCCCAAACCCAGGGCCCACTGTGAAATCACTCTTTTATGTAATGAATTAACGAATTCCACAAATCCAAGGAAAGTGTTTACTAATCTATGCACTTCCAGAAGAAACAGTCTGCCCTCTGCCCCCTTTGTGCAAATAATGCTGCCACATACAATTTTAAAAAACCCTCAGGTCTCATCTGATGGACAGTCAGCACAGAGACCATGGTCTGTTTGTGCAGAATGGGGCTATGTAACACTGTCTCTGCAGTGTCATTCATACCAGTGACAGCAGTTGGCAGACATGCAGCCATAGATTTAAACAGTTACGCACAACTTGAACCAAAGCCTTTCCATTTATCCATGAAGTGTACAGGGTATACAGTAAGCTTTCTGGCTTTTCACAAAAAAAATAAGAGGTCATTCCTTGTTGTGGCTGTACAGCATGTAATGAAGGTGATGAATAGACAGAGTATTTTCATCACCTGTTACCAATGACATTATGCTGTAATTATAGTAGGGCTCTGGAAGTGACATCTATTCAGGTTTTAAACAATTTGGATAGAATCCAGAAAACCGTAAAAAATTAGAAAAATCCAAAGGTTTATGATTACAGAATTAGAACTAGCCCCAAAAACAATATTCTATAGAAATTACATCTCATTCATTCATTCATTCATTCATTCATTCATTTTCTATAGCCTACAGCTTATCCCAGGAGACTTCAGGCACTAGGCGGGGTACACCCTGGACAGGGTGCGAGTCCATTTCAAGGCACACACACTATGGGCAATTTGGGAATACATGTCTTTCGACTGTTGGGGGGGCGTATTGCCCGAAGGAAACCCACCAAGCACATGGAGAACATGCAAAACTCTCCGCAAACTGACCCAAAACAGGAATCGAACCCTTAGCCCTGGAGGTGTAAGGTCACAGTACTAATCACTACATCACCATGCCACCTATAGAAATTATGGTGTAGTTCAATTCATATGTACTGTAGCAAAACTCATTTAATACCCACCTCATTTGTGAATACTTTACATTGCTTATTACTAGGCTTCCAACATTGCAATCACAACAGGAGTTACTACATGCTGCATCTACTCACATGTCTGTCACAGTTTGTGCATTTTTGCATGATTCCAATGGAGATATCTTTTGAGAAATATTAACTCTGGTGACTATTTTTAAAATCTGTTTATAATATTTAAAATTGCAAAACAAAAGATGAAATTGAGTACTATGCACGTTCAGCACCAGAAACACCCACAATTTTATCTTGTTTTCTTTAGAGCTATTCTTGTCTATCCTACAAGCGACAAAATGAAGTGATATGGCAGATAAACACTTTACTAACATTTAATACAATAATGACACAGTAGTTTTGGAAATACTGGAAGAAAATATGTATATGTGGTTGTGTTAACATGGTAAAACATTGCTCTGTGAAGGGAGTGAGAGTCAGAAAAGTGGGAAAGAACACACATTAGCAATGAATGTGGCTAATTAGTGTCTGTGTGTTGCGGTAAACAGGAATAAATATAAAAAGGAGATCAGAAGAACAAGTGTATGTGGCGTTGCAATTAAAAGGAAAAAAAACTTCACAGGAAAAACTTGAAAAAGACAGTCCAACCCCAGAGCAATTACAGCCATGGTTCCAAGCACTGTTTGCTCAACATCTCCAGAATGCCTTTTGCATGTTGTCTTCCTATCACTTGGTTCCTCGAGGTTCAAGGTTGGGTATCCTTGGTATGGGGTGTTCAAGAGCCTCCAGTGCCCCTGAAGGAGGTTATCTGCCTGGGGAAGGACTATCTGACAGTATGGCATGGCCAGAAAGAATGTACTCTTCTCTTTTACTCTCTTTCTCTTTTCGTTCCCTTGATGTTTCCCTACCCCTGGGTCATGGAGAAGGTGTCTTTTCCCTCTGAAGCTTGTGCCATGAATCAATGTCTCCCCTTACTCTTACTGTCTGCCCCTCCCTCCATCCCCTGTGTTTGTCTCCCCTTCCCCGCAGATAGACAGTTCCACTCCTCTGATTATTCCACAGGTTATAATCAGACCTCGATCCACCATGGTCTGTTGCAATGTGGGGAATTGGGTACAAAGCAAAGGGTGCAAGCTTCATAAACTGCTCAAACAGTCAGGCACAGCTCGCTTTCACTTGACACTGGATCTCACTTAAAGATAAGGGGATATCCATCCATTTGTGGCATGAGCAGTGGCACCCACAAATTTATGAGATAGCAGAGCTGTCTAGAACCCATGACCAAAAAGGAGGAAAGACAGTTTCTGGGGCTGGCAGGCTATTATGGTACTGTAGGTTTGCGAATAACTATTCACATGTCAGCAGCCTGCTGACCATTGTTACTAAAAAGGTGGCTCCAGATCAGGTCCAGTGAATGGAGTCATGGCAACAAGCTTTTGTGCAGGTTAAAGCAGCACTCTCTGATTTCTCTCTCCTCCCTTTTATTATATAGTGACACCTCAGCTCAAGGGCTGAGGGCATTGGTGTCCCAGGTGGTAAAGGAGTGGAATGCCCCAAGCTGTATATCAGCTGTTAACTCTCAGTGCAGAAGTGTAAATACAGGAGTATAGAGAACCATCAAGTGGGTGAACCTCACTCTCTATTACTACCTACTGGGGAGATCCTACACCCTCTGTTCACACTACATTCCATGTCAGTTACTCCACTGCATGAAAGATGACAGGGTGCAGATCACCCGTTGGTAACTAGTGCTCCAACCCTTTAAATTTGAGGTGATGAGGGTATGTGGCTTTGTGAAGGGAGTAAGAGTCAGGTAAGTGGGAAGGAATGCACACTTGCTGATAATGTGGCCAATTAGTGTTAGTGTGTTGTAGTGAACCAGAAAAAGTATTAAGAAGAGAGCAGAGCAGGAGAATATGAGACCAGAGCTCTGGAGAGGGTGGCAATGTGTGTACATATGTGGTTTGGCAATTAAATGGAAAGTCAACCCATAGCAAACCCTTCTGTCTGCCCATCATCTCCCTGACCATGTGTCTGAAGTGTGTATTTTGGAGGTAATTGTGTAAATCCCATTTTGTAATCCCACAATAAAAACTACAATGATGATTGAAAAGGGAATATTTTTTTTAAAACTTGCATCTTAATCTTGAGCTAAAATGTAAAAAAGTAAAACACCTACTAATTGCATTCATCAGGTTCTAAGGGTTAAGAGGATTGCCTCAATCATTTGCCCTGACTTAAAATTTCACAGTGGAACAAATATGATACGGAACCCCTGCTTTTTTATTTTTGGCATATACAGACTTGCCCTTGTGTGTAAGCATGTGTCTTACCAATCTGCCCATATGCCATACTAATGAGTCTCTCGTTGACCAATTTGTCAGTTTTGGGGTTTCTCGGTTGACGCTTCATAATGTCACTTTCTGCTGACTCATAAGCCAGAGAAATGGCAGGAACCTGGAAGAGAAAGGGGGGACGAGATGGAGAGGGAGAAAAAGAGAAGAAAAGAAAATGTGACAGTGCCCCTGGGCAGCAGCAGTAGAACAGCAACAATTATATAATATTGAATTTTGTGTATTTGTGTGGCTGCGACACACAGAACAAGTATTTTTTTCGTCCTCTATGTCACATAAGAGGTCAAAGGACATTCGTAGATTGAATGAAATGATGAAGACAATTGAAGAAAATGAAGAAAGTGACAGGGTGTGACAGCAATCTTGTGTCTGTCAGTCTGACACATATTTCTAGACTGAATAGAGATCACTGTTATCTTACCTGGGGCAGAGGTTTTTGTAACTGAGTATCTCTCTTTCTTTTTCTTTTTCTGTGTGTGTGTGTGTGTGTACTCAGGCACGCATTTGTCTCTTACCATGTCAGTTCCCAAGTCAATGCAGAGGATGGTGACAGTGCCCAGAGGCAGAGGAACACTAGCAATGATGAAGAGGAGGAATGGAGAGATCTCAGGGATGTTGCTGGTAAGAGTGTAGGCTATCGACTTCTTCAGGTTATCAAAGATCAAACGACCTTCAGGAGATAGACAAAAGAGATGATACAGATAACTCCATAAGTGATCTTTTTCTTTAACAAAAATCTTGAAGACAGAAATAACAGAAGTCCCACAATCTACATTTTCAAGCTCAGTTAAAGTTTGCAGGTGAATACCAAGAGAAAATGCTTTGGTCATAGGTATGTTTGGAGAAATACAGAGGCGAGGTATTCAACCCCAAAAACACTGGACCAACTGTTAAGCATGGTGGTGGTAGCATTATGCTTTGGTCAATATGCTGACAGCATTATACTGTCTACCAAATAACAAAGAAGAGACTTCTTCAGCATTTTTCAGCACAACCTCAAACTATAATCTAGACAGATGAAACTTGTTAAGTATTGTATGTTTATTTTTGACCCTGCATGTGCAATTTTGACCCTGTGTTGATTTTAGAAAACCAAAAATACATGAAAGCATAATATATGCACATCAGAAATGTGAAGAAAAACCAAATATGAAAATGTGCCTGACTTTTCCAGCGTCTAAATGTTTGTTTATAATGAGTAATGACGTCAGCTTCTGTCCACCTGACTATGTAGAACACAGTTGAATAAAGTTACATCTCCAACCACTCAAACTGAGATGCTATACTATAGACTAATGCATGATTACGGTATGCAGCTGACTTTCAGCAGCCTATTACGGGGTTTATATTGAAAATTGGCTAGATAAAGTCTTAAGCATAAGTCAGGTGTGAAAGCTGCTCAATTTAGTTATGTTTAAGGCTTAATCTTGTTTATTAATGTTGTTCCGAGCCACTGCTTTGTACTTTTGTAAAGAAAACATGACCATGGTTTGAAGGACAATATGAATAAGCAATCGGTTTTTGCTATGTAGTGCAGTTCATAATTATATAAATTAAAACTTCAGTCCTTCATGTGGAAAATAAACATTTTTTTGCAAAATAATTAATCATAATAGCCATATTTATGTATTTAATACCACTACAAGTCTTAATATTTCTTTGCATTTTTAACCTTCTCGTTACTCTCTTTATCTTACCCTCCTCCACTCCTGTTACAATAGATGCAAAGTTGTCATCCAGCAAGATCATGTCAGCTGCTTGTTTGGAGACATCAGATCCTGCTATTCCCATGGCAATGCCGATGTCAGCCCTCTTCAGAGCAGGAGAGTCATTTACCCCATCACCGGTCACTGCCACTATAGCACCCTACAAATGTAAGCAACAGTTACACTCCGGCTCTATTCTAATGTCAATAACCATTAAACTTTAATTTCTTCTTCCATTAGAAGTATTCCCAAAAAAATCATCCAAAAAAAGCCATACCACAAAGGCCTACCATTTTATAAAAGCAGAAATGTACTGTAGAGTTTCTTGAGAAGACAAGTGGGCAAACTTCACCTATTTTTTTCTGAATTAAACCCAGCTGCCCTGCACTACATCAGAGCAGAATTGTCTCTCTCTCTCTCTCTCTCTTTCGGCTCATGTTTTTGTTACTCTGGACAAGAGATGCACCGTGGTAGATTAATTTACAGACCATATCAGAACTGTCTGTCAGAATTCCTCTTCAGTCACCTGTAGTCACCTACTTAAATTCTAATCTTAGATAATCTTCCCTGGAGGACTGTACCACGAAGGAGGCTAGTAAACATTGGGCTTTCAGTATGATACTGAGGTTATAGGTTCAATTTTCTCTACTATAAATAGGGCATTGACTTCTGGTGACTTCTGAAGTAAATCAGCATTTTAAAGAATCTAAATTATTGGTCATTATAAAATCTTCCATTGCTGGGCCAAAAAACAGGTCTAATATTTCATTGGTCCTCTTTTAGCTTTGATTATGATGTGCATTTACCATGGCATTGTTTCAACAAACTTATTTTTATATTTATATTTATACCCATCCAGGATTGCATAAATGTTTGGCCAAGATCTTGTATTGATGATGGAAGCGTTGAACCACTCCGTAAACTTCACATAACATTGCTGAGCATAGACCTGACCAACCAAAGCACCCCCAGATCCTAACACTGCAGAAGCTAGTATAGTTGGCAAATTGTCTTTTTTATTAGCCTCACTAGCAAGTACTCATACAGTGTGGTATCAAAAAGTTTTGAGGTTTGCGCGTCATAGATCCGTCATAGCACCAGTTGCACAGTTCCTGATGTACACAGAACGATGTCTTTTGCCACACTGACTTATGACGGTTGACACTTACTGTGACTGTGCATGCAGCCTTGTGCTGCCATATGTTGGCATGGTACAAAACACGAAACCTTTTGATACCACCTTGTAAGTATTTGCTTATTCTTATTCAAATTGTGACTTTTGGCTGGGAAATGTATTTTTTGTGCTATACAATAGCACTTTAGAATGGGACACGGAGTACAACCTCTTGCAAGTTAAGTCAATCAAATTGTAAATTGAACAGGCAGAATATTAGAAAATCATTAGGAAAATGTTGAAATTTAATGTTGAAACATACTTCACTAATAATCTAAATATGTCTTAATATAGCATTATGTTTTTTTTCCTTTGCAGAAAAGATCACTAAATGAAATAATAATTCATCAAATAAATACCAAATCCACCAACTAATATTTGATCCATTGATTGTTCTATGGTGAAATGATGCACCAAAATCAGGGAGTCTCTCCTTTTTAACTATGATTATACCATGCAGCACTGCAACACTTGCCTAAGCTGGGTCTACAGTTAACAGTCTTAAACTATTTAAGCATGATCTGAGAATCCAAAAGATTATTTCTGTCTTGACTCTCTTAAATGATTCCTGAGATCCAGGCAGTGACTCTTTATATGAAGTCACCATCAAGACATTCTGGCAGGCATACCCTCTGACTCCAAGCACAAAATAAGATATCAGTATTCATAACCAAGCTCTTATACAAATCGGTGATAGAGTGTAGGCTTACTGTGAATACACTCATGAACGGGAAATTTCGCCTTAATGCAGTCAGCGTCTGATCACAAGTCGTGTAAACAGCTATGAAAGTTGTGATCCTCTTTCTGGGGTTCTATATTTTTGCACTAACAGGTATGCTCTCATGTAAAGTTCACTGCAGTGCAAATTTCTAAGAGGCCGTAGATGCATACTAATGAAGAATGTTGCTTTAAGTCAGTTACATTATATTTAATAAAGAAAAAGAAATCATAAAATTTATATACAACAGGTAAAAATTAGAAAACTCATGGATTCAATCTCTTTCTAAAATTTCACAGTTCAAATGGTGAGATACAATAATAGTGATGTGATTTTTCCTAGCTCTGCGATGCCACAGGAAGCCGCCTTTATACACTCTCAGTCTTGCCTGAGAAATAATACAGTGGCATCATCAGGTTTAGACTCAACACCTTTGTGGTAATAGATAATTTTTAGCTAGTGCTAACACTGTAATCCTGCTTTATGCTATATCCTTCAAAAGGTGAATTTTTGGCCAAAGGCTGTTTTATTTCACCTGGTTGTTAAAGAAAGGTCATCTGGATTATATTGCTTCAAAAAAGTAAAATAAAACAACCTTTGGTCAAACAATTCTCCTCCCGAAGCGTCTACCACAAACCAGGATTACAGGGCTAGCTTTGGCTAAAACCTATCCATACCCCAGAGGTATCGAGGCTAAGCCTGATGCCACTTCACCTTATCACAGGGAAGACAAATGTCCCCTATAGTGTGTTAGGAGAATCGACTATTAGACCTCAGGAGAGAATTCCAAAATTACAAGTTATCTGATGCCTGGCATTAGATCCATTTATTCCTTTGGTCATGTATGTTTTGTCACAAGATTTAGCTTATTTGTATTTGCAGTTTCCCTTTGGGATTAATAAAGCTAGGTAGCTAGCTCGATATAATAATAATAATAATAATAATAATAATAATAATAATAATAATAATAATACAATATAAGTATTTGGAATTAATACTGAACTCTGAATATTTAACTTTTAGTTAAATATCACCCAGTTGCAGTTGTTTACAGAACTCACGTCCTTAAATCCACATAAGCAGATAACTATCTGCTTTTTCACACACACTCCTACCTGTCGCTGACAGCCCTCTACAATGATGAGTTTCTGTTGTGGGGAGGTACGAGCAAAGACGATCTCAGTGTGGTTTTTCAGGATATCATCCAGATACTCTGAACTCATCTCCTTTAGATCAGCACCATGCACAACACATGCCTTAGCATCTCTGTCCCAGGCACACATAAAGACACAGACACATGTTTATTTAGAACTATGAATTTTAGTATTTTATAAAGCAAGAAAAAACAATTTATCTTCAAGATATTGACAATATTTAGAGAATATATATGCAGATGCACACACCGTGGGTTAACTTGACTTAATGGGATGTTAAGTCTCTCTGCGATGTCCTCCACTGTCTCATTGCCTTCTGAAATTATTCCAACACCTTTAGCGATCGCCTTAGCTGTAATTGGATGGTCTCCAGTTACCATGATCACCTTTGCAAATGAGTTACAATGCTCACTGCATTATTCATAGATATTTAAAATGCAAATATGCAAAAAATGTTCAGGTTTTCATGCTAAATCTCATACATTAGCTCAGATAAACAGAAACTATCAACTTTGAAATGTACTTTGAAATATGGTCCTAGAAAAATGTTGTTCCAAGAATATTTTGTAAAATGACAAGCAATCAGATAAATGCATCTTGAGTATGGCTGAGTAACTTTTCAAAAAGATTCACACAAAGAATGAGTACTATGAAATAAATAATTGGATAAATAAAGGAATTCATTAATTAATACCTTGATCCCAGCAGAGCGACACTTGCCCACTGCATCAGGCACAGCAGCTCTTGGGGGGTCAATCATAGACATGAGACCCAGAAAGCACATCTGGTCCATGGGGAAATTGACATCATCGCAGTCAAATGCAAAACCTCTTGGAAAATGATTGGGTGACAGGGCCAAGTGGCAGAAGCCTGTACAGGTTATATAGATTAAATGTAACAGAACATGAAGAATGGTAAAGAATTTTTTTTTAGCTAATGGGTAATTTAAACACTCTCTAGAATATATGTTTAAAAAAAAAAAAAACTTTCGACATGCAGTGCCCATGAGCCTCATTAAGGGCTGAGGAATTACAATCTGTGCTGGCCACTAGCTCCCCTGCACTAGGTTTGCACACCCCTGAAGTAATGTGCTGTTGGAAAACTGAGAAATACCAATTTTCGTGTGTTTGGAAATTGTACTTGAACGCCCAACAGATAAATAGGTACCCTCGGATTCTGGAAATATAGGTGTTTTTGTCATGATTTTCCCCATATTTATCCCTGGTTTTCTCATTTGTATGCCTTTAATGTTTATTTCCAGACAGCATTTCCCAGTATCCATTGCATCTAACCTGTCAGTCACCGGATTTCAACTGTTCACATATTGTCACTTAGCCTGTCTATTTAGCCTGTCTAGTCCAGGTTTCAATTGGGTCTTTGTTTTCTGTGTGTGATCTTCACTGTTGTCGGTACCACTGTTATCCTGTTGCTCTGGTTTGTTTTTTAGTAGCATTAACTTGAGCCTGAACATTACATGAAAATAATATCCTAATGCATTACATTTCATTTTTAATTCATAAAAGGATGGGTATCAACCTGACCGTTTGTACTGTAAATATGTCCACCAACAAACATATACAATCATACAGTATTTAATCGTTCACCATAAACACACTATTTAAACACTTTTTCTTCCTCGCCAAAACATTTCATTCATCATTACACAGAAATACAGGGTGGGCCATAAGTTTCCATACATAGGAATTATTATTTATTATAAATGAATTATTTATCATAATCTGTTTATTTTATACTATTATATATTATATAATTTCTTTTATTTGGGGGCACTTGAAGGCCATGTTGTATCAGGAAAAGATAAGAGACATAAATTACTTGAAGGACTGCATCACCAACGCCATTGCACACATATCTCCAGATGTGCTAATGCGTGTTCATCAACATTGAGTGAAATGTATTACAATGTGGTAACTATGTAGAGTATTTTATATGAATAAATTGTTTCTTCTAAAAATACCTCTTTTTCCAATGTGTGGAAAGTTATGGCCCACCGTGTATTTACCTAAAGCCACCCCACTCACTGTCCCTTTTCTTACCCAGAACTCTCTCCCCAAGACCTCCCAGATCCAGGTAGGCTCCCTGGAAAGTATCTCTCCACTCATTATCCAGAGGAAGCTCCTGGCCATTTATCATGATTGTACTGCACCTGTATATTTAAACACTTATAAATTACTAAAACTACAGTACATCTGAGCAAAAACAGCATTATTCTATTAATTTAAGAATGATCACGTTGTATCGAATCAGAATAATCACCTTTAATCACGAATATAGATTTACAGTAATTGCACACTGCTTAAAACCACAGAATCAACAAAATGAATGAATCCATACTGTCAATGGTACTAATTTGCCAAGTCAGTAGTAGTTCAGTATTTATTGGCTGTGCATTGATTTACCTGTCCAAAATCCTCTCAGGAGCTCCTTTCATCACCAAGAGATGCCCATTTGGAATCTCTTCAATTTCATGGATAGACAGCTAGAGGGATGGATGGAATAAAAATGGAAATTGGTGTGTTTTTGTGGTGATTTTCTTTTCATCATAATGCATATCTTGATTCAGTTGTATACTGGAACATGATTATAAAATTTATGGAAACTCTCTTATAAATGCTTTTATGATGATATATTAATGTTACTATAGTACAAGTTTTAGTACTACAAGAGTATACATAGATTTAAGAATACCACTTCCTTAAATAAAACAAAAGTCTTTTCAAAACCAGCATGCATCCTTTTTCAACCCATGTGAATTAATGGGTTATGATATCAAAAAAAATATCATTATGATATTAAAAAAATTATATGTATTAGTTAT
>JAOVVA010000024.1:10034565-10054396 GCA_028565275.1 Leiocassis micropogon
ATATACTGTATATATAAATAATTATCAATTAAAAATGATAATCGATTGATATAGTAATATAACTAACTCAGTGACTCTGACATTGTGGATGTGTTTGTACCTGAAACTTGTTGGTTGAGTTGAATGGAATTTCTGCTATTTTAGGGTTTCTCTCCCTAAATGCTATTACTGACCCACAGCAAAGCTCAATACACTTTAGCAAAGCAGACTCCGACGCATCGCCTGCTGTCTCCATCTACATAAACACCAGATTCATAGTAACTTCTGATTGCAAAGACAATATTAATTAAGTTAAGGAGTCAATATTGTCCAAAAAAATTGATAAACCCAAATGCTTGCGGGATCACCTTTAGAATAGGAGTATCTTTTTGTCCAGGTTTGAAGACAGCGCGATTGCAGAGTGCTGCTACGCGCGACAGTGCAGTCCAGGTGGGAGAGCTCCTGTCAAAGGCGCCATTGCCTGTGAGCAAAGTTAATCACACCCATATACAAACATGTGTAAGTGTTTTTAATTAACTTATTTATAATGTGCTTAAAGGGAATGGGACTGTTTATCTGAAATATTGAAATATAGCTCTGACCTGATTGATCCTCTGTAGTATCAGCCTCGTAGATTTGGTTGTCAAACCACATGTGAGCCACGGTCATCCGGTTCTGGGTCAGGGTTCCAGTCTTATCTGAGCAAATAGTGGAGGTGGAGCCCAACGTCTCTACAGCCTCCAGGTTCTTCACTAAACAATTCTTTTGTGCCATACGCTTTGCTGTCAGAGTCAGACACACCTGACATAAGGAAAGGGATTGAGATGGAAGAGAAGCAGAGAGTTATTATTAATAATTGTATCAAATATTTTTGGATTTTATTCAGTTACATCACTGTCAATTAATAAACAATTCCAGCTTCAATTTGCATTTGGATTGAATTGAGTGGAAGAGAGAGTACGAGCGAAACAGTAAAAGAAAGAAGTGAATTAAATTTGGAAAGGTGACAGGAGCAAAATTGAAACTGGAATTGCACAGGACTAAAGGAAAGGGAGCAGTATTTATTCTCATTCACACAGGCTGTGGTTGTCTCTAAGACTGATGGAGAAGAATGGGTAGCACGGAGACATACTGTAGACTATATCGTTCCATTTACACACACGACAAAGACATGGGGAGTCAAGGAGAGACAGACAATGAGAAGAGAGATGATGAGGCAAAAGAATATGACATTCATATATTAAAAAATAACATGAAGATGAACATAGAAACAGAGAGAGTAAACAAGACAGTCAGTGGATAAGGAAACAAAAGACGGTAAATCAGGTAAAGACAGACAGAGAGAATGAGACTGGTAGACAAAAAGACTTGTGTAGAGAGATACAAAATGAAAACAAAGACAGGCAGAGACAAAGAGAGCCCAAGAGAACATTTCAGAGACCGTTTTTCATACTGACAGTGGCCAGGAGCCACAGTGTATGTTTTCTGTGTGTGTGTTAGTGTGTTTGTGTGTCTGCAGAAAAGAGAAAAACTCCCAACTGCCAGGGATGGTGAATCACCTGCATACCGTCTTGTGAGAATGTGCACACATGCCAAGACTTGCCAACAAAATGACTAAGTGAAATGGACTAGTATTCGCAACAAATACTGCTGCATACAAAGACCTTTCCCCTTCTTCTCTCCTTGGACTATGCTGTTCACTGTTGTTCCTGTGGCAGTTTGTGACTACATTTAGAGCTACAGATATTGTGTCCTGCAACAATGAGGATAAACTCATCTCCTTTTCCTTGGTAAGTACCATCAGGTCTATGGTTTCTAAAAATTACTCTCACTCATTCATTTTCTATACCTCTTACCCGTGGAGGGTCACAGGAGACTTGGAGACTGTCCCAGGGGACTTAATGCACGAGACAGGGTACACCCTGGAATGGGGTGTCAATCCATTGCAGAGCACAAGCACACACACTCACTCATACACTGAGTCAATTAGCCAACTAGCTTAACCTGCATGTTTTTGGACTATGGGGAGAACACAAGGGGCCCCAAAAGACACACTAAGACTGGCTCAGACATCCCCTTTGCTGAATTCTCAGAGATGCTGTTTCTGGCATGGTGAGCTCAGCTGCCACATTTAGACCCTGAACTAAGGTCAAATCATACTTCTAGAAAGAAGTACTTCAGAAAGTCCTCTGTAAAGAAGTTCATACTGTATACAACTCATCTGTAGGGTTGGAGTGATCCCATTCAACTGGACATGTGCAAATCAAATCAGTGGTGAAATGGTAACTAAAGACCATTCCTTTTCATTAGTTAATGTTATAAAATGTCAGACAAGCCATGCAACTACAAGACTGGTTCATATCACTGCTTTGCATTCCAAAGTCCCACCATTCTACCACTCCTTAATGGCGTGAATATTTTCACTCCTCAGCCTCTTCCTAGTGGCACATAGTAAAAAAAATTTTTCAAGGAGGGTGCATATGTTGAGAACGACCTAGTGGAAGCAACCACCAAATACAGCAGTGTCCTGATGCCTGTACATCAGGGAAAACAATATCGTGTAAAATCAATCATTATTTTGATTCATGCGATTTTGTTTCCTCTGATGGATCTATTCATCAGAAAGCTATACTTGTCTCAGCAAGGGAGCTCAATTTTGTGATATTCAACTATATAAATCATTCTCATTTCTGACACCATTTCCATATATCACCTAGCCCATTCACAAGTAGACTCACTGATGTCGACTCATCTGCACAGTAGTGTTGTGGACATACAGTCAAGATATTGCAAATATTCAGAGGAGGCACATGTGGACATCTGGCTCTAAAGTTAACACATTACTAAATATGGTGCTCTTTGGAAGAACCTGATAGCACAGACTAATCCAGAGAAAGATAATTGAATGACAGAGTACTTTATTGTAAATACTACATCAGACATCACTACCTGACTTTGATAAAGGGTCGCTTGCATGCCAAAGTGTTGGCATGCAAGCGCACATATTATATATACACAGATATTGTCCAGGTGATTCTTACTGGCCCTGATGGGTATGCAGGGTTCATTGAAACACAATTACCCGTATACGCAGTGTTTACGTATGTGCTATCCTTTTGTTTATTTGTGTGTTTGTATGTGAAAAAGTAAGGTGAGGGTATGCATCTGTGTAAAAGATGATATTTTATGTGTGTGTGTGTGTGTGTGTGTGTGTGTGTACAGTATGTATGTGTGTAAACTTCACCGTGACTGTTGCCAACAGTCCTTCAGGGACATTGGCAACGATGACACCAATGAGGAAGATGACAGCCTCGAGCCACGAGTAACCAAGGATGAGTGAGAGGATAAAGAATGAGACGCCGAGAAAGACAGCTACACCAGTAATGATGTGGATGAAGTGCTCAATTTCCAAGTTGATGGGGGTCTGGCCCACCTCCAACCCAGAAGCCAGGGTTGCTATTCTCCCCATAACTGTACGATCTCCTGTTGCGATTACAACACCACGGGCTGTGCCTGCACACACGCACGCACACACACACACACAAACATTATTATATACAGTATACCCATACTGTACATACAGTATATAGCGTATGATAAATAACTAAATAAACATGAGGATGATAGTCAACAAATAACTTTATCTCTGTGTGAATGAGAATGTATTACAATATTACCCTGTCTATAATACTAGTAAATAGTAGTTATGAATGCTATCAATAACAATTTTCAAAGAAACCTAACACACGCTATTATATGTATTTAAAAAAAAACATCTATATAATAATCTTTTTTTCTTCTGTCTGAACATGATATTTTTGTTGGCTTCAATACCTTCTGTTTTATTTTATATATCAGGTTGGTTTGATCATATTAAACCGAGTACTCTGAAATATTATAGCAGAAACAATCAGCATCTTAAAAAAAAGCCTCTTTATCACTTGGTGTTTTTAAAGCAGCAGACTCAGATTATAATAATGACTAAACGAAGTTGGATCCCTAGGATCCCTAAGCTCAAAGGGAACCCCTGGTTAGCCCTACAATCGTGTCATTTGCATAATCGATAGGTAGAAAGTAGCCTAATTATAGCATGATAAAAAGGAATACTGTACATACAAAGAACCACATAGCGTCTACATAGTAATATTGCTTTGGTGTCCACACATAACAGGATTTTTAAAAAATTCAGTCAAATTCGGCAAAATATTTTTCCAATGCACATTGCCTGTTACTAATTAATAACAGTGCTCCTATTCTATTTCTACATGCTCTGCTGTTTGACAGGACAGATGATGAGAATGTCCTTGAAATATGTCATGGTTAGAGATATTGATTATCAAAGGGTTCCCGCTGAAGCAGCGAAGAAGAGCATCTAATAGTATGATGCTGTAAAGCATGTTTCAAATTCAAGGCCCCCTGCCAAAAAAGCCTGCTGATTCGCTTCATTTGCCCTTCATAAACTGTAATTATAATATCAAGATGGATGGTAGTCCATTACTGCTGAACATTTGCACACTATCTAGTATTCACAGCAGATCTGCACCTGCAGTGACCACCCACGATCTGCATGTGCCACTGTGCTGCATCGTTTCATCTTGCATCATTGAAACTCTGGTTAAAATCAATATCAATTTGCTGCACCTGATGCAAGTCAGACCATTGTCTATTGCAAAGCCAATTCATTTGCTTTTGCTGTATAAGTCATTTGACTCTTGAGATTTTAATGACTATAAGAAGATACATTAGAATTTTTTATCTGATCATGTTAGTTAGCGTAAAGCACAGTGCTTTTGGTGACAGACAACCCAATTTTCAGGTGATAAAATTTTTTCTGTAAATATCGTATAATAATCGGTTTCATTTCATAAAATCTGTATCCACTGACATCACCAAACTGTTGCATTCTTCTTTTGTAATGGTTTTTCATGATTGTACAAAAATTTTTCTAGCTGTTTGATTTCTTAAGGTTCTCCCTTTTTCGGAGTCAGGTCTTGTGACAAACATTTTCACTTTATTTTCACTTGTGTTTTGGACCGCTGTCTCGCCGCATGATGATGCTCCAGTCCAAAAATATTGGATGCATTTCTTTGTAACTTGCCAGACAGATAGTTTCTATAGATTTCTAAATCAGGAGATTGATCATAAATAAAAATCAGTGAGGCCAGTCCAGGAGCGGCCATCCAAGTCCATGCCATGACACTACCATCACCATGCTTAACCTAGTAGTTTGTATGTTTTGGTTAATGAGCAAATCCTTTCTCCACACTTTGCACCTTCCATCAGTTTGGTAGAGATTAATCTTGATTCCAGAACTTTTGTGGATCATATCTGTAAATCCCAATCAAGCTTTCCAATTGTTACCACCAGTATGTGGTTTGCATATTGTGCTACATATGTATGTCCTGTATGTTTCTATATTATTTCTCTTGATGAAGACTTCTTGAATGGTGGATCATAAAACCTTCACCCCTGCCCTGTGGAGGTTGTCTGTAATCAACTGCTGTTGTTTTTCTTGGCTGATCTTTTTGATGTTTGGTTGTTAATAAACCAATGGTTTCGTTCTTTGTTCAGGACTATTTATAATCTACAGTATGGGCTATGGCCAATACTTGTCCAATGGCTTTGAACAATGTTTCGTCTTTTCTCGGCTTCGAAATGCTCTCTGGACTTCATGTTGGTTTATCCTTTTCAACCATAAATACAGCCTGTACAGTTAAAACCTAGACATTAAATCAAGATTAGACATTCATGGCTATATGATTCTTAAACAATCAATTAAACACTATGCATCTGAATAAGACACCTGTCAGTTCCAACATTTATAAATAAAAAAATGAGTGGGTGCTAATTTGTCTAAAATTGGTTGAAATACTGATTTATATGATAAATATGTATTTTTTCTTCTTATCAGTTTGGTGTACAGCAAAAAAATTAATTGGCCCTGCTGTGAAAAAATACTGTCTATTGAAAAATTCAGCTGAGAAGTGTGATATGTTCACTTTTGAATGAATGCCCAAATTTTTATCATTTAGTGCACAAGTTACTGTTAGCCAATTTGCCCCCTAAATAAAACCAAATATTGTTAGTAACAGCAGAAGTTTTAAAGATGACTTCCTTGAGCTTTTATGCCTCACCATAGCGTACCATTCTCTGTTTAAAGTTGGTAACAGATGTCTCAGCTGTATAAATGAGATGACTGTTGCATTTATTCAAAAGTAAAAATGCGAGGTGAAAAAACAAAACACAATTTACATAACATTGCAAAGAAGGACAATATAGTGGGCTAGGGGACAGACCAGGTATGCCATAGCGCCCACTGATTTGTAAGAGTGTTTTTCCTTGGACCGATACAGCCAAAGTAATATAATTGGTTTTGGTGTACAGTTGTTTCTTGATTGTTATTTGGTATGACTTCTATTATATGCCTTGTCCCTGAAATTTCACTTTTTTTTTAGGTTTATCCTTCAAATAGTACAAATATATACTGTATGAATCTCTCACCCTCAACACAGTTTGTGGAGAAGAAGCCGATGTTTCTGGACTCAAGAGGGTTTTCATGTGTGCAGTCCGGAGAACGGGTCTGAGGCTCAGACTCCCCTGTCAGAGAAGAATTGTCTACCTGAATGAAAAGAATTATGAAGTATAAATAAATATAATAATAATAATAATAATAATAATAATAATAATGTTTCTTTTTAGTAAAGAAGTGTGTTATCTAGAGATTTCATTTGCTGTCCAGATGGCTTACTGAGGTTGTTAAAGTGAAAAATTTTATTTCAAACTTTGTTTTAATTGATAAAAGTGTGAGATGTGTTATTTTCCTAACACCTCCTGTAATTCCCCATTTACCGCTTGTTTCTGTATGCAGAAAAAAGGATTTAAAAGCACTTCAATAACAACCCCTTTGGTGGGCTATTCTGTCTTTATATAAGCATATTTTGCTTATCATGCTGACTGCTACATACTGTATAAGGCTCAGTCCACATAGCAACTTGCAGCACTATGGCACTTAATTCTGCATTTTCACATGTCTCTCTTGCTTTTGCTTTGATTAATGTCCTGTCATTGGTTGCCTTTCTACAGTATATTGTGCCTCAGTCTGACTATTTTAATTTTGCACCCTGATTTATTTGGTTATTTAAGTCCTTGTGTTCCTCTGTCCTATCTAAAGAATACACTCAGTTTTACTATTGCCAGTCATGACCATAATTTTTAAATCATTGTCATGATTGACATCACAGTTTTGATCCTGCTCTTGTTTCCTCTTCATTTCTCTTGCCTATTTCAATTCACGCTGTCTGCTAATTGACTGACCATAGCCTACTTACAATTTTGATGCCAGTATTTGATTTGTTCTCGAAGACAGATAATTCTGTCAACCTGCACTCAACCTGTTCTCGCCATGTCTGGTGGTTTTCCTCCTGGTACTCTGGTTCTCTCATTTTGGCATTTTTAGGTTTTCAGTAGTGGTTGAGTGCATGTTTGCTTGTGCCCTGCAATAGGTTGGCACCTCATCCAGAGTGTACTCCACTTTGTGCCCTGAGCTTCTGTCATTTTCTCATACCTTGCAGCCACTGGAGGAAATGACCCGTAGGTCAGCCGGAATGCGATCACCCCCCTTTATTTCCACCAGATCTCCCAGAACCACCTCCTCTGCATTGATCTGCCTCTTCTCACCATCACGGATCACTAAAGCTTGCTAAAAAACAGTGAAAAGACAGCGACAAAGAGAAGAGAGAGGGACGGAGAAAAAGAGAGAGATGTTAAACCAAATGTGTTATTGAGGGATAATATTGTTATTTAAAGATCCCAGTTTACTCATCTCAACTGGTCTGTAATCAGTAACAAATCCCATTACCAAAGCACTTTTTTATATTTTATTTTTACCTCACAATAACAGTAATCAACCTTATCAATCATATATTCAGTTTAATCGTAATTATGTTAATATGTAATATTATGATTAATTTGATTACTACATAAACCAGGCCCAACTTACCAGCCCTCTAACACATGTCACCTCTAAAAATATCAAGCTATGGCATGTGTGTTACCCAATCCCAGTCCTGGCAGTCTTCTGCTCTGCCCACCTGACAAGTTCTTAAAGCAGTTGCAGATTAGCTCTTTGGTGAAATTATTATATGAGAACAGAGAAAACTATCATTTTTTTAAGGTCGCTACTAAATGCTCTGTGTTATAGTACTGTTTTAAACACCTCCATACTAACTTCTCCTCGTGGCCCATTGTCACTAATAGGGAAACAGAAGGAGGAAAGATGCTTGTCGCCTTGCATCTCCAGGGTCCGGGTATGATTCCCGGCCAGGCTTGAATTCCTGTCTCTGTGTGCATGGAGTTTGCATGTTCTCCCCGTGCTTGGTGGGTTTCTTCCGAGTACTCCGGTTTCCTCCCACGGTCCAAAAACAAGTATGTTAGGCTAATCGGCGTTCCCAAATTGCCCATAGTGTGGGAATGTGAGTGTGTGTATGTGTGTGTGCCCTGTGATGGATTGGCACCCTGTCCAGGGTGTACCCTGCATCATTCCCTAAGCCTCCTGGGATAGGTTTCAGGCCCCCGCGACCCTGAATACAGGATAAAGCAGTATAGAAGATGAGTGAGTAAGTGAGTGACATTTCAGACGCAAATGTTTTGTTCAGAGAAGCCAAACTGACTTTATAGCAAATTGGCTAGCTTGCTAGCTAGCTCTTTTGGATTTGTAAAGTTTCATTAAAGCTTCGGGGTAAAACGGGCATCCCTTCAAAGTTTCATTTCAAAGTTATGTTCCTGAAATGTATTGTATTGTTTACTGTAGTACCTGTTCCAAACTAGGAAGTTTATGTGGACTAAATGTTAAATGGAATAAACAAGTAAAAGTAAGTGGTAATAAGAAAAATACTGTACAGGAGACACTCCTGGAACCCTGTTTGGGTTTTCCACTTTCAGGGAATAGACTGAGAGCAGAAAAACCCATATTCATTAAAACAGTATTGTAACACAATCCACAAGCACATTTTGTGGTTACTGTATGTAGTAATATACATCTGGCCCAGCTGTTGTATGGCACAAATTTCGGCCAAACCAGAACTCTATATGTTTTCTCATACCAATATTCTGCTAGCATGTCTACCAATAATATAATGTTATGTAATCTTAATTGATAAGTTTTTTTTATTGTGATAGCTTTCATATACAGTATATTACTTTTTGGTAAACTGGTGGTACCGTGCAACTTTGTTTGTTTTGTGTCCCTTTTGTAGTGATTCAAACTAATTTTCCAAGTTGCATTTTACATTGTCTTGCTATACTGTTCTGCCTGGCCCCTCAAAAAGCATAACATTCTAGTAGCTCATTAGATGTCCTTTGGGTGCCTTTGCAGCTTTATGCAACATCACAACATTCTCTCCATCCAAAATTGTGTAAATTTTTGGCCAAGGTCTTTTATTCATGCTGTAAATCCCATAGACCTTCAATGGGATTAAAGTCAAGCTGTGTGGTGGCCAATTCATGCATAAAAATGATTCCTCATGCTCCCAGAAGCACTCTTTCACAATTTGAGCTCAATGAAATTTGGCATTGTTGTCCTGGAATATCCCTGTGCCATCAGGGAAGATAAAGACCATTGATGGGATAACCTGGTCATTCAATACATTCAGGTAGTCATCTGACTTCATTTTATTGCCACATAATGTTGCTGAGAAAAGACCTGACCAACTGAAGCAAACCAAGATCATAACACTGCCTCCAGAGACTTGTACAGTCCACAAAGGCTACGTCATTTCATGCACTGTCCCTCTGTACCCTGGCATACATAACTGTGATTTCTGCTATTGATTTTTAGATGTGACTTTACCAACCATTTCAATGATCATGATCATTCAAGATTTTGTCTAATTCTAGTCTATGTCCATTTCAGTTATTTTTGTTACTCCTTAGGTGTTTTTTTCTTGACCCATTCCAATACGTTAACCCTTTTGAAACAAATTAACATTTTTTTCCTGCATCCACAGATTACATCCTCCATTAGGGCTGAAAGAATTGATGCCAGCTAAACATATTAAACTCTGTGTCAATAAATTAAAAAGATGTAAGGGTCAAATCATCTTTTTTGTATGTTATACTTCTGGTAGAGAAGGGACCTGGCTCTACATATACTATAAGCCTTATACAGACTATAAGAAGTTTATCTTGCCACAGTGACCTCTGGTTTGTTCACTTGAGATTTGTGCAAAACTGCTCAAGTGGAGCTCAAGTGCTGGATGTTTGGTTCTAGATCTCAAACGCCAAGGTTTTAAATTTCCAACACAAAGATTGAGCATTTCCCTTTTAACAATGTTGCAGTTTTTTTTTGTGTGTGTGTTTAAAAGGGGAGAGGGGAAGGGAGAAGGAAGGTGAAAGAAGAGGCACATTCTTTATGCTGGTAGTGCTCGTCTAAGTCAGTTCTCCGTGCTGTTACATCATCTTTCTGCCACAGCATGCACAATATTATTACTTACTGAAGAGGATGCTGTTACTTATAGTCAGCCAACAGTCACAACAGTTTAGAAAGTGAGCTGTAAGTTGTGTTGCAAGATTGGACAGAGAACTCTAATTGGGCAATCTTTTATCACCTTGGCCTGGGAAATGTGTCTTTTTTCTGTGGTTGTTTTTTTTTTACAGATAGTGGGTTACCTCAACAACTCTCAAGTTTTATGGCCAGGTTCTAGCACTCCATAAGCCTTATTGTGTAATTGCTATGTAACATATATAAACCAATAGTTGATCAAATTGCTTGCCTGTCCAGATATTATGCAATTGTTGATCAGCAACCTCAATGGCCTATTATTATTATGCCTAGTGATCTAAAATTGAACTGCTACAAGAGATAAAGGCCCATTGGGGTAGGAATGTAGCTGCCCCATGATCAGAGGAGGAGCACTCACTTCCAGGAGACTTAATGCTTATGGTTAACTCCTAAGCCAGAATCCAGTTTTTTTTTTATTGGATAGTGTAAAATAAATTGTGCCATCAAAATTTTATAGCAAATACTTAAGAATATATAGAAAATTAAAGTGCAGCCAGTGTATGTACAGTGTGCAAAACATTTCCATTGTAAGATTATATTGCAAAAAATTTGCAGGAGGAAAGGGATATTAGGAAGCAGATGTCTGTACTTCAGAAATTTGTCTGCACCATGGGTACCTTGTTTTCCATGCAAAGGCTGCGAAAAAGAAGATAAACATGTCTCCCTTTAACAATGCTTTCTTTTTTGGACTAGGTTCAGGACTTTTGTATGATTTTTGAGAGGTAGTTGGACTGCAAATTTTGCTGAATCCTGGCATCCCCTGCATAAACACACCAGCTGAACAAATATGCTTCTAAACTTGCTTAGAACAAGCTTCTAGACTGTATATTGAATGATTGTATGTTTTTTGTTCCTCAGATTATTTGTCGCTTACTAAGGGATATTAAAAGTTTATTAGACTATGGCATAATCAGGTGCAGTAGCTCCCTGACTTGTTTGAGGTCAGGTCACTGTTGATGTCATCCTGCCATTACCAAAATCTATGTTTATAAGCTGCTTATGATTATACTCAATCTTTGTGTCGGAAGTTTAAAACCTTGGCGTTTGAGATCTAGAACCAAAGATCCAGCACTTGAGCTCTACTTGAGCATCCTGTCACAGGTGTTTGACAGGGAGGAACACCCCATCCTCTAGGTCAAAAATGTTCTTCGACAAAGATTATGTACACTGAAGTAGAAAGGAAAGTCGTGTTGATTAAGTGGCCCATCAAGGAACCTTTCAGGCTGCCCTATCCACTGATCATGTTCTTTTACAGCAGATCACCAAGGCCAAAAATACCAAGCTGGTTCCTTTCTCTACATGACTTCTCATATCAGGTCCAACATATATCGGCAGCCAAGCATGGAAATGCAGACGGCCAATCAAGTACTTTGAGCCCTGCTTATTCTGTAATTGGATAAGATCTAAGGGGGGCACTAATGTAGATTGATGCACATAAATTTCTGTTATAAGCTTTTTTTAATATATTTTTTAAATAATAACTCAAATTGTTATAATTAAGGATTTTGTTCATTTTTCTTCCATTCATTTGAAGCTTTTTGTACACAAAGATTGAAAATTGTACACAAAGATGTCAACATTGTGGCATCTAACATGCTATCATGTTAATCAAGGTGAACTTCACATCGATGCTTTTTGCCCATGACAGGTAATACTGTGAGAAAAATAACATCAGCTCTCGGGTAAGCCTCTAGGAATAGAATATTTTTTAAATATTTGATTTGGAATATGGTTGTTATTGTGTAGGTGTATTGTGTAAAATATAATAGTATTAAAAATATATAAATATATAATAAAGTGCTTTTATATATAAAACTGGTAATATACTTGAATGTTGTTGTGTGCATATAAGTGTAGAGGTAAATTCAAGATGGAATGAACCTGGAAGTAAAAGAATAGGCAAACTGACCTGTGGGACCATATTCTTGAAGGAGTCCATAATGCGTGAACTTTTGGCCTCTTGATAATATGAAAAGCATCCAGTGATGATGACCACAGCAGCCAGAACTACTCCCAAATATAACTGTAACACAAAGGAGAAATAATTAATAACTGGTATATAAATGCAACTCAGATTTTAGTTTAAGTAAACTCCTTTAACTCCTGCAGTTGTGTTTTATTTTGATGGTGTCCAGATAAACCATTACAGGCTGGATCAAAATTGCACACTTCATTATAGTAGCAATGCATATTTTTATCTAAAAATTATCTAAAAATAAAATACACCTCCCTTTCCCCAAACCTCACCTAGTAAGTCTAGAAACTTTAAAAACAACTGGTGATGGAATCAACCATCTTATCATTTGCTGTTTTATCAACTGAAGTAACACTTTATTGTTAAATAAAATTATTGTAGCATTTTTTTTTTAAATAAACCAGAATACGGGTTAAACCAGTAAGGCATGTACTATATATTCTTATTGACTGGAGCTATACTCACATTGTCATTGGCTGGCTCTTCCTCAGTTGCAAACTGGATACCATAAGCAAGGAAACACAGGACAGCACCTATCCACAGGAGAATGGAGAACCCTCCAAACAACTGTTTACAGAATTTCATCCACTCTGGGATGGTTGGAGGTGGAGTCAGAACATTAGGCCCATCCCGTGCCAGGAGCTCCATTGCTCTTTTATGGGTCAGGCCCTGATAAAGAAAAGCAAATTATTATCAAAAGAAAAAATGACATATGACGGTTTTAAGCATCATTAATAAAAACCATAATTGCTGATTTGTAAAATTTTACATTGCCCTAAGAAAAACACTGTCAACATGATGTAACTACCACTTACATTTCTCAAAAAAGGTTAAATGTTAAGACTAAGGCAACTGCAAAAAGAGATATTGACATTCATACTGTATATTCCTCCTATGGCATACACTCCCTGGCCAAAAAACCCCACCTGGATTTAACTAAGCAATTAGTTAAGAGCCTTCCATTGGATAATTACTGCAGTGATTCGTATGTTTCAGCAACAAGTTATTTAACCCTAACTGATGCAGTGAGTAGCTTCTCATTCCTTAAACAGCCATGTCAGAAGACATATCCTGTGGTCATTGCAAAAATATTTCAGGAGGATACATTTTTTTTTCCTGCATCAAAAAAAGGAAACAACTAAGGAGATTCCTGAAACTACTAAAATTGGGTTAAGAACTGCAAAACACATATTAAAACCTGGAAGGATAATGGTGCACCAACATGTGGTCGAAAAAACATCTCAAATGAGCCTGATCAGAAATCACTTAAAGGCTTAGTGAAATCAAATCATAAAAAACAAAAGAAGAACCCTCAGCTATGTTTAATAGTAAAATTATAAGCATTTCCACAGGCACAACACAAAGATAACTCAAAGGATTGGGACTGAACAGTTGTGTAGCCTTAACTAAACCACTAAGTGAGCCTAATTAGAAAAAGGCCATAATTTGCTAAGGAGTATAGAGAATGAACTGTGGAACGTTGGGAAAAGTTCATGTGGTCTGATAAGGCCAGATTTACTCAGTTCCAGAGTATTGAGCGAATCAGGGAAACAATACATGCGGATGAATTGATGCAAACATTATGCCTAGTGCCTGCTGTATAAGCCTGTGTGGGCAGTGTTATGGTCTGGGGTTGGTTCATGTGGTCAGATCTAGGTTCAGCAACATTATACAGTATGCCCAAAAATGAGGTCAGCTGATGACTTGAATATACTGAATGACCATTTCAATAAAATATTAGAATGATTTTTATTTGGCCTGGCAATGTAATTAAACACTATGAATATTAATTAAAGCAATGGAAGAGAGTTATGTTCTGCTGGATGTAGTATGTCTTTGAAGCGGTTGTAGGCATGAGGGTGCAGCCCGAGTGCTGAAAGCATCACAGCCATCAACAGATTATTTATTGGACTCTTTATTTTAACAGTTATTTAATTCTGCCAACACATCCTTCGTGACTGGCGGAAACTAACTAAGGGTGACGGGCGGAGCTCGTGACTGACAGTTAGCAAACAATAGTTAGTGTAATTACCACAAGTGAAAGTTAAATTCTTATTGGTTACAGTATATTCAGCCAAAACGTGAGGAGAATAAAATATGGAGATGGTGGATAGTCCTGTAAATCTCATACGTTTCTCTTTATATTTTCACTTATTCCACTTTGTAATATAAGCTCTATTCACTTCCGGGTTCCATGGTTGAATGCCAAACAGTGTTGAATAGAAAGCTAGTGCACAAGCGTTGTGCACATTGTCACACCAAATAGTAACTTGATCAGGGGTTGGAGAGCAATTTGAAATTCAGCCTTGTGTTAGGAGCTAGGTACGTAGCTTTGTACCCATAAATAAAAGAACACGGATCGCTCAGAGGCCCCATAATGCAACAGCTAGTTCCGACTGAGTAATCTGATTGGACAAGAGGCATTTCATGCGTGGCGATATAAGTGCGAGTGTCCATCACCTCCATGTTTTATTGTCTTAACTTTTTGGCTACATGAAACTGGAAAGAAATTTAAACCACTTTCACCCATGTTAATTCCACCAACTGGCATTTGCTAACTGTACAGTAGGTCACAAGCTCAGTTAGTTAGTTCTGCCAGTTGAAGAAGGATATGTGTTGGTCCAGCAAAATAACTGGTTAAATAAATAAATCATAATCTGTTGATCATAAATGGCATTTGTGAAACTGTTGTTGATTGGAATTATGAGTATTCTTGGTATTTATTCAGTTAGTTAGGCTCTTTTATTTATTCCTTATTGTTACTAATTCCTTCTATACTTCAAATTAGCTTTACTCTCTTCCCTAGTACAGTATGTAGTGCTGGGGCTAGTTCACATCATCTATAGCAGCCATAACACATACTGTACATGTGACAACCTGATTTAGAAACTTAAAAAAAAATAAAAAAAACAGCCTCAATAACTACTGTAGGTCCATTAAGCCCACACACTGGGAAACTGTGTTTGTATTTTGGTGGTTGTAAAAAAAAAACTATACATGATAGATGGCTCTTAGATTCTAAACTATTGCTTAAGAAAATATGTGATATTAATGTAGTAAATATAGCTAATTGAAGATATGATTGGGCTTACTTTAGACAGGTCCACCCCATAGCGAGTTGACAACTCTTCAAGAGAGAGCTTATGATCGTCCTGCAGAGAGACACACCATATTTAGGGCATTTTATACTATGTACCTTCTACATATGACAGTTGACAACAAAACATACAGTATATGGAAATGTATGGCCTAAGGAAATAAGAAAAACATAAACAATCCTCACCAAAGATGCCTCTTTTTTCAGCTCCTCCAAATCTTTTTCTTTCTTTCTCCTCTTTCCATTGTGCTGAGAAGCCTCAGGGCTGACATCACGTCCATACTGAGAGAAAGAAATATAAAGGGACAGCATGAAAAATAAAATATTTCTGTTAAAATGTTTGTTTTGTGTGATGGGGATCATGTCCCTTTTAAAATGACATTCTGAAATTCAGGACACTTCTTCAGAAGACCCAATTCAAGGCATGTCAAACCATAACATAATAGCAGATTTGCTGGTGACAATTAATAATTCAATAATTCAAGTTGTTATAATATTAAAAAAATTCTGGTTAGGGTCAGATTTACCTAAAACGCACCCTAAAATGGCAGATTTTAGGGTGCTTTAATAGCGGTCTCATAGACAACACACAAAAAGGTTACATGTGAGAGCAGATCTTAAAGCCAAAAGGTTTAGTGTCAGGTGACACTGGTAATAATAGTAACATGCTTTTAAGGTCATTCATCCGGATGCAATCTGCCAACTCTTTGGGACATTTATGACATCAAGATCAGGAAGCGTGCTAGTACGACTATAACCAGCCGGTTTGTCTCAACTCTTTACACCCCTTCCCCTTTGCCAGTCTCAAGACTTATCATCAAGGCTAGAACCAGGCACATGAAAAGCTTTCTCCCTAAAACTGTAGTTATTTTACTCAAATGCATCAACTTTTAATGATTTCATCATCTTTACAAGATATCATCTTGCCACCATATCCAGTAATATTAATTGCAAATTATATAATATTACCATAACTCTCTAGATATATGCTGTTTTGCATAAGCACTTTAAAAACTCCTGTATGTTTTATAAGAGAAAAATAGGATAAAAATGCAGATTTTCTTTTCCTCTGTAAAATGAGAAATCGGCCAACTGACTCAAATAATTTATAAAAAAAATAATATGTCTCAAATAATTTGCATAATTTATTGCAATAGTTATTTATTGTTATTTTTTTCTATTTCTGTTGTAGAACTTGCAAATGAATAACATAAATTTTATGTTATGTAAAATATAACAAGATCCACAAATAAACAGTAATGGATTCACAAATATAAAATGAGACCCACAAATGAATAAAATGAAAATATTTATAAATATTTATATAATTCTCAACCTGACTCGCACACTCATTTGTAGTCTGACTCGTCATTTGCGTATCAAATGGTATTTAAGGAATGGTTTGCTTTTATTTCTTGATTTCTGAAACATTTTTATGTTGACTTGTGTCGTTCAACATAAAAATATACGATATTACAACCAACAGCAGTCATTATTGGTCAACCAATCAACAAGCGCCACGGAGAGACACTTATAGCTTAAAACATCTCAGAACATCTTAGAAACATTTTCATGCATGTGAAATTAAAATCCAATAAAAAGAATAAAATTAAAACAACAATGCACTCACACACTAACAGGCACTTTGGAAATGCCAGGTAGCCTACTCCGGGATTTCCTCCCATGTTGAACCGTGGGAGGAAATCAGAATACCTGGAGGAAAACCACCATGCACAGGGAGATGCAAATTCCTCAAGGTGGGACTTAAACCCTTGACCATGGGGGCACGAGGTCATAGTGCTAACTACTATTCCACTACATTGCCACCAATACTGTAAACACATATTCAATATACAATATTCTTTACACCTATTGTCCAATATTGTTAAATTTGTCATTTTGGCATATTTATAACTATTCCACTGTTTGGTATGTTACATGTGCAAACTTCTCATACAGTATGGTTTATATTTCTGGTATACTTATATTGATTCTGGTATACAAATATTAGTGGTGTAGTGCAGGGTGGCTTAGTGGTTAGCACTGTTGCCTGGCACCTCCAGGGTCTGGGTTCGATTCCCGCCTTAGGGTCTGTGTTTGCATGTTCTCCCCATGCTTGGTGGGTTTCCTTCAGGTACTCCAGTTTTCTCTCTCACTGTTGAAAGACATGCAGATTAGGCTGCGTTTCCAAATTGCCTGCAGTGCGTGAATGTTGACTGGAGGTCCTACTGCAGTTGTGAAAACGGGAATAAATACAATGGTTCCTATTGGTCTCCACGATCCCTAACAATCCCTGAACAACAGAGGTTCTAATATCCATGGGTGGATACCATAGTATGATAGTCATTCTGATTCTAAGATAGCCAGTGATTTAAAGCTAAAGTAGTTAAAGCTAAAGAACTGTGTCTTCGAAAATATAATTTAGCATACTCTTCCTTATTAGCTGTTTATAATTAAAGATTTATTTTTCCGATTAAAGGCAAAAATTCCAAACTTGAAACAGTTAAACATAGATTTTCATTCATTCATCCCAAGTCCTCGCTTTGTCCTAGTCAGGGTGGCAATTGAGCCTGCTGGAGGCCATCCCAGGAACAGTGTGTGCATGGTGGCAGAATTCCCTGCAGATGGAATGCCACTCCATTATACTGCACCATACACACACTCCTGTAGACCTAGTGGTAATGTAGTGTAGCCAATTCACCTACAGTACAGGCATGTTTATGGAGAGTTTGAGGCAGCCAGAGAAGCTAGAGGAATTCCAGTTAAACACAGGATGAATCAACCATGAAAAGCTCCACACAGACAGTAAAGCCAAGCTGTGGATTGAACCCAGGACCCTGCAGCTATGAGGCAGCAACTCTACCAACTGTGCTGCCTGGTTCTAAATGGTAGAATATAAGATGACTTGTAAGCAAATTATGCATTGAGCAGAACTGGATTTTAAAGCCTGGGGTGAAAACAAACTTTGGATAGAACTAGAATGCCAAATACATTTCAGGAAAACAGGCTTTCCAGAGGCTGAAGAATTCCCATTTGTTTTTGGTGTATTTTTTATTTTATTTTCTTAGTTCCCACTTTCTTGCTACTGTATTGTTGCACAGACCAATTAAAAAACTGAAACATGGTCATTATAAAGTCATAATACTCCACAATTAAACACGTTTTGGCAGCTAATCCATATACTGTAGGTGGCTGGTGTTTTGACCCATTGATGGTGGATTTTGTCCCCATTAATGTTCTAGATCATATTGTGCAGAGTAAGGAAAGATAATGGAGACTACAAAGGATTAAGATAATTTCACAATATGTTGATGTAATGCTTATTATGGGCACTTTAGTGTTTTGTTAAATAGTTATTCATTGTTAGACCTCAAAAGGGGGGCTACTTTGAACTTTCCCTGACACAACAAAGCCCTCAATTTTAAGGGTTAACAGAGTTCTCCAGAGAACAGTACCATATATTAGAGAGGGGTGGGAGTGGGGGTAGAGGAATTACGTCTGTGAGTCAGAGAGAAAGTATATATTTGTGCGATGAAACTGCACAACACATGCTGAGGAAGGGGCCGATGGAAATCATTTGCTCCTGTCACTCTTCCTCTGCTTCGTGGCTCTGTGTGTGTGTGTGTGTGTGTGTGTGTGTGTGCATGTGTGTGTGTGTGTGTGTGTAAGAGAGAGAGCATGTTGTGCAAAAAAAAAAGATTGCACAGCAACAAATAAAATAACTGAAACAAAGTAATAAAATAAATATAAATCTATAAAAGTGCCATCATATGCAGGAAAGTTTAAATATATGTTAGACTTAAAACTAGGCTTTTCATAAACCAATTCACTGATAAATCTAGCACAGCTACATTTCATACGTATCTCATTATAATTATGTGACAACAACACGATCCAGAGCTTAATAACCCTGTATATGCTATGACTGTAACAAAGACTAATATTATGTCATTATATTATAGCATTAGAATCACTATACTTTGCTATATATAGTATATTAATATAGTATAGTTCAGTGCAGAAATGTAATAAAAGTACTTAGAAATTTATAAGAGAGAAAAACTTACCCCTTTCCCCATGTTCTGAAAGTTTGGAAAACAGACGACGTTCTCTCTCAGCACGTGTTTAAAAAAAAGGGTTGTTCTTTTTTGGGACTGTCACCTCCTACTTTCACCTTCTGACCCCTCTCTATTAACACACACACACACACACACACACACAC
>JAOVVA010000024.1:10054496-10065346 GCA_028565275.1 Leiocassis micropogon
ACACACACACACACACACACACACACACTTTTAAAACAGTCATGCTAAACAGTTTACTGTTCGTGTGCTACTTGTGTTGAAATAAGTCAATAAACAAATCCAATAGCCAGTGTTTTATATTGCATGTACGATAATATCTTATGTTTTACAATACATTTTTTCCTGTATTTTTTGCAGAGCTATTGCAACTCACCATCCTTGTGACCTGGGCATTTAAGGAATGCAATTCATGCAAAATTACATTCCATATGAAGATCTATATAAATAAAAGAAAGGTTTTGTCTGTTTTGGTCTTTCAATGATATCTTTGCGACATGGCTGCTTAGTGGTTAGCACTGTCACCTTGCGCCTCATGGGGCCGGGTTCAATTCCCGCCTCGGGGTCTGTGTGCATGGAGTTTGCATGTTCTCACCGTGCTTGATGGGTTTCCTCGGGGTTCTCCGGTTTTCTCCCACAGTCCAAATTGCCCATTGTGTGTGAATGTTGACCGGAGGTTCTACCACGGTTGTGAAAATGGGCATAAATACAATAGCCACCACTGGCCTCCACGGTCCCTAGAAAAAGTTCTGTCTGTCTGTCTGTCTGTACAGACAGATTTTGTCACAGCATCACACAAAACTGGCTAGACAGAATTGAATGAAACTGTGGCAGTAGTTCGATATTTAATAAGTTGATCAGATTTTAATCATTTCTCCAATCTCTTTTCCCATAAACGACAGGTACTTACACTAGTTATCAATAAAATTGACCCCTCCCTGAAGTCTAATGCCTCTAAAATCACCTCCATTAGTCATGAGTCAGGTATAATGTGACCTCATTTAATAGCTGTTGTGCAGCAATGCAATTAAGTTACCATGGACATAAATACATTTTGATTTAAAAAATTGGAATAGCAGGGTCAATTCTTTTGTTTTTGATTTATACACTAAATATGTTTGAAAGTTAAATAAGGGGCAATAAATCACAAAATCCATTTTCTGGTATTTACAACTAGATGTGTTGAACCAGTTAAAATATGGCACTGTGGTAGATGACCACCCAATTTTAAGGTAAGCAAAAGTATTGAAATGAGTATTGATTTGAGTATTGAAAAAGTATACTGTCTAAAAGTTATTTGATATTTGGTCACAAATCCCTCGCATCAAGCTCAGAATTGACATCATTACACAGTTGCTTTCTTTTTTTCATGCTGTTTTTCCAAGCTTGCAACAAAACCACATGGTTATTTTTCGAAGATGCAGAGATCACAAAGAAAACAATGCAGTGTAGCAAAGATAATTTAATCACAGAGAGGCTATAGATAATTTAAAGCCTAGTCAGTGCAGATAGCATCCTGAAGGTACAAAGTCCCATGAGATGTTTTCAGTGAAGTAAAAATCTATCTGAATCACATGCAGTATGAGTCTATAGAAATTCTCGTTCCAGTGGACGAGTTTACTTTTTTCTAACTAAATCTGCACTAAATTGTGCTACGTTTCAATTTCCATTATGTTGCATCTTCTTGCCCAAGGCATAAAACCAAGCTCCAGGCACTTGCATAGACAGAGCAGTTAATAGAAAAGTTCACCCTGAAATCCATTAAATAAGTTTTTATTGAAATAATTTTGTGTTGCGGGTTTCTGCTCATACTTTTTTGGCTAATGCTATGTTTTTCTTATTACCTTGAGACCTTAGCAAGTCACGATACTTGCAAGCACCGATGTCAAAACATGTAATATGTTAACTTTTACTGTCTACTCCTGAAAACGAGGATCAAAAGCTTCTTTTATCCCTCTAACTTTTAGGATACAATTATATAGGAGCTTTAAAGGAAAGTTGTAGATTAAGATATTTATCTGTCTCAATTGCTGTAGTAAAATGCTGCTTAAAGATGAAAAAAGGGAATACCTGCTGTCACCCTGTAAGTGGTACAGAGATACTACAGACAATAATTAACTAAAGTGAAAAGAACAAAGATACATACAGTATAGAAAGACAGTTTAACCAAAAACAACTTAGAATTTCATTGTAAAATAAATGTTGGTCATCATTAATTACCACAAAGTAATTGCAAATAGTGAGTAATTTTTATTGTGCATGTGTGTATGTAGTGTAGTGCATGGTAGTATGTAGTGGTTTGCACTGTGGTCTCACACCTCCAGGGTCCCATCTTTGGGTCTGTGTGTGTGGAGTTTGCGTGTTTGTTGGGTTTCCTCTGAGTACTCTGGGTTTCTCCCACAGTCCCAAGAAATGCAGATTAGGCTAACTGACGTTTCCAAATTGCCCATAGTGGGTGAATGAGTGTGTGTTACAGCCCTGTGATGGATTGGCACCCTGCCCAGGGTGAGTGAGTGATATTTAGTGCTTTTGCAGCTACACACTTAAATATTCTCTCTTTCTCTCTCTTTCTTCCTGCTTAACCTCCTGAGACTGCAATTTCTCCTCACTGTTTCTGTTTTCTTAACACCTGATAACTACAAACTCTGAGAGCACTGATCTATGAAGAATTAATGTTCTCAAACAGAAGGAGGTTTGTCTAAAGGATTTTACCAAATATTGCATCAGATTGTAAAAGAATATTTTGGCAATGAAGTTGGGAGAAAATACCAAGTCCATTCAGGTCACACACACACTCACACACACACACACACACACACACACTCACACACACACACAAAACACTTGTCACAAATGACCTCTGAGTTTATTTATGTTTCTTAAATGACTGATTTTAACTCAAGCTTTATTTCCTTTTTACAATACATTTTACATAACAAAAAAACTCTAATAGCCTAGTGAGGTTAACACCAAATTAAATACATAAAGGATTAGAAACTTTAAAACACTTTCGAGGACAGGGAGAGTTATCAGAAGACCTTACTAATACATATACAAGTACATGATACATACACCATGGAAATGATTCCATATTTTAATGCAGGTTTAATGGAGGGAAGCAGGTGGCTGTTCCATATCTGTTCAGAAAGGCATAAAAAGCATCTGACTTTCAATCAAGTGTGTAGCAACCCTTCACATCCTAGACGCACTTTACAGTTGTTACACACTCAATCGTGACTTACACACTTAACCCTGACAGCGTTCAGAATCCAAGCCTATCCATAGCTCACAGTGTGTTTGAGGGACGAAGACTTGGTGGGAGAATCATCTCTAGCTTGATTGTGATGTTCAGTGGACTTTGGCTTGACGTTTCACTCCGATGTGAATTCCCCCCAAGTCCTTGCTCCGGATTATAAATATTGTATGCAGGTTATAACATTTTATGCAATCGCTAACTTAATGACTTCCTGCCTTGCTGGTTTCCACACCATTACTTCCTATAACTGAGAATACTAAGACTGTGACAAAAAAAAAAAAAAAAACCATATGAATTCTATGATGTCAGTTAAAAATACATATATAAATATCATTAAATACAAATTACATTTCTGTTTCCCACACAGGTCCAGTAAACTATTGCACGGCATGTCATAACTAGCATTAGGTACGTACAAAGACATAATCCTTTTTTGTTTTTTTGTTTCAATCGTTTGTTCTCTTAACATCTTGACAGGTTACAGACATGTTGTTGCACTAAAAATACACACACAGACATGGGAAAAGAAATTCATCTTTCGCAGGCAGCAGAGAGCTAGGTATCTATATTAACATTTTTGCTTTGGCGTCGACAGAACGCCAAACAAGAGTTTCCTTGTTGTGGGCAGGAGGTGGCAGGAATGAACAGAGTATTGTTCAAGCCAACAGGAGCGAGAGATGCATGAAAGACGGTAAAGGAGTGGAAGAATGGAGGTTTTATGAAAGGAAGAGTAATGGAAATACAGCATGGTAGTTTGAAATGGTGTGCTATGTTTTGTGGGGAAAAAGGAAAAAATGAAACACTCACCTCAGGTCAAAGAAGACTGAGTCATTGAAAAAAGAGAATGAAAATAAATAGAGGAGACAGACAGAGAGATAGAGGGAGAGAGAGCGTGGGGAGCAAAATGATTAGGCTGATTCGATTCGAATTAACATAGTTTTTGTCATTTTATGGAGTCACTCTGTTGCAGTCCCCACTCTCTTTGTGTGTGTGTGTGTGTGTGTGTGTGTGTGTGTGTTTATGTGTGTGTGTATGTGCGTGCATATTTGTGTGTATGCTTTGCCCGCAGTATCAACTTCATTCTGAGGGTTTCAGTCACTACAGTCAAAGCAACACACACATGCAAGCACACACTCATGCACACAATCATGGCTGCAGCACCTGAACGCGACATGGATTTAAAATTTGCCCTGCAGATGGACAATGTAATAGAGCAGTGTTCTTCACTAAAGTTCTGAGAATGATCCAACCAACCGAAAAAAGAAGGAATGAGGGGCAACAATTTAAATGATGAATAGATAGAAATATTTTTTTCTTTTTATGCAGTTTTATGAGCATGTTACTGACACATACTGTACTGTAGCTGACCTCTAGGCAAAATTGGAGCAGTTTCATCAAGTAGTGAAGATCTATAAAACACAACATGCTTATCATTAAAACATTTTTTTCCGGACATATTTAGAGATTTGTGTCTATGCTGGGGATTTCGTTGAGACGCCGCTAGGTCGCCCTCCTGGGGGTGCTAGTAGCCCCAAGCCTACACGGTGAGGAACAATGCTCTGGGTATGTGTAAGTCTGAGACGACAGTGCTTTATCTTTGATTCTGATTTCTAGAATTGGATCATGTATCTGTGTCTGCATCATGTTTTTTGTTTAGCCCTTAAGCAATGAATATTAATAAAAGGGTAGGCGTGGCTACTTTGAAGGGCCAGCCTATATATAGTAAAACATGAAGTGATGCCATAGCACCAGTGGATCAAGTGATCATGACATTATGAAGTGAATGAGAGAAATCAGGAATAAGAAAGGGTGGAAATGAAGGAAAGAGAAGAAGACAGGACAGAGCATAAAAAGAGGGAGGGGAGAAGAGAAAAAAAGAAGGAACAGTTAAAGCAGAGATCCAAGGCAGATTTCCAAGGACAGAAACAGACCTTTTCCCTCAACAAAGTGCTGGTGCTACCAATAATAATAATGTGCTTTAGTGCAAAGTGCTTTTTCTATACCAGTAAAACAGATATGATTACAGTACCTTTTCATATTGGTGAACTTAATTAAAAACCCTGAATAGTGCTGTAGGTTCTAAAGATTATTGGCAAATAACTAGCGAAATTAAATATCCTGACAATTATCAATCCTGATTTAATCAGTCCAATAGGAAAGCACTGTTTTAAATTAAACTGGAGCCACATTTCTGATGTAATATTAATAAAGGTTCCAAGCACCAGTATACAGTACACTTAGAATAATCTGTAAAAATCTCCCATTTCGTTTTCTATGGCGATATTTTTGTGCTTTATAAATATCCTGGAGGATCTGACTTAAAGGTAAAAGGCATTGGCAAAGCCAAATGTACTTGTACCAACCTTCCACAATCATCATTACTTTTACGCTGTTTACAGATAAACTTCTACATCTGATTAAATAATGGCTTGAATCCAGTGCTAAAGTGGCCCATTACCTAATAAGTTTGGCTGTATTTCTTTTCAATATCTCTGCCGTCAGCACAATGTCATTGGAAAAGGGATAAAACAGAAAAAATCAGACAAACTAAATGAAATGTGGTGTATGTCTGCGATGTGGTGCAAGATGGTCCTCACACTGCACATTATCCACAGAGGGAGTATGGGCATGCTGGATAGTGAGAGAGATAGCAAAATAATGTGTCACTGTTTTGCCACCTCAGGATGGTGTGTGCATGTGTGTGTGTGTTTGTGTGTGTGTTTCAAACAAGGAGAGAGTTGTGAGAGCATTTAGCTCTCGTCCTAAATATTTAAAGCAACAGCCTGTAATGTTTATGGGTTTTTCATTATTGATGCCAAATGGGGTTTATTCAGGGGGTCATAAAAAATCAGTGGCACAGGGAGTGTTCAATGGCTCCTGTGTGTCCTAAGCTACACCACAGATGTGCACTTTAAACTGAATTTACAAATGGGGGACTACTCATCTTCCCAAATGCTCCTCTTTAAGGCCTCTCCTCCACACGCCTCTTGCATCCCACACTCGCTCAGCCGAGAGTGATTTTGTTTGAGAGCTTGGTCAGGGTGGAGAGAAGAGCAGCAGCGCTACGTTTAGGCTTCTCTTCTCCTCCTCCTGTCTGCTCTTGTTTAATGAGCTCAAGCTCAATGGTCATAAGAACCCTGTCCTTCCTGTCTTTCCTGCCTTCTCCAGGTACTCGCGCCTGGAGCTCTAGCTCTCTGCTTGCGAAGCCCTATTTCTTTTCTCTGCGCGACTCTTGCTTCTTCTTCTCAGATGCTGGCGCCTTCTGCTTGGCAGGATCCACCATGACAGAAGCCTGGGGAGAGAGAGGGAGCGTGGGGAGGGGAGGATAGAGTCACTATGGCAGGAGTGAGGGAGAAAGAAAGAAAGTAAGAAAAAAAGGATAGAGCAAGAGAGAGAGAGAGAGAGAGAGAGAGAGCCATAGCGAGATAGAGAGAGAGAGAGATCAGAGAGAAGATGTGTTGTTAAATGATGCAAGGTGTGATGATTAAAAGAATTGGAGAAGGAGAACAAGAAAGCAGCAGAGAGGAAGTGAAGAAGAAAGCGATGGAAAAGGAGTGGACCGAGAACGAGCCATTAGAAGGAAAGGTAAACGGGAGGAACCTTTGGTGGCTGGAAGGGAGGACAAAACAGGAAGCCGTCAGTCAGTCCGACAGAGAGTGGCAGCATGACATCACAGCACCTACACACATACCTGAGCCTGACTCTTATGAATAAATAACAAGGCTCAATTTATGTAATAATGAGGTGATATTGCATTGATATTATGTATTACATGTATTACATCGACAGTATCATTTAACATGGCTCTTAGCACTGTAATGTATGATAACAAAACTGCTTACGGCCCGTAGTAAATGGGATTCATTTCATGACTAATATGAAGTTCTAATGGTTTTAAGATGTCTGTTTATTGTCATGCATCTGATTTATAAATGATTTCGATGATTTGTTCTACAGGTCTTTAAGGGGCTTTTCTGTATTAATCCAGGCATTACTTAATATTCGTAATGTCTGCAATTTATTCATGTAATTTACCTTAGTTTTGACCATTCCATCCATCCTCCCAAGTCTCTCCCATTTACTCTCTGACATTAACGTAAAACTGGTGATAAGGAATAATCATTTAAAGCAATAAGTGCTTTAAAGAGTGTGACAAAAATACCATTTCTATTCTGCAGAACAGAACCCTGTCAGGTTATCCTACTTGGTCACCTGACTTTGCATTTGAACTTGAAGAAACGATGGATATTGGACAGCAGACAAAGGGAGAGAGAGAGAGAAAGAACGAAGGGAACGAAAAAGAAACAAAGATTGAAGCTGACAGGATATGACAGAAATATATGAGGTGATAGATAGATAGATAGATAGATAGATAGATAGATAGATAGATAGATAGATAGATAGATAGATAGATAGATAGATAGACATGTTGTGAAGACATGTCTTCTCTTTTAGTCTATTTACTTTGGTTGTCCTACAACTACTAGAAATGAGAGGTAGCATGTTGACTGTTTTATGATTCCTCTGCTTCTAAATCAAATCATAAAATACAATCATCTGCATCTTTATGTGCACCTGTAGAGAGGAGGATTACAAGACAGCAGAAAGAGGAAAGTGGGATGACATGGGAAAAAAAGTCACCCTAAAGAGTCTAGGGATGAAAGAATGTGTGGAATGAAAACATGAAGAAGCAGAAATGAGAATGATAGTCAGGAGGAGTGTGTGTGTGTGTGTGTGTGTGTGTGTGTGTGTGTGTGTGTGTGTGTGTGTGTGTGTGTGTGTGTGTGTGTGTGCGTGCGTGTGTGCGTGTGTGCGTGTGTGTGCGTGTGTGTAAATATTATGGCATGTTGGGCTCCAGATGAATGCCAGCTTGAGAAAGTATGAAGTAATAGTATTAAGTGGAAAACTGTAATAGGCGAGATCTTAGCTGTTTAGTTGATCTGTCTACAAATTTCAAATTTTGCCATAACTGTTGCAGTAGGTAAATCAGCTAAGTTGCAAGTAAATTAAAGCCCTGTAATAGGGTGACTAAGGTAATATGCCAATGGTATGGAATTAAACATAAAACATCTTTATCAGCGAGAAAAGAAAAGAAAACTGATAGACCGTTATTACTGATTTACAGGTAAACATGTCTGTTGTTCTATTCTCAATGCACAAAAACGAATATAAAAGTATTGCTTGTGCTAATAGCTCAAATGCTAATGATGATATTTTGGAATAAAAAATTCCAAAATGTATTAAAATGTATTAAAGGTACCACTATCGGGGAACCAGTGGAAATAGTGAATTGCTGTGAATAAAGATGCGTTTTGGACACGGTGGTTAGTCTATAGCTGGCATGCATAGTGGAGAACCAACACAGAGGTAGACGTTAAACTTTGACCTTGTCCTCTGCCTGCTGTCTCAGCCTTTGGCGGCAGGCAGAGAGCTGAATTAGATATGCCATAGATAGACAGCAGCAGAAATGTGCCTAGTTTCTGCTTTCTAGCTTGCCAGGAGCAAGCATGCATCATAGAGAAAGACTATCATTATTAAGATATGTCCTGTTCTAGTACAGATGGCATTTAAACCTTAAAATTCTCATTAAGAAAAAAATGATATAAAAAAAAAAAAACTTTAACTCTTGAGCTACTACTGTATGCAGAGGTGACATTTTGTGTTGCTGGACATATTGATTCAATCTGGCAGTCCCTATTCAGACCACTTATCTAACCTAATACTGTAGCTATGACTTCATCTTTATTACCTGACCTGTGAAGTATATTTTTATTTGTGCCATGTGCTTAGTAATTAAGCCTTATAATAAACTGCGAATGTTCCCGTCATAAAGTAGGTGGAGCAAGTGAGGAGAAGACCAGAAGAGGAGTTCTTTACAGGAGCCAAAGCAGCCAGGGTTATGGGTCTCAGAATTGGCGTGTGCAAGCCAGTCTTTTTACATGTTCATGTGTGTTTGTGCGTTTGTGTGTGTATGTGTGGGGGGCTCCGGGGTGCTGGTGGCAGCAGGTGAACACTTGCCTGTTTTTGCTGGGCTCCTTCTTTCCCTTTGCCTTTCTTGCCATGTTTGCTAAGAAGAAAACACAAACATAGTGCGAGGATTGAACCATACAGTATGTTAAGCTCTTCATTTCAACCAAACAAGAAAATAAGGCAGGAGTTCAGGCCTTGGTAAAAATGTGTGCGCGCGTGTCTTGACTAGGGAAAGGATGAGCTTTAGCCTTTTTGAAAGTATGTGTCTGAATGCGTGCGCTTTTTTCTGAAATCTGAGGAGACTTGGGTATGATTTTAGTGAGGGTGTGTGTGCGTATATCTGTATGTGTGTCAAAGCCAGGCAGAGGTTCAGGATGCGCTTGAGGCAGCAGGTACTCCCAGACTGACCTCACACTCAAGCTGAAGACACGTCGGGCCACCAGGAAGCGCATCAGATAGTAGATGGCCACCACCAGGATCAGCAAACCCAAAACGACACCAATAATCGCACCTGTGATCACGCCGGCCTGGATTGGGACTGGAAAGAATCAGATGAAATATGAGATGTATCATATGTTTCAATTTTTTCTCTTTTTCTTCGCTGTAAAAATTGTTTTAGCTTTTAAATAATAATGCCGCTAATTCGATGTAAATGCTTTTGTAGTTCTTTACTGTAATAAACATTAAATTACCATAAAGATATAGCATTTTTTAGTGACTTACTGTAAATTTCTACAAATGCACTTAAGCCATTATTTACTGAAATTCTTTAGAAAAAAGAAAACTGCGGCTGTAAATTTACACTCATTTACTGGCCACACTTTTTCTGGCATGTTACACACATTACACCTGCACTGTGACTTGAGAAGCTGACGTTTTCCTAACCTTCTTGCTGCAAGCAGTGTGAGCAAAGTGACACAATGAGCACACAATTCAGTAGGGGAATGCATGCTGTCACTCTGTTCAAAGCGAATGGAAAGCATCAGCTTTGGATTCATCAGCGGAACCATGTGAATGCAGCAGAAAAAGGATGGCAGACTGGAATGCAGCTCTGCTACTATTAGGTGATCGAAGAAAAAGAATTTACCAGCAGATGTGTTTTTAAGATGAATGAACAAGTCGCTTGGTTGTTCGCTGTGCTTCGATAAGCTTCCTGACGTCAGGAGAGCCACAGACAAACATGTAAACATGGTGGGTGTCAGGTAAGTTATCTGATTATTACCAGCAAAAGACAGAGTGTAAGTTAAAGTAGATGTCTTATAGTTGTGTAGTGTTAGCTCAAGCTGATGATGCAATTGTCATAGTCATAGAAGCAATCGAGCACCATGACATAACTGTCTCCGCTCTGTCTGTCTTGATTAATAGACAAAATCATTCTGATGAATAATGGCATTATGTAATAATCAGCCATTATTTAAAGTGGCATTGTGAAATATAAGCCGACTTTGGACAAATGACCTTTTGAAATAAAGACTACTGAAATTAGATGAAAGGTCTTTGCAATAACCTCTACTATTGAGAGAATAACCAGGATGAAAGAATATTTTAGAATAATAAGCAGATCTTTTGATGCAGGATGAAAATTGTTTTGCAATAACGAGCTAAAAAAAAGTGTTTTTCCACAGTTCCACAGTGTTCACAGTTTTATGGTCATGTTATGTATTTCCAAGCAAAAAAAAAAGTATCCTATAGTTTGCTATTTTGGGACAACTAATTTTGTCATTTTGTAATAAGTGTATTTAAGTTGTAATTAAATTGTACAAAAGCACAATTTTAAGTGTATTAAGTATACTTTTGTGTGCTAAAG
>JAOVVA010000024.1:10078811-10090440 GCA_028565275.1 Leiocassis micropogon
TTTGGATTTTTACAACATTATTGTTGAAATACACAGTCCTGAAAAAGGGGCATTTCTTTTTTTGCTGAGTATATATACAGTACACACACAAATATACACACACATATATACATACTGTATATACATATATATACATACATACATATATACACACACACACACACACACACAGTCAGCCAAAAAATTTTACACACTTCAGGAAAGGAAAAAAGGAAAAACGTGCATAAATATTTTAATACTAAATTTATTGCTATATGTTACATATTGCTATAATGTGATATTACTCATATTATATTATTATAATATGAATAATAAAACAACCACTGACTGTGCAAACTTCACACTGTACCTCAAGCAACTTGGATTCTGTGCCTCTCCTCACTTCCTCTAGAATCTGGGACCTTGATTTCCAAATGAAATGTAAAATTTACTTTCATTTGAAAAGAGGACTTTGGCCCAACAGTCCAGTAGTTTTTGCCCTTAGCCAAGGTAAGACTCTTTTGATGTTGTATTTGGTTCAAGGGTGGCTTGACACAAGGAATGTGACAGTTGTAGCCCATGTCCTGGATACATCTGTATCTGTGTTGGCTCTTGAAGCGCTGACTCTATCTACATTCTTGAATGGGCTTTATTTCACAATCCTCTCAAGGCTGCGGTTATTCCTGTTGCTTGTGCACCTTTTTCTACCACATTTTTTCCTTCCCAGACTGAGAGACCATTTAAAGGCTCAGGAAACCTTTGCAGGTGATCTGAGTTAATTAGCTGATTAGTGTGCGACACAATGAGTCTCCTAAATGTAACTTTTTCACAATATTCTAAGATTCTGAATTTTGGGTTTTCATCAGCAGTAAGCTATAATTATCTAAATTAAAATAAATAAACCCAGTCTGTGTGTAATAAATCTATACAATGAGTTTCACTTTTAGAATTAAATTACTGAAATAAATCAACATTTTATTAATATTCTAATTTATTGAGATCTTTAAAATTATTTTTTATTATTAAAATTTATCTAAAAATTGTCCCTTAACTAGGGAAGAAATAAGACCAAGATGCACTACAGTATATGAAGGCAAGCATGTGGAGGCGGAAACCTTGGATCCTGATGTTCGTGTGAATGTTCCTTTGACATGTACCACCTACATGTAAACATTGTTTCAGACGAAGTACACCTCTTCATGGCACTGGCATCCCCTAATAGCGGTGGGCTTTTTCAGCAGGATAATGCATCCTGCCACACTGCAACAATTGCTCAGGAATGGTTTGAGAAACATGACAAAGAAAGCAAGGTCTGTAAATAATATTTAGTGGAAACAAATGGATACGTTTCTTTTTTGGGAGGGGTATTTTAGTATAAAGGACATCAAATGCAGCTTCAGTATTTCAATTCTTTATACCGTTAGTGTGAGAAACTTCTAATGCATCAAATTCATGTTCAGGTTTCTGGGCAACACTTCCAATAACAAAAGAAATAACTGATGCCATCTCCCCCAACAGGAGTTCAAACATCTGAGAGAAGAACATGCAAAAGAATGAGCTTTAACTAGTTTTGCTCAATATCGACACATGACCTACTGCTTGAACAAAGCTGAACTACCCCAGCTCCAACCTCCCACACCTCCCATTCTAGTACAAGTTGATCTTTGTGTAATCTGTCCACAGAATGCTGTTCCAGAAATGTACATAAAAAAATCCATGGTTTAAACTATTGTAATCTGGAAGAAGTTTGTAAGAAAGAAAGACATAAAAGGATCAACATTACAAACCAGATATAACATACTTTAAGGCTTTCCTTAAGAAAATATGTTCTTCATTTCTATTTTATGTTGTATGCATAAATGAATCATATAATTCTAAATAGACGTGTCTGGTGAAGTTTTTGATTTAATTTTAAACTAAAGGGGATTTTCTTCATGAGGAAAAGAATTCTGTTCTACAGTTTTCTGCAGCCTCCTGTGGCTGCCAAGCTCACTAACCCCGTCTTTGTGTTTACATAAGATTGTAATAAATTAGTTGTTTCTAATGTTTCTGATCTCACTGATGGGTTCATTTTAAAATCTTTTAGCTTAATGATGCCCTTCTTCACTCACAATGACAGCTCTTGTAAACTGATTTATATACATATATATTCAATGTTTTATCTGTTTGCTTGCAAGTGAGCAGCGAGTTGGCCAATTACTTTGGGTCTCTTAAAAACAGATAAAACATGATGTAGCTATAACAATGTCAATGTCCAAATATTGGATGGGACCACAGATACTCCATCAAAGCTCCTAATTAAGCAAACTCTTTTTGATCCCATGCCTATAGCAGTATAGAAAAATATCCTTCAATGGAGAAAATCATTAGGGTCCAAAGAGCAGTAAATATTTTTGTCCATAACTAACCATCTATTCTACTCATACTTTTCATTTTTCTTATTTAATCCTTCACTTCTGTTGTGTAAATGTTTCCCCATCTTCATGACATTTAGCTTGAACACTTACTCTGAACAAGAAACAGAGCAAAGAAGAGCAAACAGAACCAAATTTCACATCATCTTTTGTACACACGTGGACAAAATTGTTGGTACCCTTCGGTCAATGAAAGAAAAACTCACAATAGTCATAGAAATAACTTTAATCTGAAAAAAGTAATAATGAATAAAAAATTCATGAAATGTTGACCAATGAAAGTCAGACACTGCTTTTCAACCATGCTTCAACAGAATTATTTTAAAAAAAATAAACTCATGGAACAGGCCTAGACAAAAATGATGGTACCCCTAGAAAAGACTGAAAATAATGTGACCAAAGGGACATGTTAATTCAAGGTGTGTCCACTAATTAGCATCACAGGTGTCTACAATCTTGTAATCAGTCAGTGGGCCTATATATAGGACTCTAGGTAGTCACTGTGTTGTTTGGTGACATGGTGTGTACCACACTCAACATGGACCAGAGGAAGCGAAGGAAAGAGTTGTCGCAGGAGATTTGAAAGAAAATTATAGACAAGCATGTTAAAGGTAAAGGCTATAATACCATCTCCAAGCACCTAGATGTTCCTGTGACTACAGTTGCACATATTATTCAGAAATTTAAAATCTATGGGACTGTAGCCAACCTCCCTGGACGTGGCTGCAGGAGGAAAACTGATGACAAATCAATGAGATGGATAATCCTAATGGTAACAAAAGAGCCCAGAAAGACTTCTAAAGATATCCAAGTTGAACTTCATGCTCAAGGAACATCAGTGTCAGATCGCACCATCCGTCGTCGTTTGAGCCAAAGTGGACTACATGGGAGACAACCAAGGAAGACACCATTGTTGAAAAATCATATAAAAAAAGACAATGGAATATGCCAAACTACATGTGGACAAGCCACAAAGCTTCCTGGAGAATGTCCTATGGACAGATGAGACAAAAATGAAACTTTTTGCCAAGGCACATCAGTTCTATGTTAAAGGACGAAAAAATAAAGCACATTAAGAAAAGAACACTGTCCCTACTCTGAGACATGGAGGAGGCTCTGTTATGTTCTGGGGCTGCTTTGCTGCATCTGTGCAGGGTACAATGAAATCAAGACTATCAAGGGATTCTAGAGAGAAATGTGCTGGCTAGTGTCAGAAAGCTTGGTCTCAGTCGCAGGTCATGGGTCTTGCCACAGGACTATGACCCAAAACACAGCTAAAAACACCCAAGAATGGCTAAGAGGAAAACATTGGACTATTCTAAAGTGGCCTTCTATGAGCCCTGACCTCAATCCTATTGAGCATCTTTGGAAGGAGCTGAAACATGCCGTCTGGAAAAGGGGCCCTTCAAACCGGAAACAACTGGAGCAGTTTGCTCATGAGGAGTGGGCCAAAATACTTGCTAAGAGGTTCAGAAGTCTCGTTGAGTTACAGGAATCGTCTGAAGTTAGGGGTAGCATAATTTTTGTCTAGACCTGTTCCATGAGTTTATGTTTTTAAATAATTCCATTGAAGCATGGTTGAAAAGCTGACTTTCATTGGTTAATATTCATAGAATTTTAATTTATTATTAATTTTGTCAGATAAAGTCATTTTTGTGACCATTGTGAGTTTTTCTTCCATTGACCAAAGGGTACCAACAATTTTGTCCACGTGTGTGTATACTGTATATATTCTCAAAAAGTCCATAGAGTAAGGGGAAGCAATTTATAAAAAGAATTTTATTTCAGATGTTCATTTTAAAGATTATTTCCCTATGTACAACTGCGATTTGTACCTTCATTTAAAATAATTACAGAAACAAAAAAAGAAAATATTTAAATGATACAGTTGGCATGAATGGTCTGACTAAACAGCTACACAAATTTTAGACTCCAGGAGCCAATCAGAGAGGCAGAATCAGTAATAATCCTCTACATCAGCCTTTTCTGCTTGATTCTGAATCTGCTGCTGCTTTTTGTAGAGATCAGCAATCTAGAGAGAGAGAGACAAAAGCAACTGATGTGACCAAAAGAAAGACAAAAATTACAAATCACAAAGCACAGGTGTGCTCACAGAATCGGGTATTTATTAAGTAAACCATTTTTCCTCTGTATACCATAATATACACCATAAACTACCATAATAATTGGCAGAGGAAGGACATGGAAAACGGAAAGGACAGGCTTCAACCATTCAAACATGTTATGCATCTTCTAAAATTAGCAGGATTAATTCTGAACTGTATGGAGTTATACTTTCTGTCCAGATTAAATCAAATGCTACAAAACTGGTAGGGCATTGCTTCATAGTACAGATGGCTAATGGCCCAAACTGTACTGCAAAAGCAACCCGAGGCATGCTGTTCACTTGCTGAAGATAAAACTGAAGGCAATAAAAGCCTGGCAAAGCATCTTTAGAGAGGAAACTCAGCATGACTTCTAGACTTGATGCAGTCATTGATGCAAAGTTTTTGTATTCAAGGATTTAAAATATTAATATTTTAAATTATTATATGAATTGATTGTCAAAGTTTGTCAAACAAAACTTCTGAGCTTGTGAAAATGGAACAACTAAAAAATGGATGGCATTCTTAAGTGGTTAATTAAATATTTGTGTTAATCCCATTGACTTGATTGCCTAATTTAATTTCTATCGAGGAGGTGGACAGAGGTAAAATACAATAAACAAATTGCATAACCATGTACCTGATTTTTCATGTGTATGTGTATAAAACTGTAGTAAGTATGAAACTGCAAATATAATTTTAAATGAATAAATAATGAATTAAGGGAGTGTTTAGCAATTTTTGGCTGCTGCTCAATGCAATTGCAATGCCAACAACATGACATTGTGAATCAAATGAACCAATCTCCAGTAAGTTCCCTTTAGAGCAAAGAAACTGGGGTGAAGCGAACACCTGAATGCAACCCAAAACTACAATATGTACTGCAAAATATTACTGCTAACAGCGACAGTTTTTTCTTACTCTCAATGGGCTTTACACATGTATAAAAAGCCTTTCAATCATATAATGGAAAGGAAAGTGTATTACTGAGGGTTTTGCTGAGGTCTGAAGAACAATGTATTGCTGAATATTAAGTTAAATGCTTTCTTTTTGTTTTTTTTTCCTCAACACTCACGTGAGGTTTTCTTTGCAAAAACAACTGGTAATACAGTTTATAACTTTTAAGCATAACATAAGCAGAACATGTATCTTATATGCACTTGTATCTTACATGCTCTTTATCCCTGACCACAATGTTTATAGTTCAAGAGCACAATTTCTCTGGGAATAAATAAATAATAATAATTTTAAAAAAGAAAACATCCTATGCATAACAAAACATAAAAAAAGTGCATGGTTGCACTCAAACATTAAACCACTTAACGAGCTTAATTAGCACAGTGGTTTCATAATGTTCAACAGTTCACAGGATATAACTGCATTCCTGACCTGATAACACAATACACTGTCTATAGTTTGGCAGTGTCTTAGGAACAGTTTCTAAACCATGTTATGTTGCCCTATGGGCTTGTTACACCACATAATTCTGTGACTGGAATCCAAATTGTTTTCGAGTGCATTTATTACCTGTGCTCCTATTGTAGCATCCTCTGGTTTCTTGTCATCCCTGATACGAAGGAATCGAGGAAAGCGAAGGGAAATCCCTTTATCTGGGTCCACCTGGTGGACAGAAGGATTATTTCATGTTGAGTCAATTCTTGTAACACAAAAAGGACACATTGTTGACGATCTGCTTTGCAAAGATGAAACTGTCAACTTGGGTTTTTCTCTGGCTAAGTAGGACAGCCTCGGAATTAGGACAGCAGAAAATGAACAAAACATACACTGCGAATGCAATTTGCCTTTACATCATATTAAAAACAATGAAGTGGTCACTTTACGTAACAATGTTAAACACTGACTTGCATAATATTAAATAAACATTCATGTATTATATGTATGTACTATATAATATTGTATAGAATGATCACATCCTTCAGAGAAGTGAGAAATTCTAAACTGTAGCTACTGGGCGTAAGCAATATATTGTATGCATCATCGGTAAATGTTTCAATTCCATACTACTAGAACCTGTAATGCCCTTGTAAACAACAGGTATATAATAATTACATAAATAAAACTCCTGATACAATTGATTCATGAGTGAAACTGACCAATCCCATTGCTGCCTTGTAAACCGGCGATAGCGACAGATCAGCACATTTCACTTCCCATACTTGTACAGCATCTAGCCAAACGTCTGGCTCTGCTGATTGATCCACTCTGTAGTAGGGGCGGGGCTTAGGAAGGATGTGCTCCTGAGAAATACATAATTTTATAGGTTTGTACATTTATTACGAAGTAACATTCATTAAATTAAACTTATCATGAATAATAAATGTGTAGGAGACAATGAAGAAAGCCAAGGTGGAAATGAACTGTTATTGTTTTTTTTTTTATTTTAAGTGAATGCCACCGCACCTTTAAGAAGTTATAATGCTGCTCCAGATCTTCATCTTTAAACCCTGTTCCTATCTAGAACAAAAAATTCACATATAAACACAGCACCAGATAACCTTGAGTGACAACTTAAAACCTTAGTGACGATTAAAGCACCTCGATTTGCCAGCACAGAAATTTAGGTGCAAAATATCAGGTTTACGGTCAACAGAATGAAGATAATTAACAGATTAATTGGCTAATTTGTTACAAACACTCCTGAAAATTGACTAGTATTGCCACATTGAGTTGCTGAGATAACCGTTATCCCATCTTAACTGGAAATGCATAATATTTGCATAATATTTAAAAATAAAGTCTTTACATGCACTGCTTGAGCCTTATCATTTAGCTCGACATATTTAACATACAGTATGCTAGCCGGCCAAAATGCAGTTCTGTGGAACAGAGAAATGCCTATAAACAGGGTTCTCCTACCTTACAGACTGACTGAAACTCCTCATTCTCATCATCGTAGCAGGCAAGAAGGAAACCTCCATAGCTACCAGCTCTCTTGCCTTTCCCTAGATATGCACCAATCACACACAGATCCATTGTGTCCCCCACACCTTCCAGATAATCCTTCTTCAGCTTTACAGAGAGACAGAGAAAGGAGAGCGAGGGAGAAAACAAGACAGAACAACAAAAAAAAATTACACACTAGAAGACTAATATGCCTATGAAACCCTTCATAGACAATTACAATAGTCAATACAACAATTTATAATAAATAAAAGTTAAAAGGTGGCTATGAATAGAGGCTGCTATAAAGTTAAACAATCAGGTCTGTTCATATCTGAACCCTGCAAAGCTTTGTTAATTTAGCGGCCCAACACAGTATATATAGAAGCGGAGGTTAAAGGAACTATATGCATAAAACTTAAAGTGCAGTGCAGACTTTAAGTTTTAAAATATATAGTTGTACATGTCAAAACTGCACTACACTCAAGAAGATGTGAGTAAATAATAAATACCTTAAGCCAGTTATGGGAGCGTTTGGCAATTTCATAAGTGGCATCTTTCTCCAGGGTCTTCACCATCAAGCCCTCGCAGGAGTCTGTGCACAAAATTAATTAGGGGTCAATTTTAACACTCCAGAAATGGCTATAGATTAATTTTATAATTAATAAAACCACCATTAGCATGATTTTTTAAATAAGGATAATACATGCACATTGATTGTTTTATATGGGCTCTGTGATCCTGATTAGGAGGGTGTGTGCAAGATGATCCCCTCCAAAAAAAAAAAAAAAAAAAAGGGGGAGCATGTCTGCATGGCTATCACTAGGATTGTGTAGAAGGCCAGGGGGAATTAAACACTGCATTATCTCTTCCTTAAGAGACAGGAGCAGCATCCTTTTCCTCCTCTGGTCTTCTCAGCTCATTCATGTTTTCGTATACTTTGGTTTCTCAAGCATTAACTTGCATGCTGAAACCACAGTCCTTTATCATGCCATTGTATTATCCCCATTACTGTATTATATTAATAGCCTGAGTACTAAGTAGGCTAGGCCAGCATTTCCCCCACACACGGCCTTTATAAGTCTACACTCTACAAGTGATGCATGGAGACCATCAACTGTGACAAAGAGGAACTTTAAAGAGGATTTGGGAGTTGTGTTTAACTATGGTGCAAATGCAAAAGCCCATGTTACTTTTGGTACAGCCACTGTATTTAAAGCTGCTAAGGTATACCTAGCCACCCATGATTGATATTCAATATCATTTATTTTTCTGTCAGTGATAATCCATCCACCACAGATCATTTAAATGTTAATTATCCTCATTCTAATGCTCCTTCAAGTTTGTTCTGCTATCGCAAGTAGGGAATACTGACAATCACACGTTCTGAACACACACACACACACACACACACACACACACACACACACACACACACCTTGAACAGGCTGTGTCAAAGTGTCTAGAGAGAGAGGTTCTTTGAAGATGTGCACATTACAACTACAGACCAGGTAGTTCTGAGAGATTTTCTTGATTAATGTATGAACATGAATTTCAAAATGTTCCAAGAACAAGATCTTTACATATAATCATGTGATTTTTTTTTTTTTTTTGATAGATGCTATTTGAAAATTTGAACCAATATAAAGGAAAAGCACAGCCTTCTTATATTGACAAACACCCCCTACAGACTTCGCTATTCCGTAGCACTGGGGAAAGAAAAATAAACAGGCGCATTGCTGAGGAGCAGATAAGCTGTATGTAAAATACATACATCCTACACAGTAATTTGATGGTCAGAAGAGATGTTATGGCTTTTCCTTGGAAAAACCCAGAAAGATTAACTATTCTGACAAACAGTATCTTCTTTGTATACAACAAAGAGTACACATTACTTCCTTTTATTTTGTGTTGTCTTACTTTTCCCTTGAATGAAGGGGATGATGGGGAGGATGGATCTGTGGAATAAATTCTGTGAAATTAATAGAAATATCCAATATATCACATTTGTTTGTTGTGCTGTATGGAATAGACATTTTTATTCTACCGGAAACCAAAAAAAAAAAAAACACATCAATAGAAAATGGATTGAGTGATAAATTATGCACTTGCTCTTTTGTTTTTAGGAGCTAATGTCAAAGTCTGTAAAAGTTTCCTCAGGCTGAGTATTCTTCTATTAAAAAGAAAATGCAGAACGGCATAAACAATAGTTCCTCATAAGGATTGCAAACACCACAGAATAAACTGAAAAAAAAAAAAAGTTATGTAAATATATTTAATGTGTTTATATAAGATGGATTTTTTTTTTCCAATTTTGAACTCAATAGAAGATTTCAGGACTTTTTTTTTTTTTTACTTAATATGATATGTCCTATTCTGTATACTATGACCAGTGAATTCAGTGTTCCAGACACACCCACCTCGTATGGACTGCTCCAGGAATTCTGCAATAGTTTCAGTGTTGTCAGAGTCGAGAGAACGAGCAAAGACAAACTCTCCCTCCTTCTCCATAAAACTCTCCCTTAACAACGCTCGGCGCTTACTCAGTGGCTCCCGTACCAGAGACTTAAAAAAAAAAAAAAAGAGGAGTGAAATCCTGATACAATAATCATTTATACTGAGAAAATAAACAGTTTGATTATTATGCACAGACAAGTACAAGTTACAAGTACAAGAAAGCCAGAGTGCCCAATCTCATCCAGAAGGGAGTTAAATGTGGCTGTAAGAGGCACACCTGCTGGTCAATTGGAGGCAGATGGAATCAGGTACAGACCCTGATTGGACTGACAATATTTAACTACAGCTACTCCTTGCAGAAAAGATTGGACACACCTGCTGTAGAGTATTAACCTTTTGTACAGAACACCACACATTCATTTCACAGCAATGTGTCTACATGTAATGTTCTGTTCAAACATGCTTAGGAACTACTGATCAAGTTTCTCACATTCTCACCTCTCCATTTAAGTACAGCAGATCAAAGGCGTACACACAAACCTGCACCTTAATCTCAGATGCATCCACATCCTGAAACACAGACATGAATATATTAAAATAAAAATTCTCCCACTCCACCCCCCACCATCTGTCAAACACTCCAAGCGATGAGAACCACATGCTTCTCTTTTCTCACCTCTTCTATAACAATCTGCCCCTTCCATACTCATTTGTGCTTTTACATTTGATTAATAATTCAACCTCTGAACCCTTTCTCTCCGCATCAAAAAAGTGAGTTTAAAGGACGAATGACTTTAAGTCAATTAATTAACAAAAACAGAAAAACTGTAACCCACAATAGAATTATACCAGCGTATTTTTGTTCTACTCCCCAAATTAAAACAACAATCAGGGTGGGATTAAGATAATAGGAAAAATATGCCAGGAAGCCAACAAAAGAGTCTATGGTAGAAAGTGAGGCGCATAATACCATGTTAAGTATCTTAACCTACACATAAAGCACTAATGACATGATGTTTTAGCTGGTCAGTGTTAAAGTTATAAAATATTTTATAATTTTTTTTATAAAATAGGGGTTTGATCATGAGTAAATACAAATTTGCAAAATGTTTTATAAATACGCTATCTTAGTGCAATCCTAAACTAAACAAAAAAAATAAAATGTGTGAAAATAAAAATGTAAAATTAACTCAGCTAATGTATTATACTTCATTAAATCACCTTTCTATGTATTGTATTTTTAAATACCAAAGACATGTACATGTACACCAACAGTACATGATTGCTTTCAACTTAAAAATAAGTTAATTTTTTTGTTGTTTTTGTTGCTGAGCTACATGTTTATCAATAAGGAAGTTAATTTGTTTACACTGTTCAGTAACTTAATATTACAAGCTAATACAGAAAAAAAAATTTTTGGTCTGAAAATATTGCCATGTTATATATTTTTAGCTGGAACACCCACCCTTAATAACAACCAAGCACTTTGAGGAAAGAAGAAAAAAAGGTGTATTTAAAAACGTAGCATCGCTAGTAGTAAATGGACAGAACCATTTTCTTGCAAAAAACCTTGTATTGCAAGCATAATTCATTCCAGAAGCGTGCTTGTACATCACAGGAAAATTCCCAATAAGAAATAATAAAAACTGATTCCTTCCACGACTCAAAAATACAAAATAACATAAAATACTTAATACAGGCCTCCGAGTGGCGCAGTGGTAAAGCGCTCGCCCTATCATCCGGGGATCGCTGGTTCGAACCCCGGGTGATGCT
>JAOVVA010000024.1:10090540-10126704 GCA_028565275.1 Leiocassis micropogon
TACAAAATATAAAGTAAAAATAAAACAAATTAACCTGCACTTTACCTTTGAAAAGAATCCTGACAGAGCAGTGTTTCCGTTGTGTGTGTTTGCGTATGTTTGCGTGCACAAGCGTGTGTGAAGCTGAAGTAAGACAAAAGAGGAAAGGAGAAGGAAGGGGTCTACTGTGTAGGACTACTTTAACACACATGCGTGCACACAAACACACACGCGATGAGCCAATCATTCTTATCCACGCGCAGACACGCACAGCTCTGTCTGGAAACTTCTTTAAAAAAGAAACCTCTCGAATGATATTCATGTGCGTGCACCCTAATGGAATCACTGCTTTCTAACAGAGAGAGACTCTGAAAACTGGATCTTTAATAAGGAACCTGTCTAATGACACATGCTTTTGCTTTATGCTCATGCACATACACGTGGTCACAGTGTTATAGTAAACAGTACACATGCGTGCACAGATGTTGACTATACGAGTGACGCACACACACACTGGGCATGAGAGACGATTACTCAATCCTGCAGTGCGAGAGAGAGAGGGAAAAAAAGATCATTGGCTCAGTTGTGATCACATGACACTTGGTAGACAAACGCATGCGTACTACTCGTATGTCAAGACCTTGCTTTATCAAGTTAAAATTTATAAAAGTTTGTCTTGCACTGAGTTACTCGTAATACAACATTCCATTGTAGCCCTTCCTTTTAGCAATCATTCACTTGTTATTTTATACATTTTACATCAGGGAGGATAAATGAACACAATGTTTTTCTGAATAATTTACTGATTAAGTCTCAATGTAGATTCGACATTGTTATGTGCCACAATTGTACTATCCTCTGGAGGGATGGTATGGTGTTAGTTTGGAGAATTGTTTTTAATTAATATGTAGACAATAGACAGTTTTTATACCCATTTTCGTCCCTTTTCGTCAGAGGTATAAATGCTGTGTATAGCAATTAAGAATATGTGCATGAAAATTTTAGTGTCAACATCTGTCAAGAGAACCTAATTAAATCCTGACAGAATGTTTTACACCTTTAATAGAAAAAACACATTACAAATTTTAGGGAATGAAAGAAAAGTTACAAGAGTAAAAAGTGTACAACCCTTAATTGTTCTCGTCTACCAGCTCAGAAAATCTTGACCTTTAAAGTCATTTCTTTATTTGATTTCGGCCCCCCTTCCCCCCATCTTCAGCTGTCCAACAAAGGCCTGTAGGTTTTGTGCCAAAAAAAATAGATTGGTATTTGGAGCTATACATGATTTCCTCTATTTTGACTAGAGTCCAAGTAGCAGCTAAAAACAAACAAACAAAAAAAACAGCTCTATTAGATGATTCTGTTTCCTTAGTAAACATATCTTTTAGAATTGAATATAAAATCTACCTTGATCTCATGAGACCAGACCACATTTGCCACTTAGTTTGGCAAAATTGAAGTAGATATTTTTGTGTGTGCATGTGTGTGTGTTTGAGAGACAGAGAGAGAGAGAGAGAGAGAGAGAGAGAGAGAGAGAGAGAGAGGTTTTATCTAGCCACCCTGCTCTATAGCATATACTCGATTTGCATCAAGCTTGACAAATTGACCTCATTCCCATTGGGAATGAAAACAAAAACAATTACTGAAAGACTTCTGTCCAGAAAGATGTCAATTTACCAGAGCAAAATTTTAGGTTTGATAAAACAAGTTAACTGAAAATGTAACAGGATCAAAATATGTACCAGGGCAACACCGAAAACAATACAAAAGTGGGCGCACCTTTTTTAGTTAACATACGACATTCAGATTGAACATGGTAGAGTAACTCTTCCTCAATACACAGTTACTACTCAACATAGTCTCCATCACAAGTGATGCTTTTGCATCATCGTTGAACCCAACTCTCAAATCCTCCTAGAAAATCCCCTTTGTCCCAGATGTTCCCCCACGTTGTTACAGAGTTTTTATGGAGATGACGCCATTGACAAGAGCAATGTGCACAGATGGATGAAGAGGTTTAAAGAAGGGAAAACAGTACTGAAACCAAATTACACAGTGGGTGAGCATCGGCTGTGACAAGGGGATTTTCAAATAAGATCCAAGAGTTGGGTTCAACACTGGTGCAAATGCCTAGGCAGTACTTTTGTACAGAGAGTTACTTTTCCAGGGTGTGCAATTTAAATGACCTATGGCAGTTAATAGGAAACAAAAAATTCATAAAAAAAAAAACAAAAAACATTTTGCATAATTTTTGGTACAGCGCTCGTGTAAGGCGCCATCAATAAGGCTGATGTAAAGAATATCCTCGGTACATGCTCCAGCATCCACCGGCTTTAAAATTTAATTACTTTGTATACCATTAAAAGGTAAAGAATCACCACTGCCTCACCTTCCTTTTGCGTGTTGTAAGAACTTGAAAGGGCTGAATCTGCTTTTTCTCTCTGTCCCATGCAACTGCCTCGGTGTCCAACACACAGCTAACCACAGATTCTTTCTTTATCTGGGAAGTAAATATAATTCAGTAAACCTCAGTTATGAGCACATACTGACTTACTGATAAGGTCTGGTCAAGCTTCTCTTATATTTCACTGCAAGTATCTAAGTGAGAGAGACTGCTGGGGTGAAAAGGAGGACAGTGAGGAAGATGAAGGTGGGGGAAAAAAAAATAAGAACACAAGAGCAAAGAGGAAAGAGTGAAGAAGGGAGCTACAGAGAGATGGACAGTGCATCAGATAGAACTCGGCACACAGAGAGCTGAATGTGTGCAGACTCTCTGATAAGGGTAAAAGCAGGATAGTGTGAGCTACTGCTATTATATGCGAGAGGAAGATGAACAGAGAGCACAAGGTCATTGTCTGTGCTGAAGGCAAGAACTTAGCTCTAGAAATTCATTGCTTTAACAGCAGATTGCATGTGTGTTTGTGAGACCTGCGTGATCCGTGAAATGATGTCAGGGTATTTGGTGGTGTTGTCCTCTTGGTTTCGGCTAAAGATGCGAACCTCGCCACTTTCAAGAATGTGAATCTATCCAAAAGAAACCAAATCCCATCAATTTAATAACATGCTGCTTACTATATCTTATTTAAAAGAATACACATATCAGCGAGCCCAAGAGTCAGGGCAGTAATAGCTAAATGGTTAAACAGAAAGGGGGAAAAAAAGACTCTGGTTAACAGTATGAAAAAGTTTTCAAAACAAATCAACTGTGTTGCGGCATTTCAATTAAATTTTTCAAAAATGAAAAAAAAAAGAAAAACATCCTAAAAAAGACAAGTCTTTCCCAGTAACAAACACAGTCTGATAACAAAATAATCTGTTTCTATTTTATATATCTGCATATTTTAAACACTTAGGCTATATGACACTTTAGACACTTAGGCTCACATTACAAGGCATCTCGTTCACCTGCAATTCTTTGGTCAGATCGGATTTGTACCTCATGATGGTTCACGTTCATAATTATAAGTAACTTTTATCTGACTCTAATGTGCATATATGTCTCCTCTGTAACAGTATGCATGCGCACATCAAAATATGCCACTAGTTCATGTGACCATTCACTCAATTCCAATAATGAATGCGATTTTGGACAGTAAGCAGTTGGCTGTATTTGTTGAGGGCCAAGAGAAGAAAAAAAGCCAGATGCTTTGTTGTAGCTGTTTTAGAAGCTATTGCTAGCACTGATATGAAACCCCCACGCTGTCGGTACTGAGTGACTTGGGTACTCAGCGAGCATCCCATGAATGCGCAGAGGGAAAAAAGTCACATGATTTCTGATCTAGGACCACGCAAAAAAGTGATTTAGTTCCATTCTATACAACATCAACAAAATCTGATCTGTATCTCATTAGGGTAAAGGGGAACCTAGTCACTTTAGATTGGTAATGTGAACATAGCCTTATTGATAAACCACATCTACTCTAATATCTGCATCATAAACAGTTTTTATTCAATTGTAATGTGGTCTAATTTAATCTAGTAATTTAATTTAATTTAGTAATTTAATTAGTTGTAATGTGGTAATATACATTAAAAACTGAAGCAAATACCTGTGCTCTTTCTCCATCATACTTGTATTCACAGGTGAAAGCAGCCTCGTCAAATCGTTTCATCACCTCCCCTACACCCTTAGTTGGGTGAGCCAGCATAGGACGCAGTGGCACACCTAGAACACACACACACACACACACACACAAGCTTAGTCACATATGTGGCTGCTTAGGAAATCCATTGCAGATCACTGGGGCAAAATTCTGGCAAGCAAATAAAAAAAATTTAAAAAACATGGATTTTAACAGAAACAATATGGAAATGCTTCAATTTATTCATTTGTATTTATTTCTAGGCAGGTCATATACAAATTATTTTAAGTAAGCAACCAGTTTAACTAATGTGCCAGTTAAAAGAAAAAAAAAAACCAGTCTAATTAATGATCTAAAATCTTGCTAATTAATTGACCTTACACACTTTGACCAAAGTGCCAAAACAGACACGATAATGCACCTGGGCCATTATACCACCAAAGTAAAATACAATAAAATCTACAACGTCTGTACAGAAGAGAGCAGATGAACTGCTTTTTAAAATGTGTAAATTACATGATAAAAATTAACGAAATTTAGCCATCAAAAATAGTCTGTTTTTACACCACTACAGCAGGAGAAAAAGGGAAGGCTTGCAAAAGATAAAGTTTCTGTTTTAAAGCCATTAGCGAGATAAGACTAGACTGCTGTGGATGATGTTGATCAAAGTGACTAAACATTTCCATAATATAAACTTATCTTTCATGAAATGTGTAACTAATTTTATTTTTCCAATCTCTAAGTACTGAAGACTTGTTTATAGATTTTAAGGTAAAAGGGGCCTGTGATAGCCTGATATCTTAAGATGAAAAAACTGCATGCAATCATTCATACTGAGAGAGTATACACAGGGAGCCTTGAAGACTTCATTTATGCCATAAAAATGACTTTAATAGCATAAAAAAAAAGTCCTTTTATATAAAATAAACACTATTATGCAAGGAATGAATAAAACAACGAGGCATGCTGTTTTGGGAAAAGTTTTTTTCCCCCCAATTAGCAACATTTCATGCTTTATAACCATTTATAACATTTATTTTCGTTTTACTAAACTGAAGGATAAGCATTATTCTAAGTGTGCCTATATTTATTACTAATATAAGTACCGGTTGTTGACAGTTATAAATAGTTTAAAGGTTAAAGCTAAAAAATAAGATGATCAGCTTTAATGTAAACAGTAATATTATTTCAGGTTGAAGCCCACGTACATGTCTGCCTGTCTTTTTGTCCCTGCCTAACTTGTTAATACTAAGAAATACAATTTTGTAAGGGTGAATATTTTATGCCTTGTTTATGCCCAGTTGTACTTCTTTTATTGTCAGCCAAAAACACTCCCTGTTCGGTAATTGGAGGGTGAATCACAAATGAGAAATCGAAAAAAATAAAATAAATAATAGGTCGGATAAAGATTAAGTTTTGTCTCGTTATTTCAGTGGTGGAATTAAGATAAATTTAAAATAGTACAAATATTCAGTTTATAATTTCTAATAAATATCTATTGTGCAGATATTTGTTTACATTGAGCAAGAAGCTTATAAGGAGCTTATTTTGAAATAGATTATCAAATCCACCACATAACTGTTCATAACATCTCTTTTACTCATCATTTTGCTTTCACTTATGGTGCAGGTTAAACTTCAAGCAGATATCAACGTACTGCAAAAGTTTCATTCAATTCTGTCCAGCGGTCAATTCAAGACGCACGCACAGTTTGACGCATGTGCACTTCGCTGTCAAAACTTGCAGTTTATAATCTGGCACATAACTGCTCATAACCTCACCTCTACTCAACATTTTAAATTCATTTATGGCATGGGTTAAACTTCAGGCAAATTGAAATCTGTCAAACCAGTTTGCGTGAAAAACTCTCATATTTATATGGATAACTGCATTCTGTGTGTGTGCGTGTGTGTGTGTGTGTGTGTGTGTGCACAGTGCCATGTAAAAGACTGGTGTTACATTCAGGGCAACTGCCTCATGCCACACTCTGGATAGGCTCTGGACTCGCCACAACCCTTGCCAAGATAAAACATTTACTAAGGATAAATGAATGAACAGATAAATAGATGAATGAATGAAGGACTCCTGCAGTGCCTCTGAACAACTCGTCACTCCACAGACTATAAAACAGGTTTGTATGAAGATGGAGCATTTTCATTGTATTTTTTGTATCCATCATTTGTCATCTCGTTTTTTACATAAAAAGTTTTAAAGAAGATTTGTATCAGATATTCTGTTATTTGGATGGAGTTAGAATCTTAAAATACATTTTCTTTTCCATTTTTTCACTTTTGGGGGTAATAAAAAGAAGAGAGTGGGAGAACTAATTTCATGAAAGTTTGCAGTTTTTCAGGACTATAAGTAGCAGAAATGATCAAACTATCACCAGGTGAATCCCTTACCCATACCACCACCTATGTAGCCACACATACCTACAAAAAGGGCACAAAGAGCACACTAGTGATTAGCAGATCAGCAGCATCAGATGGGACTGATTACCTGGGGTAAGTTTGCAGTGATTGGGAAGTTCGTCTATGCCAAACTTCAGCATCACAGGAATAAGGACATCAAAATTCGGCATTTCACTAAACAAAACACAGCAAAATCCGGTACATTATCATGTAAAGTATGAACTGGGTATAAATTTAAAACCGTTTCCTCCAATTCCTTTAATTCCAAGAGAATGTTTAAGTGTGTACCAGTAAGTCTGCTTAAGGATTAGTCCTTTTTCCTCAAGCCACGCTCTTCTGCTCTCTGCACTCATCCCCTTACCAGCATCAATCACAGCAGGAGGGAATTCTGGACATACACATAGATGAACAGATATATACGCAAATTAAATTAAAAACTATTACAGTCAGGTCTATAAAGCTAATCAGTTGTTACTTATTCGGGGGTGTGTAACTGCCTCATTATCTTACAATTAATGCAAATAAACAAAATAAATAGGGGTTAATTAGAATACATTTGGAATATGCTGGCGTTAACTAAATAAGAAATCCAAAGTTGTCACTGTCAGCCTTTATTGTGCTGAAATATCAAAAAAAAAAAAAAAACTATAGAGAGCAAAGTCATTAACTGTTGCCAAATCAACCATTTGCTACATTCTCAAAAAGAAAGAATGCACTGGTGAGCTCAGATACATGAACAGCTTAAGGAAGCTTTAACAAAAAAAAAAAAACACACAACAACAAATGCTGGGATGCAGGATAGGAGAACTATTTCCCAGGAGATGAAAAACCCCACCACATCATTTGGTCATATAAAAAAAGCCCTTGAGGAGGTAGACAGAAATGCCCTTGAGGAGATTAAAGAGCCACTGTCATGCATTTTGACATGGCAAAATACGAAACGTTTCAAAAAGAATGAGGTAGTTGTGTACAGGCGCTGCATAATTTTATTAGCTAGAAATCCAAAAGTAAACCTTTAAATTTGCCACGGGGCCAATAGAGCTGGAGAATGCAGACAGAAAGACTTGGGGCTGGGAGCTTAATCCAGACAGTGTGTTTAAAAAAATAAAAAAATAAAATGCAGCCAATTTGACAAACAGAAATAAGTTTCACTAGCTTTCAAAAGCTCTTACAAATTTCAAAACTCAGATGAAGAAAGGAAAACAAGAAAAAAAAAATCTAAATGATGGAAACTTCAATAACAGATAAAAATTAAATGCTAGATATGCAGATAAAAATGAAATGCTAATATTTATTGAATTGGGATAATATTTATCTCTCTGTGGATGTGTACGTGTGTGTGCTAGCTTGTCGGTTTTGCCTGGTCGGTATGGTTTCTCCCCAGTTTACACCTTTACACCTGTCTCACAGCTACTATTAAACAAGATGGCGGTAGCACTTTAAGGTTAACAGAGGATTTATAACAAGATGTAATCCACTGATAAGCCTCAAAGACAAAAATTGCAGATTACAGTTTGCCAAGAAACATACATTTTTAAAAAAGCCTGTACAACGCTGAAAAAGCATTCTGCAGACAGATGACATTAAGATCAACTTGTACCAGAATGACAAAAAGAAAGAAAAGTGGAAAATCAAAAAAAAAAAAAAGGCCCAAGATTCCACGCATACCACCATTGTATGGTGTGGGCATGTGTGGCTGCCAGTGAAAATGCATCCTTTGTATTCATTGCTGACAAAAGCATCAGAAGTGTATAGGGATACATTATGTATTCAGTTTCAGGCGAATGTGTCAAAACTCAAAGAGCGCTTCATTTCACTGTAGGCCAGTGGTGGCTCAGGGTAAGTGGTTAAGTACCTCCAAAGAGACACTGCTGACCCCTTGAGTCAGGCCTATCTATTCCAGGGGAGGACATATCATAGCTACACCTCCGGCCCCACTTTCCTAACAAGCTGGGATATGCAAAATAATAATAATAATAATAATAATAATAATAATAATTTCACTGTGCTGTAATGCACTTGTGAGAATGCTTCTTTACAGTGCAGACAAACAAAGGCCCAAAACATACTTTGCACACAATCCAAGATTTTTCATTGTTTTGTTAATTGTATGTTTACCTTGACCTGGTGGAGTCAGACATACTGCTTGACTCAGAGCTGCTAAAACACTCTGCTCAGCCAACCCAATCCTCAGCTTTCCTGCCAATGACCTGTCAACCAAAGCCATCATTCAGTTACAAAATACACAGGAATACACTTGAACTAAGTACAAATTTTATGTCATTTATATCTTAAAATAGACTTTTAACACAGTCTGGCCCACAAGTGTACAGTTTAAAAAATTTCAACAAAAGCTGTGCCTTATTACTTGTACCAAGCACACACATTTTTTTCCCATGACACCACCACGCTAGTGTCGCTGCTACACTGACTGATTCATAAGAATATTTATTACTGGTAATAAAATGAGCAATTACTGTAAACATATGGCAGTATATCTAATAAATGTGCAACATGCAAGCAATACAGCCTGCTACACTGGCATGCAAAGCATGATTAAACTGTTAAAGCTTAGGTGTAGTATGTCTTCTTATATAATTTTGAAGATGTTATGACAATTGTGTCACTGACCTTACAATGTATCTGGCCTCAGAGAAACGACAAGCCACAAACAGACCCTTAATGATGTCAATTTTTTTATTCATTGCCTGCAGTAAAAATACGAGAAGATATAATTAACAAAATGAATAAAAGAAGGAACAGTCAGAGAGAGAGGAGAACATACATACACACACAATATATTTTATTCAAATGTGATTTTATTCAAAATATCCTGTCCTGAAATTCCCTGCGCAGGGGACGAAAACTCCACAGATGTGATGACCTGAATGTACTTATCACATCTAGGGTTATCAGCTGACTTAATTTTATTGAAACATAACATTTCTGAGCCTCATCTGGACTCATCAAACCACATGACCTTTTTCAATTGCTCCCAAGTCCAATCTTTATGCTCACTAGCGAACTGAGACTTTCCTGAGTAGTCTCACTAACTAGTGGCTCATACTGTTATTTAGCCCCAATTCTGAGAGGTCACATCACATTGTGTGTGCGCGAAAATGCTCTTTCACTATTAAACATAATTATGGTTTTCACACTATAGGTTGATGATCATCATATAGATTTATTTTTTTAACCATGCAACTTTCAGTCTTTAAGTGATATCTCTTCATGGTTGTTCAGCAGTGTGTTTCAAATCTAATTTGTTGTTTTCTTTGCTTGATGCAGATTAAAAAAATTTTTGACCCTTCTGAAATGGTAACTTTTTTGGCCTTGCAGCCAAATTAGCCAAGTCACACTTATGGATACAACTTCACGTTAATGAACTCAAAACAACCGTTTTTGAACAGAAAGCAAGGACACCACATCTCAGTGCACCTTTCAAGCACTGAAAAACACTACCCCCCCATGGTGAGATGAAGAGGCAGGGCTTCCAGAAAACAACTGGCTCATCTCATATTATGGAACAAATAACACTTCAGTGTCATCCGATGTTAGGTTGGAAGGGTTATTTCGATACAGAAGCATTTTCCTCTCCTGCAATTCCTTTACATCTCACTAGGTGGCTGCACTGGACAGTTTAAATACCTTTGTTGTAATTCATCACTGTACTCACAGAGTTTCCGCTCATGTTGCCAATCTCCTTTAGTTTGCTAAACACGCCCGTTGCAGTCAGATTTGCTGGTGCAAACATCATTCTCTGGTTGCTACGGGAACTCTCGGCTACCAATCCCAAGTCACCTTTTTCCTGAGCCTCAGCCTTGATTTTGTCGAGCTGACGCCCTGGCAATAACAATAAAACACAATCTGGAGTGAAATTCTGTTGGTGCAAATAATCAATCATGGAACAACAAAGGCTGAAAGACCAATAAGTGGGTCAAAATAACAATGCTTTCCATCCTTTATCTAAGATGTATTTGTGCGTCTGTTCCTTCAGCTCACCAGTTGCCTGGGCAACAGCTTTCATCAGTACTGTTTCCCCAATTCCTAGCTCTAGCCCCTGGTAGGCAGGGCCAAGCTGATTCAGACACAGGTACACACAGCACAAAAGGTCATCTGGAATAAAATAAAATCCAAGCTAAAATAAAATTCAAGAATATTTCAATCAGCACCACTTAAACTAGCCAAGTAGGTGATTCAATTCTCCATTTTTAACACAAATTATTTGACTATTAACAAAGCGCCAAAAGCCGTCTATAAGAATGTATTAGAAATGTTTTTTTTTTTACAGAAACGGCATAATACACGATAATTTTTAAACATTGACAAATAGCGGAATTTCACAGCAGATATAAAAAGTCTATACAGTCCTTAATTAGAAGCTTATTTAAAATAAAAAAAATAATACAAATTAAAAACATCAATTCTTTACCTACCTCTGGGGTGACACAAATATAAAAATATTTTAGAAAAAAAAAAGGAAGAACATTTCCCATCTCACAAACAGGAAATGATAAACAGTAAGTCCAATACACATACATGTATGAAACCAGAAACAGGCAAAAATATGCTCACCTGGAGAGAGCAGGATAACAGAGCGCAGAAGGTTGGATAGAGTCTCGATGTTTCTCAACCTAAAGACAAGACAAACAAAAAGTTTAAGATATATATTGCTGCCCAAAACACACAAACTGACATAAATAAAAAAATAGACACTGCATGGACCAAACACACTTACACCTTCATACAACTAATTTTACCTACACTTTCTCTCATAGTTTATCTATTTCTCTCATATATAAAAAGAATATAACCCATTTATAATCAGTGTAGCTGTTAAGTGAGCCAACTAAGCGCAAATGCCTGCTGAGAAAAACCCTTAACTTACAGCTCTTTTTAAACCATTATGCTGTAATTAATTATTTTCTGCCTTTAGATAAGACCTTCTACCAAACTATAAATGTAAATCACACCTGCCCGAATCTTCCTCAATCTTCTCAAAGGTCCGAGCAACAGCCAAATAAGGAACTCTGCAGAAAGATGGACAAAGAGAAAAAGATGGAGCACAACAGATAAAGAGGAACTGTCGGCAAACTAAAAAAATATAGTGCATGCGATTTACCTCTGCCCCTTTTTCCAGCAAGCATCATCAATGGGATGGTAGTGAGCTTTAGAAGGGTCAAATTGACTCTGGTTTGCAGGTTCCACATCCTTCACACTGTCGCATAGAAAATATAAAGCATATAATCAATTATCACAGAGAACAAGGTTTCACAAGAATGCACTGGATAAAATGTTCTACATCATTACCAACAACAATTAAATGTAGTATCTTGGCACTACATACTTTTTACACAATTTACATTTCATGCCTGTTCTCTCCCCCCCTGCCCTCTGTTCATCTTTACATACTATGGGTTATTCTTGTTTTCATTTTGCACACTATATTGTTCCTGTTCTCATACCCCTTCTTTAATTTCTCATCAGAAGCAGGAGCAGCCACAGGCTTCTCGCCATTCTTCTTCTCTACATCACTTTTCTCTTCTGATTTTTCCAGCTTCACTGCAGCTTTTCTGGGTGCTTCAGGTAAAAAGGGCAATGTGTCATAATATGGTGACAAATGCGGCGGATTATAAGTGAAGATCTTAAACAGTGCTCACCAAAGAAACTGTTAATGGGTTTTTTCTTTGCAGATCCCTCTCGTTTCTCCTCTGCATCTTTCTCTTTTTTGATCACTCTTTCAGGACTGCATTTTTCCTCATCCGTTACCTTTTTAATTTCTTTATCCTTCCCTTTTAAATCATGTTTCTCTTCTTCCTTTTCAGCAGCCTTGTCCTCACTTTGTATTTTATTCTTTTCTTTAGCATTAGTCATGTTCCCCTTATCTTTTGCTTTCTCTTCTTTCTCCACTGGACTTCTGTCCTTCTGCTCCACCTCCATATCCTCTTCGTCGCTCTCTGTTTTCAAGAAAACAAAGCAGGGAAGCTAAAGAGTTATGGTCTAAATTATAAAGATGTGTACAAAATAATCCTAAATAGTGGGAACATCCCGAAGTTCATCTCCTCTGCAGCCTAGTAATTAACTGCACCGGCTACTTCATTTTTACGAATTAGGGTGCATCTTATCCCAACCTTAAACACTACTGGATATGCCATGTAGCCTACTTAACAAGTAGGATTAGGTACCGAAACCCGTTGCCAACATGGCACCAGTACATATATAACTGGCATGTATAGAATCAAATCAGAACGCAGATTTCAGTGCCGCACTTCAGGGCAACTTCAATGCTGTTAACATCCACTTTTGCACAAGTATAGGTCTATCTCTTACACCCTCACTTTCTTCTGAAAATTGATAAACTATGTCTATGAACACTTGCTTTAACAGTCTGACATAAGAAGTCACAAAACGAATGGTTTTGACCAGCCTCACCCATCTTTTCAGGAGATGGTTCTATTTTTGCTCGTTTATTCTTCTGTCCTCCCTCTGTCTCTTTTCCTTTCTCCTCCTTTTCTCGCTCTTCATCACTCCTGCTGTCCAGTTTCCTCTTGGGAAACTGCTTACGGGCTAGAAGGTAAGAGAAAGAAAAAGACCAAATAAATCAAAATGTTAGGTACAATGGAAAATGTATAATGGCTGAAAACGAAGTGAATAAACACTAACCAGTTCTGCGTTTTGGGATGCCTGAGGGTGAAGTGGAATTTGGGGTAACAGGCATTTCAGGAGTGCCAGACTTTTCCGAAACAGCAGGGGTTGTTGGGGTAAGAAGAGGGTTTGGTGAGAGTGGGCTCGCTGTGTCCTCAACAAGGCCAACCTATAGAAATTACAAGAATTATATATTTTTCAATAAACAAAAACTGTTATTTAAATAAACAAATATTGAAAAGTCTTTTACGTTTCAGCTGGCAACAATTCTTTTAATAATAACCAATGCATTCGGTAGCTTATCGTTTATTAATATGTATCCTGTGATCATGGCAAAAGACTACAGTTACTGTGTTTCAGAAGGGTCAAATTACTGGTCGCATCAAGCAAAAAAAAAAAACTGAAACTGAAGAGATACTGAAATTAATGCAACAGAGTTAAAAACTGTCCAGCATTATTAAAGGCTGGAAGGATAGCGAGGAACCACCCACTTCACATAAAAAATATGGTGAGAAAAAGTTAAATAAATAAATAAATCAAAGATCACAAACTCTTGTTTCATCATAATAAAACAAAGTAGAAATCACATCTATGTTCACATTACAAAGGACTCAGTGTTGACACTAAACAGCTGTGTGGTCATAAGAAACCTATTTGATTAGCTTTCATTTGCTAGGGAGCATAGAAAGATCATGGTCTGATGACACAGCTAATTCATACCACAATTGTGGGTTGTGCATTTTGCTATTAATGATTTTGCTATGGTGTTTGTAATCACATTGTGTGAAATGAAGTTTAAAAGAAAACTAATACCTTTTCTTTTCCTGGTGTGGCTGTTTGCTTTCCATTTTGTTTGGGGACTTCTTTTAAAACCTGTGGCTCTTCGTCATCACTGTCAATGACTGCTCGGGTCCGCTTTCTCATTTTCACTGGTGAATCACATTCCTGATCGATGTTTTGAGGCTTGAGGGGGCTTTTAACTGACCTGGAGGAAAAAATAAATAAAATGTAGTAATGGGTTTATTGAACAACCCCTAATCATGCCAGTACATGTCTATTCCGTTCCAAAACGTTGCACAAATATTCAAATTAAAATAAATGAATCTATAAAGAAAAGAAAAGAAAATATCACCCAAACTCATTGTCAGCCTTTCACACGGTTATTTGACAAAGCCAATTTTCAGAAAATTTGCCATAAATATGTGAAATAGCTTTCACTCACTCAGATTTCCCCTTGGCCATGCCATCCTTCTCCTTACACTTCACTGGCTGAAAGAAGGACCTGGGTGCACACACAAACAGCGACAACAACAAAAAATCCAGATTAATCAACTGGCTAGCCAGTCAAGTACAGTACATATATTACTGATAACACAATGGCAGATTTAAGAAGTTGCTAATCAATCGTAGAGCAAAGGTGAACTTGATTTCTCTTGAAGTTTACTGTCAAGAATAAGTTTAGAACTTAGTTTTAATTCCAATATTCAAACATTCAATGTCTCTTGATCATTAAAACTGGTTCCAATCAAATCTGTTCATGAAATGAGCGTACTCCAATGTTAAGCACTGTCCAAAATAAAAAAATTTATAAATAAAAATTCTGTTTGCTTTCTCAAAGGTCTTTCCGCTAAATGATGGGTAAATGTTTGTACCAAAAAGGTCATGTATTTTGTTTTTTAAGTCTGCATTTTGGTGAAGCTACACCTTTTTCTCTCTTGCTCTTCTGCTATTTGCAAGTTTGAGCCTCATGTCCCTGGCCAACAAACACAAACAGGCACTTGTCTGCTGCTAACTAACATTCGTCTCTAGCTAGTATGTGGTGATATTTACAAGGAGTTGACCAACTTTCCAAACGAAAGCACACGGCCCCCGAAGAAACTGGATTTTGGAATATTCGATTCACCAAGATGAATTTTTATTGTCTGATTTGTCTCAAGCTGCTGTATTTCTTGGAGGTTTCTTCTGATTAAATATATCTAATAAACATTAAAATTCTGTAACCGATTAAACTGCATAATCAGTTAAATCACACAGTCCTAACAAGCACTTCTTTATATCAGGTCATCTTGGAGCCTCAAACTGGCCAATTCACGTCAAGGTTTTCTTAAATACCAGATTTATATGCTTTATTTGATCACGTATTTAAATGCTTAAAAATTAACTTGTTAGTCATGAATCCATTCAAGCCTCTTTATGTCAATGTCCGTAACATAAGTATAAACAAGCCTGAACCAGTACATGGCACTGTAATAGATTCATTTATATTTTTTAAAAAAACAGACATAATACTAAAGTAACCTTATGCACCTTGCTCAATCACCTCTTTTCTGTTGCAATTCATCTTATCTTGTAAAATGCATTTAAATAAAAATATAAAAAGAAATCTGTGATTTTCCTGTGTCTTTCTGTAATTAACACACCAGTTATTCTGCAACATCACCTTTAAAAGCAAAGCTGTATATAAACCCATGGACAAATACAAACAATACTACAACATACACCTGTCTCTAGTGATCAGCCCAAGACGTTAAACCACTTTTTTTTTTAAATGCTGTGATCATCAGTTTATAAAGGATGGAGGCCAGCGAAATGACACATTACTATGTTAAAGGAAGCCTAACTCTTTCACACTGTGCAGACTGTGTTTTTAACCTAATAATTGTTAATCCCTTTAAAAATTAGTGTGAACATTAGTGAAAACATAACATTTTATGCGATAGATTGTAAGAGTTAAGAATATTTGGTGCCAGGATAATTTAAGGTTATGCAAGTTAGTTTGTTTCCCCAGGTTCGTGTAAGTGCTGTAACTGGGTGACTCAGTAATTCTGTAATGTAATCTTGACACACGACATAAAAGAAGAAGAAGAAAGAGAAACCCAATGTTTCCAGTACAATGTCGTATCACTAATTACATTAATTATTCTTCTATTTTAAGAAGAATGAAAATTTTTTATCTCTAAAGTCAAGCTATTGAAGCCAACAATAAATAAATAAATAAACATTCGCTTTATTATTTACCAGGGACAGGGTACATTAACAGACTTGCTTGCACAATGTACTATGTTTATAACTAGTTAGCTTCTAGCCGCCACTAACTCTAAAAGAACGCAGTAGTTGACAATAATTAGCTTAAAGCCGGCTGAGAAAAATATACTTCTATTATAAAAAAAATAAAAAGCACATGTAAAAAGACACTTACGCTATACTTCGCTGCATTCTTAACGCGAAGAAAATTACCCTCAGAATAACAAAACTTTCAGTAATTTTTAACTGGAGAATGTCGTCATTTGCTGGAGCGGATGAATGCGCGCGCTCAAAGGCGTACAATTCGGCGCCAATGTTACGTCACGTGCAGCTGCGCGCGCACTGAGGCGAAGATTTGAAGAGCGCCGCCGCCTGGACTGGAGGAGAAATTGCCCCATTGGTCGCTCTGCTTCTTCACAATCATCGCATTACGTCACTGGGCAGTTTCACGCGTAGAAGAAGATGTGAACATAAGTAAATGAATGGATTAATAAATAAATACATGATTAAATAAAATAAATCTGTTCCGCTTGAATAATTCTGTCCATACGCTCAATAATTTGATTCGTGAAAACGGTTAAGTTGCACATTTAACTGTTATTCTCTATACGGCCACAGACAGTCGCTGTTTCTAAAGCGTTGCGTATGGAGTTCTGCATGGGTCAAAACTTTTTTCTTGCCACCATCGCCCTCGGGTTGCTCATCAGGGACAATCTGATCATTTTGATTCATACATATTTTCTTACACATTTCATAATGATTTACATAGTTTTTTTTATTTTACTTTGCGACAATGACCGTTGTTAAAACACTTCATAAATAAAATTTAATTGATTCGAATTGAATTGAATTGAATCCTAGTTCACATGTGAGTAAAACAGTTGTGAATTTTTGACATTGGTAAAAAGGACACAGTAGCTACCTGTTTGGTCCTTGTCAAAGTTGCAAAGTTGCTTGTCAAAGTTGCTAATATCCTTACACTTTTGTGACACTTCTTCTTTTTGTGGCCAACATAAGATTGTGTTATGTACAATATATCACAATTAAGCTTTTGTATTGAATATCAGCACAGCCGTGATTACAGCTGAATCAAAGCCATGCTGATTTTCAATACAACGCTCATTTTTCATGTGATAGTTAAGTGTAGCAGACTCCGTAATGCCAATTTTTAAGTCCATGTGAACTCCCTTTTCTGGACATTTGGCTGGTCTGATGACAATTCCAACAGCAAATGAAATATCCAGTTACAAAAAAAAAAATCGTTCCTTAAGATTTTACAAAATGATTTTACAAATAACATAGAAAATACAGTATGCAAAAGAAACAAACAAAAAAATGTATGGTCTTAAACCATAACTACATGACTGAGGAAACCCATTTGGAAAACTGACTTCTGCTTCAGAATGCTTGTTTGTGGTTGGATCAGTGGTGGCTGGTGCAAAAATTTTTTTTGGGGGGGTAGCGCAAACAAAATTAAAATTAAACTTTTAATGATTGCCTGTAAATAGAAGTGCTGGAAAAGACACTTGTTTGTCCGGCGCCCCGCATACACGAACACAAATGAGCATAATACAGTTTAGATTTTTTTTTTTTTATTGTAAATAAATTATATTAAGAACTACAGCGGAATATTGTGACTAATGACTTTATTTCATTATTAAAATAAATAATTATTATGTTAAATAATTACATGTTAAAGTAGCATTCTTTTCTGCCTAACTTTAAGGGGGCGGCGCCTCAGCGCCCCTTATTGACCGGCCGTCACTGGGTTGGATGTGTTGGAGTAGATACTGGGATGATATTGCTTTTATACAACAGTTCCACAAACACAATTTATTATCAAAAGATTATGATTTTGGTGGCACGGTGGTGTAGTGGTTAGCAATGTGGCCTTACACTTCAGGGTCCGGGTTTGATTCCCGGTCAAGCTCGATTCCCGTCTCTGTGTGCATGGAGTTTGCATGTTCTCCCCGTGCTTGGTGGGTTTCCTCTGGATACTCTGGTTTCCTCCCACAGTCCAAAGACATGTAGGTTAGGCTAATCGGCGTTCCCAAATTACCCATAGTGTGTGAATATGGGGTTGTGTGTGTGTGTGCCCTGCGATGGATTGGCACCCTGTCCAGTGTGTACCCCGCCTTGTGCCCTAAGCCTCCTGGGATAGGCTCCAGGCCCCTGAATACAGAATAAAGTGGTACAGAAGATGAGTGAGTGAGTGATCCTTTTAAGACTGGCAGAACTAACTAACTGATGAGTGACAGGTAGAGACCAACAGTTTAATTAAGAGGGGTGGAAGTAGTTTTAAATTCTTACCTGTACTATGTAGCCGAAAAGTGAGGATAATCAACCACAGAGGTATTGTAAAATCCTGAGAAACCTATGGGATTTACTTTATATTTTCACTTATTCTGCTTCAGTAAATTAACTAACTTCCGCCAGGGTTGAATCAGTTGAACGTTTAAAAAAAGTGTTAAATGGAAAGCTAGTTTGGGATTAGAGATGGATTTGGGATTCAGCTTTGTGTTACAAGCTAGTTAGCTTTTTAGCCATGAATTAAAAGAACACAGACAGTTTGTAATAACTTTTATTAATCATTCCAATTTAATAATTAAATTGGAATCCAATTTAATAATGAGGAAATTATTAAAGAGACAATGTGTTGTCTAATATGACATAACATTATCAGATGTGTTTTCTTGCTGAAAGTGCTTATGACTGGTTTGGAACGTGAGTTTTGGCAAGCAGCTGCTCTCCACTCTTTGTAGTATTGCAGAGTGATGAATATAGTCAAATTAATTTTTTTTCCTAATAAAAATGCTGTTTTACTATAGTTTTAGAGTATGCATTTGTATTTAATTGACAGATTAGAAAAAAACTAGGTAAAATAAATAGCTTTAGTTTATTTCTCTTCAGTAGCTCATGAAAATGCTGATGTGACTCAGTCAGTTTGGCATACCTGTAAACACTGTTGTGCTAAATTAATATTTGTGTTTAAAATACAAGTTGCACGCTTTTGTTACAAGTTACAAACCCAAACACCTAAGCAACAGACAGGTCTTCAGTCATCCTTAAAGATTACCATTGACTCAGCTGTACAGACATCTAGAGAAATTTAATTCCATCCCATGAAGTTGCCAGATCATAAAATAGACTAGATGCATGTCTTTCTCGCTCCCTGAGAGATAATGGGACCAGTCAAGTAGTCCATTTTACAAGGTCTTACATTGCCAATCCTAGGGTGAGGTTGGGGGCCATAGCCCCTATGACAAAAAACCTGGCAGTATGGAAAGGACCAACTGATTGAACAGATCTGATTATTATATTTTTGCTTAATTCATTCAAGTGGTCTAACAGAGTGGAGCAGATTGTCAACAACATAGTTGGTAGATTTGCCAACTTCTTAGACCACTCTAGTAGCTACTTAAAAAAGTGGCTAGCAAAAAAATCTAGTTACTGTCTTGAGCAGATGTCCTGCACTTTATATGGCTTCTAAGCTCACATCACAGCTGCCCATATAAGTTGAAAACTCACTCGACTCACCACTAGTGTATAAAGCTTGCCTGAATTGTGTTTCACTAAAAACTAGTTTCAACACAATCACTTTAATCACTGATCTGGTTTGTCCATTCATGCACTTTAAAGACGATGACTTGCACACCGCTGCACAGTCATGGTGAAACAGGTTTGGGCTAGGCCACGCAGTTTCGGTGAAGGGAAGACTTAATACCTATCATGCATCAAAATCTCTTCTATGGGCTTCAAACTATACAGGCTTCCAACTTTGTGATAGCACCTAGTGCCAGCAAATGGATGTTTTTTCTATAATTAGTTTGCAACAGGCGGCACGGTGGTGTAGTGGTTGGCACTGTCGCCTTGCACCTCCAGGGTCCGGGCTCAATTCCCATCTCTGTGTGCATGAAGTTTGCATGTTCTCCCCGTGCTTGGTGGGTTTCCTCCGGATACTTTGGTTTCCTCCCACAGTCCAATGATATGTAGGTTAGGTTAATTGGTGTTCCCAAATTGCCCAGTGTGTGTGAGCGTGTGTATGTGTGTGCCTGCGATGGATTGGCGCCCTGTCCAGGTTGTACCCTGCCTTTTGCCCTAAGTCTCCTGGGAAAGTTAGAGAAGTCCTAAAAGTTCTCTAATAACTCCGATAATAGATAAAAAGCACTTTAACTTAAAACAATTTTTTGTCCTTACTGTGGGCTAGTGAATTTCTTTCATTATTATTGGCCATCAATCTATCTATGCTTGTAGACTGTGATGTGCTCAGCTCAGTCCTGCATCCATAAAGCATAAATTTTATTATGTGAAGCCAGACAATGACTGGATTTTGATTTCTTTCAAAATAACATTTGCATAATATTTTATTCTAGCTGGGAAGATTTTTTACATTTGTATTACAAATGCATCTGTCCTATGGTGCTAAATGTAGATCATATTAACACACAAAAATACATTGCTCTTGAGCTACAGTATTAAAAATAATAGCATACACTCAATCGAAATGGTAGAAACAGCACCATAGTAAGACTCACCATGGTACAGTAGGTATACTTTTACAAAAATGTAACTAAATGAATAATTTTTTTAATTAATAGTTTAGACATCGTACTATATGTTTTAGTGAGATGTTTACTATTGCTTCAAAAAACTTCTGTTAAACTTCTGTCAAACTGTAGCAATTCCTGATTTGGGCTTTAAATAATCACTCCTTCATCTGCCTCTTTCTTTAGTTACATCTTTTTTTCCTGTTCGTCCGTGTTACCCATCTGGCTTGGTGCTGTGGCTCTGTTTAAACACCACTCTGCATTACTCTTTGTCGGCCAACTGGTTAAACTTTGGCCAAGGTGCAGGGATGAGTTGAATGACGGCAGGCGTAAGATCTCTGACAGGTTTGCTGCTGAAGAGGGTAAGGCAGAAAGGAAAGGAAACTGTCCTTGATTTGGATTTGCATGTGAAATGGGGTAAGCAGTAGACTTTGGTAAGCAGTAGGGGAGCATCAGAGGGTGATAGACTGATGAGTGAGCTGTTGATAGACATAAACACGAGTGTAAGTGTTTTGTAATTGCCGAAGGCATGTGCTAGTTTTTATTTTGAAAAATACTGCAAAAGATAACACAAAAACATACATACAGTACTGTGCTTTTTCTTTTATACAAACAGTCTTATACATGTTTACCCGACCTCGTTTTTTAAGTCACTAAAATATTTCTGATTTCCAAACATTAGTATTTCAGAGAAAAAAGAATCTTACAGGAAAATATCTGTAGACCAGAAAGAAACAAGGAGCATATTATATAAAAGACCAATTATAAAAATAAATACAAAAACTACTGTATATCTTAAGCAAAGGATTGTCAGACGAATTATTGACTCCGTTTCATTCATTACTGTTATAGTTTTTGTTTGACTGGAGAAACTTTTTTTAAGACATCCATACTCAGGCACTAAGACTTTTGCACAGTACTTTACAAAGACAACACCAGCCATCTTGTTGCATTATATTATATATAAAGGGTAAAGGATGTTGTTTTCATTACCTCTGTTCATGGGTTGGGTATAAAGAGATCCCTCAGAAGAAAAACAAGAGAATGGGAGAGAGTTTCCAGAATGAAAGACCTTTGAGAGGGGAAAAGAGAGGCATACTCCATATTGCATATAGGTTCATATTCTGTATGTAGTATATTTGTTATGAGACATACCTGTTGGCAACTAGGCAGATTGGGATAGTTCACCAAGATCAGTTTACTGAAGTTAAACTTGTATGTGAATCGCTTTCCTTTGGTCTTATGGAGAATCCGCTTATTGTAATAATATCTGTGAACAACAGAAATAGTATTTATAGATATATTCAGGTTATAAGTATTTGGACACACTTTTGCTTCTGTAAGCCACCACAACTGGTTTTAAATGAATAATCAGGATTTAACTGGACTTTAGTCTGTACTTTCAGCTTTAATCCAAGGTTTAACTGTAATATTTACATTTTAGGAATTAAAAGCACTTTAAAAATGTCCCTTCATTTTCACAGGCTCAAAAATAATTGGGCAACTGTCTGATAAACATTTTGATAAACAATATTTCTTAGTTATTGAATGGCGAATCAAAGAGTTAAAGGTCTGGAATCGATTCCAAGTTTACACTTTCCATTAGGTAGTTGGTTCTTGGGAACTCTCATTATACAGTCCTAAGAGGTACTGATGCAAGTGAAGGAGGCCATCATTAGGCTGAAAAAACAAAATGGACCTATTGAAGAGATACCAGAAATTTTAAGAGTGAAAATGTAATGCACTAGTGAGCTTAGGAGCAAAAATACACGAAGGAAATTGATTATTAAATAGATAACTGACGCATTCTTTCCTTGGTGAAGGAAAACCTCCTTCACAATAACTTGCCAGGTAAAGAACACTCTAGAAGTAGGCGTATTGGTGTCAAAGTCTACAATCATTCCCTTCGTAAATGTATATACAGATGATTTACCCCAAGATGTATATCACTGGTAACAACTAAGATCAGAAAGTTCGGATTAGACTCAGATAGACTAAGAAAAGACTGCCCACTCCTGATACACCATTACCATGGGCCAGAATAATTGAAAGAGAAGAATATGGAGAAGGAAAGGAAAGGATGGTGTTCCAAACCATACCACATCATCCATAAACATGGTGGAGGCAGTTCTATTCCATCGGCATGTATGGCTGCCAATGGAACTAGTTCACTGGTGTTTATTGATGATGTGTCTGCTGAAAAAAGTAACAGGAATAATTCTAAAGTGTATAGAGCTATACGTCCAGTTTAGTTTTAGTCAAATGCTGCAAAACAGATGATTGATGACTCCAAATGTACTGCCACCTGACCTCACAACAAGCATTCTTTTCACTTACTGATGACAAATCTGATGCCAAAAATGGCCACACACAAGCAGCAACTAAAGGTGTCTGCAGTAAAAGCCTGGCAACGCATCTCAAATGAAGATATGCAGAATTTCTCACAGAATGCACATTTTTAAAATCCAATCAATCCAATATTTTTTTATCATTTATCATTGTTAGTTTAAATACATTTTAAACCTTTAAAATTGGAGGGACGTTGTTAAAAAAAGAAAAAAAAGGTTCATCATTTCTGTTTCTTAGCCCAATTCTTTAAGTCATAGAAGATTTCCTTTTGATTGTATGTGTGTGTGTATACCTCAGTGCTCTGCTCAGTTTGTCATAGTTCATATGCAGTTTTCCCTTCCTCTCTCCCCACAGCCTGGCCAGTCGCTCTGGGTCTTGGATTACAAATTCTCCCCATTCACCCCCCCACATGATAACTCCACCCTCACCCCGTCCTAATAACTCCAGCAGAAAATGCCACAGCTGGACTTGCCGAGAACCAGGAGACCAGGCTGGTTTATATGCCCAATCCGGAAACAACAATGCTGGAAAGAAGCAGAAACAGTTGAAAATTAACCAATATGGCGGTACAGTTTTTTAAAAATAACATATAGATTAGGTATGTTTGAGATAACGCAAGCCTAGTCAGATAGATTGTTATTTGCATTGGTACAAAACATGCTGAACAGAATTCCTTTTGATTTGATGTCAACTTTTACTATCATCAAAGTAACATTAGGTGTTGTTCACAAACTGCAAGAGCTTGGAATTGAAGTCACAAAAGAGGTTAGTTCTGATTAGAGGAATGCTCTACAAGCAACCATTTGTATAAAAATATTCATTAACTCAAGTCTTAACTTGAGTGAGCAGCTAATAAAATTATGTGGATTGACCTTTCATTTTCAATTTTGTGGGCATAAATGTATGTGACAGTTTTCCCAGCACCACCCCCAAAGGGCGTCTGCCAAATGCCTAAATGTAAATGTAAATGTAAAGTTTGATCGACCCCCGGGATGTGGAGTTAAGTCAAAATTTTCTCATAATGCAATAAAGTGACATTCTAAAGGATGCCATACTTCCTAGTGTTTGCTAATTTATATGACAGTTGACAATAATTCTGAATGGTATTGTACTTGTATTGTATTGTAGTGGATGTAAAAAAATCTTCACACTCATTTTTAAAATTTTAGCTTGTAAGCATCATGTACAAATGTTCCTGAAGGGCATGTCGATGTTGCCCTTAGCATGCACTAGTGTCACATATACAGTCACATGGTCATGTTTGCTTCACTTGCACCTATTTAGTGTTAATCAATATGTCTATTTAAGTCCCATGTTTCAAAATGTTCTTCCTCTTGGATCTGTTAATTTCACTGCTAATGCTATACTCATGGTAATTCTAGTCCTAGCTCTAAACTTCTGTCATAGGTCCTGTTCCTGTTTAATTTTTGAGTGTGCCTGTTATATTATTTTGAATGTGTATTTTGAATAAAGTCACACCTGCACGTACATCCTCACCTTCATCATATTTTGACAGTGGTGTAAAAAATTAACCTAAGAGAAATCCATGCCCATGTCAGATCTTTATTTTAGCTTTAATGTGATAAAAAGCAGAAAAATATTTTTGGGAAAAAAAAATGCAATATACTGTCTGTATAAATGTTCACACCCTTTTATAATTGGGCATGTTACTGTTCTCAGAATGAACCATTCAAACTCATCTTCAAAAGTAAATTGTCATACAAATGTCATAAATGAGGTGTTAACCTTGTGGCCACCACTTCCGGCTATAGTTCAATCAAGCACATGCCAAAGGCCTATGAGGTGGCCCTTTTCTGTCCCCGAAACATAACCCTGTTCCAGTCTGGCTCAAGCCCATGGCCCATGACGCAGTTCTCCTGTCCTTATAACTTCAGGCTCACAACACCACATGAGGTGCCATCTTCTGTCTCAAGCTCTATCCCTGACTCGTTATAAAAAGGTGACTTCTCGTGCTACAAGCCCATGCACCTTCTACGCCAGGCTCCAATGCCATACTACTTCCCAGCATGAAATGAATCTCATTAACCCCAAATAAAAAGTAGCAGTCATGTAATCTTGGATTCATTCAGCTTCTAATACAATGGTCTGCAAAGAGCTGACACAGCATGTACATTAAATGCACCATAAAACTCTGTGAAGGACATCATCCACAAATGGAGAAGAGAAAAGGCACCATAGGAACCAAGGACTAAAGATGTGTACAAAATTGAAGGAAGGACAAGATGAAAAAAAAATCATGGAAGCTTTTTAGTAAAAGAGCTGTATAATACTGGTCACTCTATATGACAACAATGAATGAGTCTGGCTACATTAAATATGTCCGATTATTTATTCACTATTTCTCAAGAAGTTTTTCCTTGCTCCAATTTGTTCTCATGACACTACAAAAAAAACAAACAATCAAAAGTTTGCTATACTTGTGTTTACTTAAACTTGGGGGAAAAAAGTTGTTCTCAAAAGTTCTAAAATAAATAACAGTATGTGTAATTTTTAAATATAACTGTTTAATTATCTATCTGTTTTGCTCCGTGCTTGGTGGGTTTCCTCCAGGTATTCCGGTTTCCTCCCACAGTCCAAAGATATGCAGGTTAGGCTAATTGGCATTCCCAAATTGGGAATTCCGTAGTGTGTGAGTGTGTGTATGTGTGTGTGTCCTGCGATGGATTGTACCCTGCCTCGTGCCCTAAGCCTCCTGGGATAGGCTCCAGGTCCCCGCAACCTTGAATACAGGATAAAGCGGTATAGAAGATGAGTGAGTGAGTGAGTGAGTGAGTGAGTGAGTTATGTTATTTAGTAAACCTAAATGATGTCTTCTGGCTAATTACAGCAGCATATGCACTAAACTTTAAACTTTGTTAAAAAAAAGCGCTATACAAAATAAATTGAAACTATAGAAAACAATAACCTTAGTTAGAACCCTTATTCAAAGTTATTTGCTGTGTGTTCAGCTTTGCTTCATGAATACCTGCAGCTTAACATTTATACTGTACAATGTAGGTATTATAACATTTGAAAAAAAGCATTGTTAATTCAGATTTTCAAAATTATAATGTTATTATATATATGTTATATTCTTTATATTAGTTTTTTCTTTTGCTTTAATTATTAATGCCCTGCATTTGTACATGCTTCTGCTTATATACCCTTTAAAGTGAAAACAAAAAAATATATGTTGTGTACATAAGCTTTTTTATGGAAATAGGTGGAAGGTGGAAATAAGTCAGAGAATCACTGCTGTGTCCTAAGTGTTATGCATGTCAGTGCACCAGTTACATTGAAACACACAGATGATTACTTACTTTGACTCCAGTATGGTGAAATGAGAGGTCCAATATTTGAACTGCAGCTACAATGCATCTAAAATGATTAAAAATAATAAAAAAATTAATGTTACAAGTAATAGATGTAAAAATATTTTGTTTAAATAATTCAGGTCTACTGTAAGATTACGTTTCATTTTGAAGATTAAGTTTTTTTAAGAATCATCTTAGCTGAACAATATAAATTAACAGACAAATTGTACAAATTACATTCTATCATACATCATTTAAGGTTTTGATAAATGATAAAGATTTTTGCAAGATATTGTAAACTATAATTTAACACACATTATTATAAATAAATCATTAATGTTAATTTCTTGTAAATTATCTAGCTATAAAGAACAACCATTTAAATATGGTGATAACTTACATAAATATTTATATTAATCATATTCATTTATGACTATTAGCTAAAGTAGGCTTTGTGATATAAAAGTTCCTGTCCTGTTCTTTTAAAGAGCATACATTCAGTGAAAATGTTCAGATTATTTCAAATTATAGTATCCACCATGGTTTAAAATTCTCTGTCCCATTTTAAACGCTGTTAAAATGGTAAAAAAAAACAAAAAAACTCATGTGACAACTAAAATCATACATTTTATTAATTTCTAAAAATTCACAATTCATATTTATTAAATTGTGAAAAATTTTGCATGGGAAAAATCATCCATCGTAGTGGTTCGATATACGGTACTATAATGTAATGTTTTAGACTTGTTTTTCATGATCTTATGTCCTCTTATACATTAAATTTAAATCTAATGAAAACAAATATATTAAAGTTAATTAAAGGGAAACTTAAAGCAAACCTAAAGTAAATCCAGGACATTTCATTTAATTCGTTTCATTTCTATAAATTAATAAAAAGGAAAAAGTGCTGAAGTGTTATTACCTTTTTCATGTGTGAAGCTCACTGGTCCTCATCAACAAGAATGAAACAAGTGATGAAGTGATGAGGAGATGGAAGAAGAGACATCTGTCACCCCTCAACTGATTCTCTCTCTCTCTCTCTCTCTCTCTCTCTCACACACACACACAAAATTGACCCCTCCTGTAATTGATTGCACCAAAGAATGTGGGACAATGACCAACATTTTGATTTATATTTCAGCAACTTAGATTTAATTTCATTGTAATGGCTTCCTCATGTTTTATTTTAACATACAGCCTTTATGTGATGAGAAATAAAACTTTGAACAGACACAGACAGTGTGCTAAAAAAAGACATCGTAGTAAGTAATCTCGTCCAACCCATCTACAGTTTATTCTAGTTGATTTGTTGTAATATAAAGATTACATCAAACCAAAATTAAGATTGTTACCTATATTTAAACATTACATCTTTTTTGTATGTTTTGGTCTATTGGCAGATAATTTTGCTCATTTTAAGCATTTATTTCTAGAAAAAAAATCAGTCAAGGAAATTATCCTTAAACAAAATAAAATAAGGGTAATAAGCTCATAAATGAAGAAATAATCATGAATGAAAGTAGGCTGTATGGTCCGGTACGGTGTAGCACTAAAAGGCTCAATAGACAGTACTGGAAAGAGGGGAGAGCAGCAGCCAAAACCCCACTTAAAACCTGTCACAGTAGCATTTTCAGCAAGAAAACACATCTGATAATGTTATATCATCTTTAACACTTTGTCTCCTTAGTAGCTGCTTCTCATTCCATGTTGTGTTCCTATCTTACATCACTGTTAGTTAACATGAGTGTGAGCTTCCCTAGCACACTGACTGGTTCATGACACACCTCACCGCTTTGTTTTGCTCACAGCTAACACAAGACACAAGGCTAACTGGTGTCTAACATAAGGCTAAATCCCAAATTCCTCTCTAATGCCTGATCAAGGGTGAAACTTAGTGTGTGGAACAAGGGATTCTACATAATGCAATAGCTTTCCATTTTATGCTATTTGGTATTCAAGCCCAGAGTTAGTTAGCTGACGCTACTCTAAGGTGGAATAAATGGAGACATATGAGAAAATTATGACATTTACACGACTGTCTACCACCTCCATCGTTTATTATCCTCACTTTTTGGCTAAAAGGTACAGGCAAGAATTTTAAACTGCTTTCATCGCTGGAAATAATAGATACATTTTAGTAGATTCATATGTTTACCTGCTAAAGTGCTAATTTTTCAATGTACTACTATATATTTCCAAGTTTCTTGTTTTCATGCTATCAAATAAACTATTTCAAAATTTGTCACCAGTTATTAAAATAATCAAATAAAGAAAAACAAGCAATTAGTCAAAATGACATCGTTGCCTTGATGTCAGCACATTTATTATAGTTGTCAGTATTACAGCAAATATATATTAATTACTTGTGATTGTGCTAGAATGTTCTCTGGCAAGTATAAGAATAGCAATGTGGCAAGCTATTTTTTTAAAAATTCCTTAACCCTGCTTTAAACATGCTAACCAATTTGGCTAGAATAACTTTAATTTTACCTCTCCTGAATCAGTTTTAGAAAGGACAAATTATTTGTTTGCATCAAGCAAAGAAATCTAATTAATTTGATGCAGCCCAATAAAAAAACTTTTATTTTCTCTCTCTCTCTCTTTTTTGGCCTCGCAGCTTAACACTGTTAGCACCTTCAGGGTTGGGGGTTCATCAAGCCCATGGTCAATGTGTGTATCTCAAACATGCACTGTAGCCTAAATTATTGTATTTGTGTATTTGTCTCCCTGTAAATTGCAAGAGGTTTGGGTCCCCTGCATCTTATCTTTCCCAGTAATAACCACTGGTGTGAAGTCATAGGTCGTTACAATGATGACAGTTCAAGGATAAAAAAAAAAAAAAAAGAGTATGGTTAAATGCTACTATGTAACTAATATTAATCATTTAAGAAGCAACATAGAAACAATGTCCTAACCATCTTTAAATGCATGTCTGGATTTTAAAAAATAATCACAGACTTTTACAATAATTCCTAAAATGTATAAAATGATTTATAAAACACCACCATCAGAAAACAAGAATAATAATTTTGGAATAACCTTCTTTAACTTATGAGCTAGTCTCTCTCTCTCTCTCCCTCTGGAGTGTGATATATGACACCAGAGGCTTTTAATTCCAGTGTAAAAACAAATACATCTCTAGACAGATATTAATAATGCATACTGCTAATTGAGTTGAATGCATGCTTTTAGTGATGGTGAGACCATACAGTGACACACGCATACCCACATAGACATACGCTATGGCGTAGAGTGAAGAAATGCCTAACCTAACAGTAGCAACAATTTTCACTTATGACAGCATCCACAATATTAGTTTGCTTAAATAATGAGTCCTTTTCATAGCAAGAGTAAACTGTCGGTAAGATCAGTCGATTGTTTTGACACTGGCTATTCTAAAGCTGCTTAACCCTCCATCTCATCCACATATCCCTCATCCCTTAGCAGATCTGTCAATCCCTCTCTTTCTAAGCCTCTCTGCTAACTCCTCTTCATGCTGAGAACAGACAAGTTTTAATAACGAGTGCAAGGTCATGCTGCTTGTCTTAAAGACCGAATCCTTTTAGTACTGAAGAGGATGAAGGTGCTGGTGTATTTGTGCAGGCTCAGTGATCCTTTGTGGTAAGTGGGGGAAAAACAAACTCTTTCCATGCTGAGTTTTTGTCGAAGACATACCCCCTATTACACTTACATGAGACTTTGTGGATGTTCCATTAGAATATGTGTGTGTGCTGGAGTATAAGCACACTAATACGTACCAACTGAGGAAAACCACTTAAACAAAGCTATAAGGGAAACACACACGCACCTCTCCTTCTGTCTATCTTTGCACCCAAGAGTTACATTCTTCGTATCTGTTCCCTTTCTTCCATTAATGCTGACTTTTCTCCTTTCCCCCCTCCTACTTCTTTCTCTCCGTTATCTCCTGGGCTAAGGGATTTGTGGTTTCTAAAAGCTTTTTGTATGTTTCCCATGTCTCTTACTCTCTTTGTCTGAGGAAAAAAATACATCCGCATGAAACAAGAGACAAGTGTGTATAGGTAGGTGTCTGAGGAGAAAGGATGGAAAAACCCTACTTGCAAAAATCTGAAGACCCTAAAATCTGACAGCTAAATTTTGAAGGTGTATGTAAATAAAGAAAGCACAGTGACCAAAATTACTGTTTTCTTATTTTTATATATTGTTTTCATTAATTGTCTTCATGCCTTGTAACAAACTTATCATTTGCAACCAAACTCAGAGAAAAGCCTCATTCTGGTCTCAATGCTCCTGGCATAAATAAAAACAGCATCAGTACTTATCACCTTAAAGCATTCAGTTTAGGACACAAGGTGCCTCTTTACCCAGAATGAGGGATAAAACATTGAGACATTTCATCTGATCAGCCATGAGGCATGAAGCCGAATAAACTTTTAGTGACATTATTAATATCAAAACAAGACAATGTTAACATTATATATTTTTTAATCACTGTAAAAAAAAAAATCAGAACTAATCACAAAGTAATATGCATTTTAGCAGCATAAACCCAGAACCAAGTCTTGCAACACTTTCTCTTTCAGGGCCACCATTAATATTTTTTTCGTACATGCCCTTTATTAAGCCTTCAACAATCATTTGTTGGAGACTGAATGCTAACTTTGGTCACCATGTTTTCACAGGAGACATCTATGCACCGATTATAGCAAATCCACATCTATGTACTTTTGGGCTTCATACATATACCAGGCAACAAAGGATTTAGTATCTGCCTGAATCTTTAAAATCAGGTCTGTCCCAGTTTTCCCCTTACAAAACTGTACATAAAGAACAATTTAAACATGTTCTTTTACTTGGTAGACTTGAGAGTGAAAATATAGAGAGGGAAAATTTGGCCTACAGTACATCCACAAAATATTTTAAAATGATCCATATTTAGGCACTCATTGTGCACTGAGCCAAGGGGATATTATTGTACAGCAAAACTTTCTACACATGATCTTTACATTGAAATAAATAAGAGGCACCTAAAAGTCCTAAACTGAGCTTTAACACACAAGTTAAATACAAAAAAACAAAACAAAAAAAAACGTGATTAGCACATTTCATAAGACCACAGCTGTAGCATATTCAAGTTTATGACATTACTAATGTAATGGTGACTTCTACATCATTCTTCAGATCATAAATAAGAGAATTCCTAACACAGACCTTTCAGCTCAGTAGTCCCCGTCAGGCAGAGAGAGTTAATTAGATTATAATAATTCTTCGCATGATTAGTACATGGAACTAATTCACTAATTTAAAAAAAAGGAGTTTTCAAGGAACTGTTGGATCCTTTTAGTGCAATGGTGTAGTTATTGTCAAAATAATAACAAATATTCACCCTGAAGGTAAAAAAAAAAAAAAAAATACAAAATTCTCCCTTCGGAAAAAAAAAGAATTCTGGGAATGTGCGACTATTCATCCAGGTGTATAGATATGTTAGAATCATAAAAAGAGGTCCCCCCCCTGCACGTTGAGGTGTGGAAAAAATACAAACAAAACTAAATCACTGTTACTACAGCTCCCCCTTATGGGATTTAGTATGTTGGTGACAAAATTATGTATGTGCATGTGTGCAATTCTTATATGTAATTTATTAGCAGTATGACAGTCATGCTCACTGAATATACTATGCAGTTAATTGATTTACATAGATCTGAAGTAAAAGTGCAACAAAGAAAAAAAAAATTTAACGTGAATACAAATTAAAAAGCACCGCAGGACTTTTGCTCTGAATTTTCAATTACTGATTTAAGGAATTTATTGAGTCCCAAAATTTTATAATATAATGATTTTTATGTTTTGGATTACTGCTAGCTAATTTCATTTTGCCATATAATTCGTTTTGCCTATGTATAATCACAGATTAGGAGCAAGTAAGCATTTATAAGGTCATATAGCCTGAGAAAGGCAATGGATATGGATGGGTGTGTTGAAGCAGGGCCCCGTTGTGGAGGACAGACAGCGGTCTGTCACTGTCTGTCTCTCTCTCTCTCTCAATCTTTCATTCAGACGTCTTGATGCTTTGGACTGCAGATGCACCGATATTAACAGCATTCACAAATGCACTTATTCTAATACGACTGTAAAGCAACGCACAACTAATCAGTCAAGACTAAATTCTAATCGACATTCTTGCTCATTCTTGCTCTTTTGTTGAGGCAAATTTTCCAGTTATGCTGTCAAACACAGTCCATGGACAAGAAGTGTGTAAGGGTGTGTGTCCGTCAGCTAGAGTCTCAACTGTGCCAAACAACCTGCTAGTTTTCTAGCACCATTCATGACACGGCGTCAGAGTCTTTCATATGATTATGTGTTACGTGCAAAATTAAAATATTCAGGAAAACTGGAATTTGGTGTCAGTGTGGTATCAGTAGGTTCGCGCACAGTCATCGGTAAAACCAATGGATCCAATGTTCAGCTCAATAAATATTTACTTAAAACAAATAGCTATTTTCAGCCTAATCCTTCAATTCCATCATCCATTTTCCTCAGCACACCATCTTTCTCATTGGTCATTCTTTTGCACAGCTTAGTGTTTTCATACCTTACTGTATTAACAGCACTTTTCTTAGACTATTTACCATTAATTCATTAATTCATGTCCCCTACTTTTCTCCTTATTACCATTCCATTTCATTCCATTAATTTCCTTTCTCGCTTTCTTTCTTTATGTGAAGTTCTGCAGGGGTTGGCTGACCCGTAGGCAGGTCCAGTAGAGCGCTCTGGCCAGAGTCACCATGACCAGTAGCAACATGGCCACCCAAGCAGCATAAATCCCTCCATACACTTGTGCCTTAGACCACGTCCCTGCCTGCAGTGAGAAGGAGTTATTTAGACAAAGGAATATCACGGAAGAAGAGAAACAATAATAAGAAAGACAGAAAAAATTTGAAAGGAGAAAGCAGTCATGTCTGCATTCACTCACAATCAGTCCCGCAGCCGAGATGCTGAAGAGCAGGCAAAGAAGGAAACACCATAGACTCCGCCTTCTCGGGTATGTCTGGCCAATTGAAGAACTGCAGCAGGAGAGATTCAGTGTTAAAGTATTAAATGCTGGTGGTGATAGAGAGCTAGTTATGATGTGCAAGAGACTTAAACACAACTGATGCTTTTTGGAAGCTCGAGCCCTTTGGAGAGCAGACACGAGGAACATGATGGAACTAATGTGACTGGGAAGGAAGCAATATGCCAGTTGATATAAGGAATGATTTCTAAACTGGTATTACCCAAAAGATCTACATTTACTTTTACATTTAGGCGGACGCTCTTATCCAGTGCAAATGTTTCCGTCTTTGGAAATATCCTTACACTGGGTTACTAACTAAGTACCAGTGCTGAAGTAACCATATTTCGTAAGTCTATCTTAAGATTGTCAGAGACTCAGCTGTACGGAATCTAGAGGTAGTTAATTTCACCACCTAGGTGCCAGAACAGAAAAGAGTCTAGATTCCCGTCTTCCTCGATCTCTCAGAAATGGTAGAACTAGCCAAGCAGTGCTGGAGGATCGGAGGGAACGTGATGCGGTGCATGGTGTGATTAGAGCTGAGAGGTATGTGGGTGTTGGGCCGTTTTTAGCTTTGTAGGAAAGCATCAGGGTTTTGAATTTGACGCGGGCAGCTACAGGAAGTGGGCTGGTGTTGGAGAACGGTTGAACCGTCATTCCCTTTTGAATAGGACTCCTCTCAAAGATCTTCGTTCATATCATCTTAGAGTTTTTCTTTGCAACCACCCACCTTTGGTTTGCTCATTATAGATAAATCAAAATATCTAAAGCTATATCCAGACGTTTGTAAATTAAAAAACGTGCACTCACACTTTTCTGCAATGGGGACATCGGGCCAGTGTCCTGTCAGTAAACTCTGTCCACTGCAAAGTTAATAAAAACAAAACTATAATTAACATGATGATGGTAGAGGAATGCATACCTGTACTATAATACCCCAAAAAAATTATGGGGTCTGATATTTATGTTGATGTTAAACAACTAAACAATTAATAGTAAATTTATGACTGTTGCTGATAATTAAGAACAGGGACAATGGAAGCTGTGTTCATACTGGATTGCTGCAGCATTAAATAACAGGGATGCCAACAAAAAAAAGTGTTTCCCCTCTCGTCAGGGGATCTCAACATTTTAAACCCAATGATGCCAATTCGTTTTAAGGATAAGTGTCTTATCCTGCCCTGTGACACAGCATAACCTGCATTCCAAAAAGAGAAGATGGCTGGCTGATCTCTGGGCTGATTTATACTTCTGCATTGGGATGTTGAGAATGTACGCTTGCAGTTTTCTATTCGTCAAACCATTTACGTGTGTGTGATCGGACAAACCTCCCCTGCAAACAATCACTGTTCATCCAACATCCAACACCACCCATGTTTACCCATGATCCCCCTCCTGGACATGACGCGAAGATGCAAACAGATGAGCTGATGATCATTGTTGTTTTGCTCTTGGAAATCAGCATCTCACTTGATTTCACCTATGATCTGTTGTCTTCTAATACAACAAAGATAATATTTAAGGCTGGCTGCATCGATGCATTTCTTCTTCTAGTTGTGTTTTTTAATGTTTCCTATAGCATAGAAAGTATAATAACATCAAGCACGGACTACATACTGACACTGAAGAACAATGTTAGACCTGACATTATACTCAGGAGTTTCACTGTGGCAGCCTCAGGTTTTGAAAATTTTATCGAGGGGCCTGCCTCTGTTTAAGTAGAAGTAGAATGGCTTTGGATGCAATACATTTAGAATGCCACTTTGATCTTAATTCCTCACCCTTTCCTACTTGATTCAATATACAACATAACAGAGAGACACGCATCAAATTGGTAAAACCAAGGCTGGAGTAAATTGCTCCCTTTATCAATTGGAGCTAGTGCAATGAGGTCACGGTTTTGCTAAAACCCTCTACTCAATTTTAATTATCTGACAGCCTTTTCACATTCCTAGAAAGTTTACATCCTGCCATAGGAATGTGCACCTGAGGTATCGAAACTGCGGGGTCAATCATATAATAAAAGTAGAAAGGATGAATATCCTGGGAGATGTCAACAGTTTACCAGATTACCAATTAGACGCAAACAACCTCACTGCCAGCTCCTGACTTCATCTATGCAGGTATATTTTTAAAATATTCCTCTTACAAGAATGAGCCAAACAATAGCCTGGACAGTGGAAATGCGCTGATGTAGTCTGCTCTACAGGACACTTACAACTGTAGGGTCAAAGTGTGCAAGATCATAGAGGACGTATCTTGAACCAGACATTATCTCCTCTAGCCACTTAGGACTTAGGGCCCTTAAAGCCAGCACAAGATACACCCACAGCATTTACCTCATAGCTGTGGTGCCCTCGAACTACAGAAGCAACATTTTAACGTTTTCAGCGTTCGGTTATTTTGCCAGATGCTCCTTTATATCTAATATCTACTCTATTTTTCTTTTTATTATTTAAAATGTATCCAAGTTGAATGTCTTTTTTTCTTGAACATCATTTATAGTTTGTATACCATGACCCATGACTACCTACTCATATGTGTAATATAATTAGTGAAACAAATATATTCACAATTCTTCAATGAACTGATTGTCATGAAATCTCCAAAGAGTCACAGCTGGACTTAAAACCCTGACAATGATCATCTAGTTCCTGTTACATTTATTTGTCCAGATGAACAAAGAATATGGGGCAGATGAGTATGAGAACAGTGCTGCTTGTATTGATGCTGCTTTTACTCATGCAATTTCTCATATTAAGTGTAAAGTATCCCCTTTGCAT
>JAOVVA010000024.1:10144576-10156507 GCA_028565275.1 Leiocassis micropogon
TAACAGCACCTCAGATTAGAGGCGTTATGAAGTCTTTACAGTGCAGAAGTAGCAGAAACATCTCAATATCAACTGTTCAAAGGAGATTAATGCATTTTTTGGACGCCTTCAGCATTATTTTACAATGTAGAAAGAAATAAAAATCAGGAACGATCATGGAGTTAGAAAGTGACCCCAAACTTTTGAACGGTATTGTATATATAGATATATATATCCCAGCTTTAATAGTTGAGCATATTTACAGTATAAAACTTGTCAGTGAACTACAAGGATAAATAAATAAATTAAATATACATAACATTGCTTTGAGCTCACATCACCCAGCCAGCACTATTATGCTTTATGAAAATTCCCCAAATCTTTAAGATGTGGTGTATAAAAGCACTTTGTTAAGTTGCTCGTAGCCAGTAATTGATGGACCAAAATATTACAATTTGCTGGATTCACCAAATGTGTGTCTAAAACAACAACAAATATGTCCAACTTCTGCACCAGTCTGAAAACCAGTCACAGGCATGTCCGTCACTGGATTTACAGTTATTAAGCTCTTCAACACCTGCTTCATGTTTTGACACCTGTTTTTTTCACATTCTTCTACTTGGTAGTTGTGATGTAAAGGTCACATAACATTTTATAGTGCTAGATGTGTTTCTAAATTTTCATTCTCTATACCCGAGTAGGGGTGCATATCATTCCTGCACACTTACACAGCCTCATGTCTGACGCTGGCTTCATTGACTGATACAGAGGAGTGATGTTGGACCATAATCTTTGAAATGAAAGCAAAAAAAAAAACTTGAAATATTTTACTTAACATGTAATTAATCTAGAATATATGAATATTTTACTTTAAAAAAAAAAAAAAAAATTCCAATGAACTGTGTGTAAAAAGGTCTGTTTTTCTCTAAAAGTTATTTTAACTAACTAGCTTGTCATAATTTAGGACATGTCTTCTAATTCTATGGACTTTCTTGATTTTTATTTCTTTTCTACATTGTAAACCAATGCTGAAGACATCCAAAATATGCAATAATCTCCTTTGAACAGTTGATTTTGAGATTTGTCTTGTGCTCTGTAAAGCCTTCATAACACATCTAATCTAAGGCTCAAAACAAATTCAAAAACTTACAAAGAACTATTCCTGATCAGCTGACCTTATATCTTAAAATAAGAAATGACTGCTCATTAATGAACCTAATGCCATATATGTTATTTCATCGTTTAAATGTGAATGTGAAACGTGAATCCAAACTTTTGACTGGTACTATGTCACAGCGTCTTTAGACATGGTCATTAAATGTCCTGTAGTAAGCATTAATTAAGCATTAGATTTACAAAAAAATATATATTTATGCAGGTAGCGTAATATAATAATATGCAAAAAAAACAAAAAGTTTTCTTAATTCTGGATTGGATTAAAGAAAAAAAGTTTCAATTGTTTGTCACAGATACCTTACAGCACCCCCACACATCCCGGTTAGGAAGCCAGGGTCAGAGTGCAGGGTCAGCCAGGACATAGTGATAAAAATGTCACATCCAGAAACCTATAAAATGATCACAGTACCAATGAGTTTCTAGCGGGCTGTGTTTTTTATGGTCCTGTTTGTGTGTATTCGCACCTTGGGTGATGCACAGACCCTAATATTCCATGAGTAATTGGAAAAATTGCCCAGTCAGAATAAAAATTCATGACGTAACCTCCTGAATCGGAACAGTCTGACCTGATTCAGCTCAATCAGAATGCCTTTTCAATCAGAATGGGGGGGGGGGGGGTTAAATCAAAAGTTAAATCTTAGTTAAAGTTGAATCTTAGTCATGTAAATATTTAATCTGATCGTTTCTCTGTCGTTGAAATAAATAAATTCTTTTTGTGCATGCTTGTCCTGTGCCTGTTCGTCAAGCTCCGTGAGAATAACTGTCTCACACCAATCTTTACTCAAGACTTTCATCCTCTGGGTCTCTGGCAAAGAAAGGGGCACAGATTAGATGCTTTACTATGTGTGAAAAGCAAGTCAATCACTCATAGATGAGACTGAATTCTTGTAACAAATCATAGCAAAAGATGGGATTTATTAGAAAAGATGGGAAGCCTAACGAAACCACACATTTAGAGAATTTTTTATTTTTTTTTAATTATTCTCCTGCTGTTATATTTTCATCAGATTAAATGCTTCACAGCACATCTAATCATCTCAAAACGAGTTACATTCTGATTAAATTCTTTGGGTGTGTAAACATGCATCTTATCAGACGAGTGTTCATGTAAACAATTAAATTGAACTCACTAATGAGAACGATTTCATATTACTACTGTGCATGTAAACATAGCCATGGAGCAACTTGTTTGGTCAAAGAGGTACTGGAGTAGAGAAGAGACTCTGACTTCACTTTCGGATGAACCAAAGTTTCAACAACAACTTGAAAATGCAAGTGAGTCATAACTATAACCATATTTAGAGGCAGTGGTGGCTCAGTGTGTTAAGGGTCTGAGTTACTGTTCGGTAACTCGAGTCGATGGTTCAAGCTGCTGTTGGGCCCTTGAGCAAGGCCCTTAACCCAGTCTGCTTCAGGCCATATAATGGCTGGCCCTGCCGTCTGACCCCTGGCTAGTAACACAGCTAGGATATGCGAAAAATAATAACTGAACTTAAAGTGTATGAGAAACAAATTTTCATTAAATGACCCTAAAAATGTTTGATATCTGAGGACGGGCCACTAATACACATGCTACAAGAATAAACGCAGCACGTAATGGCAGTCAAAAGGCTTTATTTTCTACCATGAGGTGACATCTACGAAGAAAATCATGGACATGTGCACCATGAACACCATGTAAATGTAACTCATTCCAGTGCCATAACCGCTCATCAGAGCTGAACGTGGATATACGCGGTATCGAAAGATCTCATAAAAAATGAAAAAGCTCTTCTGCTTGGGAAAAATGAAAGAATGACTAAAGCGGTATGTTTGTTGTTTTCACTTTGTGGTCAGAATCCCTACAGAGAAAATGTCTGGATCCTGGAAAGTGCTCGAAGTGGGAAAAACTTCAGAGGCTGCGTCTTGTCAGACGGATATCAACACAAACACAAGCCAAAGTAAGAATTTATGGTTGACCGTCATTCACCAACATATACATTTGAGCAAATAAGATGAAAATCAGCGTTTTAGAAACTTTGGTAAATCCAGCATATTTTTGTATGCCAGAAACATACAGTACATACATCACGCTTAATCCCCACTGTTTGTAAACATGACCTGGTGTTGAATAGGAAACGCGTCCTATTTGTCTGGGTCATTGTGTATTTAGCTGGAATCTTGACAAATATTATGTATAACTCTTTCTAAATGCAGTAAATCCAGAACAAAATCGTCTCTTAACAGGCGAGAGCTTAACACCGAGCACTCCCAGTGCAAATAGGGATGTTTTAAGTAACTCATGCTGAAACCATTTAACGCACTGATGATTGTAGAACATGCAGATGACTATTAAAAGTCTAACTTTCACGCTACTGAACTGTTTTATTCAATAGATGTAAACCAGGACCCGCCTATGCGCTGCACCCCGGATGCGGAAGTAGTTAGCCTCCTAAGAGATTAGCCGAAATGATACGAGTACCCGGCATGCCTACAAATAAATACACCTTCCGTTGTGCACTGCTTACGCAGCCAACCGCTAATTAACTCCCGTGCGACACAAAATGAACAAAATACATAAAAAGGTTGCGATTACAGCAATACATTTCTTTAAACAGCACCTAGCCCAGGCCTAAGATACTCGTAGCACCGCTAGAGGGAGGGGCTCAAAGGGGGTTTCATTAAGCTAGCTATCAGTACTCACTCTGCGGTTTGCTCGGTTGCGAAAACGGACTTGGCCCAGGAGAAACGCCACCGATCCCGCTTCCGGCAGCTCCATCGCCGAGATCTGAGAGTAACGGTGAGCGCTCGCCGTCCGCCATGGCGAGAGCGAGGCACGGAGAAACAGGGCGCGCGCACTGCCAAGCCACCGAGGAGCGCAGCTGGACGCGCTTTCGTCACATGGTTACAGGCCGGCTACCGTGGCAACGTACGCGCATGCGCGTTTTCTGCTGCGTGCGCGTCTCAGAGTCACGCTCGTGCGTGCATCTTTATCGGAATTCTTTAGATCTTAAAATGAGTTTGTTTTTGAGTATTGAGTATCAATTTAGTGACCTAGAGGGATAATACAGAAGGAGCTGATGGGATGCGCCCCCTTCGTAACATGTGAACTCCCACCCTGGTGGCCCCCTCACTTTCAGGCACCATTTTAATGAAAATTACGTTACACGTTAGCTTTGAAACAGTGAAACTGGAATATATTAAGGTTCCATTCACACGCATATGGGTTGGTATTTCTGCAATCATGGTTTTCACTATTTTACAGTGGACTGGGAAACACGCGTTTAAACCCAGACATGTGACCTGCGCGTGTTTTGTTTTTTTTCTCTCGTTTGTTTTGAACGCATTAGGACGTTATCATGGTTGCTGATTAGATTCCCACTTTGGGGTCTCTAAAGGTCTTTTTCATTTGATAATATTTTTTGCAGTATATTTGGCGATTTTAATTACTACATTTTTGTCCTAAAGTGCCAGAAAACTTTCAAACGTACTCAAATGTTCCTTTTTACTAACCACCAGTACATAGGCTTGACATGAGCCTCCTCTCCCATCCACCCATCTAGGAACCTCTGTAGTCCAACTAGGGACAGTGGAGGCCAGTGGTGACCATTTTCATTTTATGACTGCGGTTAAAATTCACACGCTCAGTCAGTCCAATTTGGAAATGCCAATTTACCTAATCTAAGTCTTTGGACTGTGGGAGGAAACCCAACAAACACAGAGAAAACATGCAAACTCCATGCACACAGACTCGAGGCGGGAATCAAACTCATACCCTGGAGGTGTAAGGAGACTGTGCTGACCACTAAGCCACCATGCTAGCAAAACAGTGGCCATAGGCCTGATCACAAACCAATGTGAAATGGTCATTAGGGATCAGAGCACAGTCACAGTGGATCCAGGGACCAACCTCTACTTCCACATGTAAGAAAATAAAGGAACTAGTTATAGACTAAAGGAAGCAGTCTAGAACATGCATTGCCCTCACAAAATAAAATAGCAGTTCACATTCCTGAGGATATTACATGGCCCATCCACACTGGGGCTGTGGTGAAGAAGGCACAGCATTGCCATTGCATCCTACAGAAGGTTCAACCTGAGCCCCACGATCATCTGGTCATTCTACCGTGGTACAATAGAGAGTGTCATGACTGGCAACATTATCTTTTTCACTGTTTGAACTATCCTAAAAAATCTATTGAATTATAAATGTATATGTTTGGCCATCTTGCCATTAATTAGAGCAATTTGCAAACTGTCCTTCAAGCTCATCTCTTTGTTTTATTGGAATGGATATTCAAAACTCAGTAAATTGCATTAAATATGTTATAAATATTTATAAATTATTTACAGTGCAATGAGAACTCACATGATTTGGTCTAAACAGCTGCATGGCCACAAGGAAACCATTTGGAAACCACACCTGAAGCTAATCAGTAAAAAACTTTGATTTGCTCAGGAGTATAAAGATTGGACTTTGGAGCAATTAGAAAGGTTGTGTAGTCTGATGAGTCCAGATTGACCCTGTTCCAAAGCAATTGCCATGTCAGGGTAGGAAGCACATAAAGTGATGCACCCATGATGCATAGTCCATCCATCCATCCATCTAGGAACCTCTGTAGTCCAACTTGGGTCCATGGAGGCCAATGGTGACTATTGTATTTATTCCTATTTGTACAACCGTGGTAGGACCTCCGGTAACCATTCACACGCACATTCACTCACTACGGACAATTTGGAAATGCCAATTAGCCAAATCTGCATGTCGGCAGATAAAACTTGAGGTTTAAATCTAATGCAATCCAATATAATTTCATTGGGTTTATCACTATTGGCCTACAGGAAAATTTTGTTGGCATGGGAATCTGCCACTCCTCCTTCTGCAGCTGTGTGGATATGTGGGAATGTGAAATATTTTCTTAACTAGAAAAGATAAATCTTATACTGAGGAGATCTGTGAAAAAAGTTTTATTTGAAATATAAACCTTTTTTGTTGTTATTTGAGAGTTTTTGGAACTGCCTACTGCCAATGTGTGTTTGGGGACATTTCCTGAACTGTAATTCCTTAAACTGAAAAAAGTGTCTTTGGGACAATTATTTCAAATGGATTTTGTATATACAATTTTCTCCTGTTTTTACTTAATAGATTATTATTCATAGTTATTATTCATAAAAGGAGCAATAAATCCTGTAAATGAACCCTTAGTTTTTCTATTCTGAATTCTGCTCTGAACTAGTACCAGCACTATACAGTACCAGTCAAAAGTTTGGACACAATATTGGATTTATTTCCTATATTCTGAAACAATACTGGATTTTATTTAAAACTATGAAATAACACATATGGCATCAAGTAATTAAGTAACAAAAACAACAGCAGTCAGTTATTTTAAGACACAAAGGTCAGTTGTTCTGGACCTGTTTTTGTAAAACCCTGACTCTCATGAAGACTATCTCAGGAATGAAAATTCAAGGAAAGTTCATTTAGAGTTACCAGCCTCAAAAAGCCAGCATAAAGGAATGGAAACAGGAACATCTCAATATCTGTTCAAAATTAGATTATTGCATATTGTATTTTGGTTGCATTCAGCATTGTAAAGAAATAGTCTTTATGAGAGCCAGTTCCATCATTGGTTGAATTATTATTATGCTGAGTATTTCATTTATTTATTTTACTTATTATGGTCTGTATTCACAGTACATGTCTAAAAAACTCGAGTCTGACTTAAAAAAATTGGAAACAATCTATAGCCCTCAAATGTGGCTTGCAATGTTTCTGTTCCGTAAACTCTTCCTTTTCCAACCAATGAGGAAGTCCATGAGTTCTGCATTCCTGCTCTTCAGGCACAGTTGATGGAGTCCAGAGGTCTGTTCATGGGAAGTGTGATTTCCAGTTCACATTTCTCTGTAATGAAACGAGCTGTGCCATCCTTGCTGTTCACTGGGTGGGGCAGATGCAGGCCTAGCTTGCTGTAGACAAGAGAGAGAGAGATTGTGCTTTATATAGAAACTATGCTGCAGTTTTTACTACCAGTATATTTATTATTAATATACATTACAGCTTGGATTCCTCTACACACATAAATACATCCAACAGCAAGTCAGTGTTCAGGTCAGCTATAACTAAGCTATTGTACACATTGAATTATGTGTAACTGCTTGCAGGGAACTAAAGCTTTGACCATGTGAAGAATGCTGACGTGTAAAATCATGGCAGTTGTACCAATGACTGAGAAGATGCATAAGACATGGCTACAATGGTAGTACTTTTGTCCGCAGCAATGCCCATGCTATACCAATGATACTGATGTGCCTCAGCCCCAAAGGCATGTTTGACTGTATGAAGGAGAATATGAAACACCACAATTCAGCCCCCAAAATGTCTTGGACCAAATGACTGGCAAAATGGGCACTGTTTGATGATAATGATCCAGACAAAGCAGGAAAGAGGTTTAAAAGAAGTCTAAGTTTTCCCACCCATTTATCATAAAACCTTAATCATATCAGCATGGCATGCACACAGTTTGACCTACTAATTTTAGTCAATGTATTTCTTCTTAATCCAATAGCAAGACTTTTGTGGCCAAAATCTGGTATTGAAAATGTGCTCTATGCATAATGAATGACTAGCAGCATTTGAGGGAGACAGTGTGTGAAGTTATGCCTTACTTGCACCAATCATTCATTCATTTAATAGTTTGAGACATCATTAATTTGGTAATTAAACTGGTTTGGGAATTGGTAACAAACAATTGTGGGTAAAAATTCCCCCACAACTTTCTAATAGTGTTTCAGTTAAGTCTTCTACAGACTCACCAGACCTCAGGTCCATAAATGAGATCATGTGGTATAGCATTTGTCATTTGTCAGAGCAAATAAGAGTGAATAGAGAAGCTTTGTTTTATGTAATGGTTCGCTGAGTGCAAATGCTGTGGAATCTATGCTATTTACTTGAGCTAAAATGCATTGAGAAATTCTACTGAAAATGTAAACTAGACTTTATTTTAGAAAATACAGAACTGAAAATATCAGACTGTGTTTATACAGTATGTCATGTTTTCTCACTATTATAGGAATACTCAGAAGCTTACTATTTTGGAGTTCTTAGATCAACAAATCTCTCCTTCACGTCCAACACAAGATCAGAAGCCCGAGTTTCAGGTAGCTTCACCCTCACCTGCAGAAGAAAGAAAATGAGTTAGAGAGATGTTAAAATGACAAAAGCTTTATTTAAAGCTATTTATGCGAATCATGTGTCTAGTGCTGGAGTATTTATAGTATAGATGTAATATGAAAATATGACTTAAGACTTTGCTAGGTTGTAATAATTGTAATTGGGAGAAACAAAGCATACCAGCACACTCTCACAGCACATAGAGGATGGATTCTTTCCGCTCATGCCCAAAAACAAGTCCTCAGTACCCACACTCTGCTTCAGGATAATCTCATACCTACACACACACACACACACACAATAATGTGGATTTTTTTCCTTTGTAGTTTAATTTTTGAAAACATTAAACTCTCATATATTCTAGAATCATTACACAAAGTGTATTTTTGTTTTACGAAGGGTGTTCAAGTAAAACCGGGACTTGAAGGTATTGAAGGTATAAAACTGATTGACACTTACAAATGATTTCAAGCACAGTACAGTGATGAAACTTCTAGCCTCAGTAAAACATCTGAATAGTGCAATTTTTTAAAGAACCCTGTATGTCCATGAATGATGATCCCAGCTTAGGTGGCTCTGAGCCCACTGCAGTCATTCCCATGAACGCAGACAGTCCAATCAGTATCAGCTCCAGTGTAGTAAGAAAACTTTCTCCATCCAAGCACTGGTTTGGAGTCTCCTAAATGTGTTCTGTTATTCTGCATAATCAAAAGTGCTGGTTTGACTTGAACACGCATTATAATTTTGATGATTATGGCCTACAGCTAATAAAAATCAAAAAAAAATTTTCCATGATATTCTATTTTTTGTAATACACTGTAATTCTCAAAAGGACAGGCTTTGTTCTTATACATTCAGTTCACATATGTGAGATATATTGGTCCTTTTCTGCTTATATACCACAATTAACACAGACTAGTTAAGCAATTATTAAACTTCTCTGCTATATGTAATTAAGCTGTCAATTTGACCTGGCCAATACCCACCCTAAGCCTCGATAGTTCTATGGATTCTTTTTCAATTGGTCTTTGTTTAAAAAAAAAACACTTTAAAAAGAAACTCTCTGGTAGAATTCTATATAGAAGGCAATCCAGAAATTATTTTAGGTTACTATACAGAGCATTAATTCTTAGAACACAGCTAGGGGACGCATGCGTCTCTCCATGAACTGACCACTTACTCAGGCTGAGGACGTGGGTCTGCAAGGTCATCAAAATGTGTCCCATCAGTTACTTCCTCTATTTCCCAGATGTCTTTGGTGTTCTTTTTATAGCCAGTGTCTTCTTTCGATTTCAAAGGAGGAAGGAAGACAGACAATTACTCAGCTGATCTTAGTAAATTTTCACTCTATACGAATGATTAAATAGAAGATAAATGGTAGCGCTCACCTGCATGCTTGTTTTGCCTTGAAGCAGAAGCACCAATGTGCCCAGGACCCATTTTTGCAATCGGTTTTACATTCTATATAGATAAAGAAAAATTAACTTTCCACATTATCAATTCAAACTGTTTTTTTTTATTTATGATTTACATTGAGATCTTCAATAGTGCAAGTGATGTATTTTAATGGAGGTTGTTTTGAAACATATTTGAAGAGGTTTAAAGCCCAACCATTATTTTCTTTCACCAGTAGTTAATATGAAAAGATCAATAATTCCCAATAATGGACTGGTCCATTGAGGAAGTGTGATGATCCTAAAGCTAACAATAGCAATTAAATATTTTATAAAGATTTTGTTTTCATTCATTAGAAAGCACAAACCTTCATTTTTTGTACATATCAAATGGCCAAATTTTAAAACTAAATTTATGCAATGTTAAAATAAGGTTTATTGTACTGTAGGCTCTGGAACATGAGAAAAATATAACGTCAGGGGTTTGTCTGAGGGATGCAGAGGGGACCCAGGACTATGTGATTTTAATGCATCGTTTTGCTTCCACTTAATTGGCTAACTCACTCACTCACTCACTCACAGTCTATACCACTTTATCCTGTAATGAGGTTCGCGGGGGGCTTGGAGCCTATCCCAGGAGGCTTAGGGCACAAGGCGGGGTACACCCGGCACAGGGTGCCAATCCATCACAGGGCACACACATAAACTCACTCACACACTTCTTTACACACAATGGGCAATTTTGGAACGCCAATTAGCCTAATCTGCAGGTCTTTGGACTGTGGGAGGAAACCGGAGTACCCGGAGGAAACCCACCAAGCACGGGGAGAACATGCAAACACCATGCACACAGAGATGGGAATCGAGTCTGGCTGGGAAAACCCAGACCCTGGAGGTGCAAGGTGACAGTGCTAACCACTATACCACCGTGCTGCCCAATTGGCTAACTCGTTAACTGTAAAATAAACCATTTTTAAAAAAAAATGGCATATATGTATACTCCGATCAGTCACAACACAAGCGCTAGGTAAACTGAATAACATTATTAATTATATATCAGTAAACTGATGACAGGATCATGGGCACCCAGGTCTCATTCACGTCTAAAGACTCATCCTTTCCCACAGAAAAACCAGATTACGGGTGGGAGGGTGCATGACTGAAAAAATATATATTTAAAATCACTTTCTGTTTTCTTTGCCTCTTTCTGCCACACTCTCTGTCATTGCACACGCATACACCTTACATCTGCACAGGCAGATTAGAGGCTCAGTTTTTTCCCTAAATGGTTTCTGTAGATTTTGTTTACACTGCGCTTACACTGCCACCACGAAAACTCATTTTTTTCATAAGAATGAGCTGGATATTCTTTTAATTTTTAATATATTTATTAGATCCTCACTCTTTTGAACGTAAGGAGTAATATTCTCTCTCACTGTTTGCTGTCAGTGTGCTCTTCTGTCCTGTTTATAAGTTTAGTGCTAATAAAGTACATGTAGTTTTTTTGCAGGTTGGGTTAGGAGGTGGTTAGAGAGTCTGTTGTTGTGTTGCACTAGCCAAAAAATTGCAGGAGGATCTCTTTAACCATCATTCATCAGCATTATCTTATAAATAATAAATCCATTTGTCAGTCATTAAGGGTCCCCTGTTGGCCTGGGGCCCCAAGCAGTTCCCTGACTTGCCTGTTCACAAGTAGCCCGAAAGGTACAGTACCAGAACACCCAGGGCATCACTGCCTGCCGTGTATTGGGCTTAGCAGGGAAAAAAAACTTCAAGGTTCTTGAAGTGGTCTCCAGTTTTTCCAGATCTCAATTCCAACCAAGCATCCATGGAATGACCCGGATAAACAAGTCAGATCCATGCAGGACCCACAGCACCCAAAGAATCCTTCAATAACGCTAATGTCAAAAACGGTACATACATGTATGTGTGTGTTTGAACAGTCTGACTGTAAAACATGATAAACACCTATTGCTATAAATGGAATGAGGAAGAGCTCAAGGAAACACAGAACAAGGAGGAGGCATGCAAAAGTTAATATAGTTAAAGGAAAATATTAGAGAACAACAATACACATCTCTGTCTCTTACATCTTCTTCTTTTCCAGCTGTTCCCTTTCAGGGGTCGCCACAGCGAATCATCTGCCTCCGTATAAACCTATCCTCTGCATCCTCTTCTCTCACACCAACTAACTTCATGTCCTCTCTCACTGCATCCATAAATCTCCTC
>JAOVVA010000024.1:10187456-10198048 GCA_028565275.1 Leiocassis micropogon
AACCTCCCTTTAAGTATGCGCGATGTTTCAGATGGTATGGCAAGTGTAAACACGTGAATCGGATATGAGTCATAGTTAAAAGAACGTGTAAACAGACGGTCAAAAAATCAGATATAGGCAACAAATCAGAATTAGGCATCGAGACCTGCAGTGTAAACGTAGCTAAGTATGACCTGAACCATTTGAGTACCATCCCAGAAAGCCCGACCCAGTTTTCCAGTCTTTCTATTAGTATGTAATGATCGACAGTGTCAAACGCAGCACTAAGATCTAGCAGTACCAACACTGATATTTTGCCAGAGTCTGAATTTAAATGAATGTCATTAATTATCATTATAAATTGTCTCTCTGTACTGTGATGCGCTCGGAAACCAGATTGCAAACTGTCTAGGTGTCCATTTGAGTTTAAGTGGTTGTTCACCTGATGAAAAACAACCTTTTCAATAATCTTGTCTATAAAAGGAAAATTTGATATTGGTCTGTAGTTATTGAATATGGAATTATCAAGATGATTCTTTTTTAGAAGTGGCTTAACCACTGCAGTTTTCAGAGAGTTTGGAAAAGTCCCAGAAAGAAGTGAGGTGTTCACCACTTCTAATAGATCTGCTTCTAAGCAGTTTAACACACTTTTGAGAAACAATGTGGGAAGTGTGTCAAGGTCGCAGGTTGATGATTTGAGGTGCTGTACTGTTTCTTTCAAGATTTTGCCATCAATTGCTTGAAAGACAGACATAGTAACTGTTTTGTGAGGTTGTTTTTGAGTTTTTCCAATCTCTGCACAACTTGATGTGTTAATAGCCCTTCTAATATTACAGATTTTCTCAGAGAAAAAGGAAGCAAACTCATTGCATTTGTCGGAGAGCATTTCAATGGGGATCTGACTTGGTGGGTTTGTCAGTCTCTCAACAGTAGCAAAAAGAGTGAGTGTTGTTTATGTTGCTGTTTAACATGTTTGAGAAGAAGGTCTATCTAGCTTTGGCTAGTTCCACATTGAAAGCACGAAGGCTGTCTTTATAGATGCTATAGTGAATTTCAAGTTTCGTCTTCCACCACATACGTTCAGCTTTTCAACATTGTCTTTTCATATTCTGAACTGCTGTTGATTTTCTCCATGGTGATTTCTGTCTGCCCGCCTTTCAGAGCTTTTCCGAAACAATATCATCAATAACATTCTTAACTTTTGAGTTAAAGGAATCAAGGAGAAGATCAACAGAGTCTGCAGAAATGCTTGTGTTAAAGACATAGCCTTCATAAATAGTGCACTTGTGTTCTCATTTATGCATCTTTTTCTGACAGACACAGATCTAGATTCAGTGGTAATAGAGATTAATATATCAAAGAAAATACAGAAGTCATCAGATAGTGCTACGTACTTTATAATAATGGATGAGATGTTTAGTCCCTTACTGATGAGTAAGTCTAGAATGTGTCCACGATTATGTGTGGGCCCCTGCACATGCTGAATCAGGTCAAAAGTGTTTAGAACACTTAACATTTCTTTTGTAGTATTGATTTCTACATTATCACTGTGAATATTAAAACCCCCTGCTATGGCAAAACAGTCAAACTCTGAGGAAATCATTGATATCAGTTCTGTAAACTCTTCAGTAAAGTCTGGAGAATATTTTGGAGGTCTGTAAATAATGATAAACAGAATGCGTGGGGCACCTTTTAGCAGAATACCTAGATATTCAAAAGACAAGTACTGACCAAATGACGCTTGCATTGATAGACATCTTTAAATATAGCAGCTACATCTTCACCTCTCCTAACAGTTCTGCAGACACTCATGAAAGTAAAGTTAGGAGGGGCTGTTTCATTTAGGACTGTTGCACTGCAGCTATTGTCTAACCAAGTTTCATTAAAAAACATAAAATCAAATTTGTTTGTCGTGATCATATCATTGATTTAAAAAATATTTATATTTTAGCGAGTGAATATTTAAAAATGGCAACTTGATGGCATTACTTTTTGTTCCCACAGTATTCTTAGTTTGAAGCATAATAGGTCGGAGATTAGATGGGTCAGCTGTACGGCTTAAGAAGGTCTTGGGCTTTCTATCACGTGATAAAACAGGGATAGAGTAAGGTACAGGCACATTGGGTTCCTGCTTGTTCTGTAAACATTTGTAAATGTTACTGCTATCGTAGCCGGGACCCGACACACATCACTGAGAGCTGCTATCTGTTTGTTTTATTTCACCTAGACCAGAGGAGAGAGGTTTGAGCCTTGGCGCTGTGGCACTGGTCGGAGAGCTCTCACAGGAAGAGGAGGACGAGCTGGGCACACAGGCCTTGGTGGTGGTGGAGCTCGCTGTTTTTTACTTGGCATTTGGGGGCTTGCAGCAAAAGAGTGGGAGAGTTTAGTTCCAGTATCCACCAGTTCCTCCATTTTCTGTGAGAAGCTTAGAAGTGGAGATGCTGGAGAGAGGGATACTGTGTCTGGTGCGATGAGCTCTGCTTCTGATGTTTCCGGTAGCTGTAGTATATTGTCCTGAATTTCCTGGCTGTTTTCCAGAAGGTTATCTTGAAGCTGTTGTAGTATGTCACAGTCTGTCTGTGATGAGCTCTGTGGGCAGGACTGAGCCGGGATGTCCATGAGCAGTGGTTGTTTTGGCTGCATGGTGTTATCGGTGTCCTTGTGGGATTCTTTAAACACATGATGACTATTGGCACACTCTGCTGAAGGATGATGAAGGGAGAAATAGATATTTTCCTTTAACACCCTTGCACCAAGTTTGTTTGGGTGGAGACCATCCAGTTTGAACAGTTGTCTATGGCCCCAGAAAAGATTAAAGTTGTCGATGAAGTTGACTCCTTCAAAACTGCAGGTTCTTTGTAGCCATGTGTTCAGCCCAAGCAACCATGAGAACATGTTAGTTCCCCTTGCTGGGAGTGGTCCGCTGATGAATGACTGAACTTTAAGTCTTTGAAGTGTTTCAAAGAGTTCACTGAAATCCTTCTTTAGGAGTTGCGACTGCACTTTCCGAATATCATTTTTCCCCACGTGGATAATGATTCGATTTGCAGTCTTGTGCTGTGTCAGAATGTTCCGAAGTTCCCTGCTTACATCAGAGACGGTTGCTTGAGGAAAGCAGCATGAAGTTGTTGTCCTGCTACTAATGTTTCTGATAGTTGAGCCTCGATTATCAGAGTCTTAGCCTCGGTTTCGCTCTGAGCTAAATGCCGCTGTCTGCTCGACTTTGAGCGCCTGGTGGTAGCGACATTAGTTGCTGGCTGATCCAATCCATACTCAGTCACATTTTCCTCACCCACATTCATTAACGCTTTAAATCTGTTCTCAAGATAAATAGGGGGTGGCAAAATACCAGTGTTTGCAAGTCTTGTCATAGCCATATCTGGGGAAGAGGATGCTATTGCAGCAATGTAAGATACTCATGACAATCTGATGTCTCAAGTACCTTTGGGTCTCGCTCCCTGTTTGTGCCATTGATGAATCTGTCGATCAGTTTCGACATGTTCCTTTACACTTGGTATAAACCGTTTAGACCTGCTAGATTCACGGGGACTCACCAGCTGTATGCTGAGGAGGTCCATGATGACGATCTGCTGAGTATTCTGCCTGTTTTGGAAGTCCAAGTAACTTTGTTTCAAGATCTACAATCCTTTGTAGAAGTGTTTGGCAGGTCATGCAGCAGGTAGATTCCACTACTTCACTGTTTGAAGTAGGCAGCTGTGTTTTCCCGTCTCTGGAATGTAAGCTGCTGGCAGCGGGAGGAAAAAGTCCCTCTTTCGTTCAATCACAAAAAGTTTTACATTTTCGTGTTTGTGCCAAAAAAAATTTGTTTGAGCACTGTGCTGATCTGCTGAAGTAGAAATCAAAGAAAAGTACAGATACAGGGAGCAAAGCGCAGAGCAGTAAGCAGGAATGTCCGAACGATAGCAAAGCCGAAAGCAAGGGAAAATTGTGTGATGGAACAAAATGGGTAAAAGGATTTGAGTAACTGACATGGGCCAAATAGGGATGTGTTGACTGCATTAGATTAACTCCAAACCTGCAGAACTTGTGAGATTTTCCCACCCTGCAGTGGGAATGACCTACCAAAACTGGCAACAATGTCATAGATGGCCAAGGCTACACATGGAGAGTAAAGGCTGGCCCCTGAAGTTTTGTGCATGACACTTCCTTAGACAAATGTTGTATGTTACTTTTTTATGCACAAAAGAGTAAATGATCTTCATTTTCCCTCAGGCATCTTCTTTTGATTCGTTCATTAAATAATGGCGGCCAGCTGCTAGAGACTGTGGGTGTTGAAAGTGACAGTGGTTATGACTGTGTATGTGACAAATTAAATTGGAATTTGATTTGAATTTTACTTGAGGCTGTAATTGGTGACAAAGGTGTTTAACAAAAAAACAACAAGAAAAAATGTTTTTCTCATGGTCTAAAAGTTGTTCAGGTGCCTTTTGGCAAACTCCAGGTGGTCCGGTCATGTGCCTTTTACTGAGGATTGGCTTCCATCTGAAAAAATCCAAGAAAAAAACTCTGTTCTTTCCTCTACCAACATGCAAGACAGCTGTCAGTCCTTGTACATTCAAATCACTTACCACTTAAGCTCATTTTATCACCACAGAGTATTTTACACAATCACCACATTAACCATGAGTAACCATCTCTGCAGCACTCCATGGTTGTTCTTCTGGAAGCATCTCCTCTCTCCATAGAGAAACACTGGAGCTCTTTCAGAGTGACTATTGGGTTCTTGGTTATCTCCCTGACTTTGGCCCTTCTCCCCGAGTTGCTCACTTTGGCCAATGGGCTACAGACAATTCCCTGGACTTCATGGCTTGGATTGTGCTCTGACTTGGACTGTTAACTGTGGAACCTTATATATATGGACAGGTTTGTGTCTTTCCAAATCATGTCCAGTCAACTGAATTTACCACTGAATTTACCAATGGAAAGAGGATGCACCTGAGCTTAATTTTGAGTGTCATTGCAGAGTGTGAATACTTACAGTATGTACATATGATTTTTTATAAATTTGCAAACAAACTCTTTTCACATTGTCATTATGGGGTAGCGTTTGTAAAATTTTAAGGAAAACAATGAATTTAATACATTTTGGAGTAACGCTGTAATACGGCAAAATGGGGAAAAAGTGAAGCCCTGTGAATACTTGCCAGATGCACTGTATCTAGGTAGAAAGATGCTAAGGTTGGAAACGACAGGTAGAAGGTCCAGAAGTTACATGAAGTTAGTTGGTGTGAGAAATAGGATAGAGTTAGATGGAGGCAGATGATTCACACGAGCCCTAAACGGGAACCACCGAAAGTCCAAGAAGACGACATCTGTGGGTGTCCAAAGTGAAAGTGACCAATCAAAGGAGCAGAGATAAACCACTGTCTCCACCAGCAAAGTTGTAAAAGTTTAACATGACAAGCATGTGACTGTGAAGCAGTTGTGAGAGAATAGTGGTCACTAGACCACAATGATGGAGGGTCATGTGTCTCCCTCTGAGGTCCTGACTGGTCAGTTACCATAGAGATTTGCACTTGTTAAATACAAAATTTGTGAACTGCATGATTAATTTTTTTTTGCATTTTGAAATCAATAAAAGCATTTTTTTTTTTTTAGCATTTTAAAAAACAACCAATTTGAAATCAAGAACATAACACAATCATAAATTCTGTTAAAATGTGTACAGGAAGCAACAGTTTCTAATACCGTGACTCATTACTGCTATAAGAAATTTCACGATTTTTAACTTTCATCAGATCTTGATGTGAATTAGTCATCTTAGAGCACTTGTGCTTTCTAAATGATTTCGAATAAGTATAACTCTGTCCACAATGTCCACAGTGATATGGCTGCTGTCCTGCATGACCCTGCTGGTGGTCCTTGAAGGTACTGCAGTCACTAAAACTCACACTGTTCACAGTGATACGGCCTCTCTCCGGTGTGAACGCACTGGTGAGTTTTGAGAGAACTATTTTGGGTAAAACCCTTTCCACAATCTGCACAGTGATACGGCCTCTCTACTCTGTGAATGCGCTTGTGTATTTGGAGATGACTGTTTTGGGTAAAACTCTTCCCACACTGTGCACAGTGATACGGCCTCTCTCCTGTATGAATGCACTGGTGCTGCTTGAGAGTAGTTTGAGAGGTAAAACTCTTCCCACACTGTTCAAAGTGATGTGGCCTTTCTCATGTGTGAATGCGCTGGTGAGTTTTGAGAGAACTATTTTGGGTAAAACCCTTTCCACAATATGCACAGTGATACGGCCTCTCTCCTGTGTGAATGCGCTGGTGCTGCTTGAGACCAGTATGAGCAGTAAAACTCTTTCCACACTGTTCACAGTGATACGGCCTCTCTCCTGTGTGAATGCGCTGGTGCTGCTTGAGAGTAGTCTGAGAAGTAAAACTCTTTTCACACTGTTCACAGTGATACAGCCTCTCTCCTATGTGAATGCGCTGGTGCATCTTGAGAGTATTCTGAGAAGTAAAACTCTTCCCACACTGTCCACAGTAATACGGCCTCTCTCCTGTGTGAATGCGCTGGTGTATTTGGAGATGACTGTCTTGGTTAAAACTCTTCCCACACTGTTCACAGTGATACGGCTTTCCTCCCATGTGAATGTGCTGGTGCCACTTGAGATTAGTTGGAGAAGTAAAACTCTTCCCACACTGTTTACAGTGATATGGCTTTTCTCCTGTGTGAATGCGCTGGTGTTTTTGGAGATGACTTATTCGTGTAAAACTCTTCCCACACTGTTCACAGTAATACGGCCTCTCTCCTGTGTGAATGCGCTGGTGCTGCTTGAGAGTAGTCTGAGAAGTAAAACTCTTCCCACACTGTTCACAGTGATATGGCTTTTCTCCTGTGTGAATGCGCTGGTGAGTTTTGAGAGAACTATTTTGGGTAAAACCCTTTCCACAATCTGCACAGTGATACGGCCTCTCTCCTGTGTGAATGCGCTGGTGATCCTTGAGAGTAGTCTGAGAAGTAAAACTTTTCCCACACTGTCCACAGTGATACGGCCTCTCTCCTGTGTGAATGCGCTGGTGCTGCTTGAGAGTAGTCTGAGAAATAAAACTCTTCCCACACTGTTCACAGTGATACGGTTTTTCTACTGTGTGAATGCGCTGGTGCCACTTGAGAGTAGACGGAGAAGTAAAACCCTTACCACACTGTTTACAGTGACATGGCTTTTCTCCTGTGTGAATGCGCTGGTGTATTTGGAGATTATTCTTTTGGATAAAACTCTTCCCACACTGTTCACAGTGATATGGCCTCTCTCCTGTGTGAATGCGCTGGTGAGTTTTAAGTGAACTACTTTGGGTAAAACCCTTTCCACAATCTGTGCAGTGGTACATCTGAAAAACATTTAAAAAAATATGATTTTACATAACTAAATAATGTACTGTACATGTTTTACCCAAATATATTTTCTTTTCACCACATATTGTTAATCGAAACATCTTCTCTAATAGATACAATAATCTTGTCATTTCACTGGACCATAAAATTTCTGACCTGTAAGTATATACAAATATACACTACCTGGTCCCACAAAAGAAGTTGAGGTTCAGCTTTAAATAAGCAAAATCTTTGATTGAATAGCGGCTACAGTGATTGATAATCTTACTGATGCAAGAATTATTTTACCCCTCACTGATGCAGTGAGGGTGGCACAGTGGTGTAGTGGTTAGCATTTACATTTAGCAGATGCTCTTATTCAGATTTTACAGTTTACAGTTACACGTCATTGGATAGATCCTTACACTGGTTACTAGTTTACTAATTAATTAATGTCGATGTCACCTTTATTTGCAAAGCACATTCAAATACAACACCATGATTAAAAGTGCTGTACGATGCTTTACAATGACTCCAAGTATATGTAGAATCTGTCCCAGGTAGCCTCAGTAAAAAGTGTGTTGCTGTACTGTGGGCAGCACCCTGGATTCTTTCTACAGTAGTTCCAATTTAACTGTGCTGACTTGGTTAATATTAACAGGCAAACTTAATTGCTTCAATACTTTTGAATAGACTACAACATATAAGAGAATTGATGGTGCCTTTACTTAGTAGGATTATATTTATCATTTTCCCCCCACTAAGAATATACTGTTTTAATTTGTACCAAACTCAATAGTAGGTATATTATCTGTTGTGGTTAACCTAGATAAACAAACAGTCACTGGATATACTGTTAATATATTACACCAACAGAGTTCTTTAGATATAAAGATATACTTTAGTGAAAAAAAAAATCACTGGCAACTCAGGTTTCACACAACTCATTACCTACACAACGCTACCATATAATATGAACAATTTCATATCCACACACTCAGTCAGTAACACATTAACATTAACTAGTCTTAATAAATAAAATAAAAAAGTCTAAATTAAATAACGGTGGAGGCCTAAAACCGTGTGGCCTCTTCACTTGCCAAGTGAGCAACAAAATAAAATGCACATGCTAAGAGGGTTCTCATGTCAGTTGTCCATAAAATCTCAGATGAGACACTGTGTGTGAGGTAGTTAGAGACGAGCCCAAATGAGACGAAGCGCGATGGGAGACATGACAGAAGAGAACTCAGTGACCGCTAGTAACCAGCAGCAACTAGAGACTAGCATTCAGAAGAGACCAGCGGCCCTGCAGGGCGATGATTACGCGGGGAACCGACACCAAAATCCAAGAAAAAAAACTCTGTTCTTTCCTCTACCAACATGCAAGACAGCCATCAGTCCCATCTGTACCCACCAGTACATTCAAATCACTTAACACTTAAGCTGATTTCATCAACACAGAGTATTTTACACAAATCACCACACTAACCATGAGTAACAACATACACTGCTATCACCTCTACAGTCAATATCAGTAGCATTAGCATGCGATTATGCTAACCGTGATTAGTATCAGATAGCATAAGTTTCTAGTACTGACAGACCATAGAGATATACACAAAGTCTGTAAACTTACTCTGGCTGAAATATATCTGTTACCACTTGGTAAATTCTATACCCACCTTAGTAAACGGCACATTCATCTTTCTAATTAAACACCACGTGCATCTTAACGCCTTCTTCTTCTTTGTTGTTTTGTTGGTGGTTGGAAACAATGAAATTGTGCATTAGTGCCACCAACTGGTAAGGAGTAAGTATCAGGGTTTTGTTGCATCCTTTGGTCTATTATTTAAATATAATAAAAATAAAATTAATAAATCACGTTTTCTTAATTATATTGGTACTTCTAAGGAACGGTAATATATGTTGATGGCTCTCATGCCCTGAGTCTTTCCTTAGGTTTTGAGTTAGTTCCCTTCTCTCGGTTTCATAGCACTGGCGTGCTTTAGTGTCTCTTCTTGACCGCAATAGTTACATTAACTTGTATTGTGTTTGCCTATTATGAGTAGTGTGCTGTTTAGTCTGATGTGAAAAATAAAATAAAAGGTAAATTTAACTAGGAAAGAATAAAATAAAATAACTGTACAACAAAAATACACAATATAGAAAATATATGTAGAAATATAGAACAAAAGAAACAGCTATACAAAGTAGGTATAGATTTATGTAATTTTTGTGTGGATGAAGTTAGATAGAATGGTTAAAAAAAAAAAAAAAAAAAATTATGCTCATAATCCAAGGTTCCACTGTATATATTGTTACGGCGTGCACTTGTGATGGGTGTGTGCCCAAATCAATATCGCTCCTCGCTCACTCCGAAGCTCCGGAAGCACAATCCAGTGTCTTCTTGTGCCAGTCCCAAGTCTGGATAAATGCAAAGGGTTGTGGCAGGAAGGGCATCCGATGTAAAACATTTACCAATACATATATTGTGTATTTTAAATAATGCGAATTATTAACAGGACTTCCATACTGGACCAGAGAGGGGGAAGGCGTGTTCATAGGCAGAGAGAGAAAAGGGTAGGCAAAAGTTTAGCAGTGACAGTAGGGACAGTGGGGAATGTTGGGACTATGACAGGGAAGGCAAGAGAGTTGGTTGACATGATGAAGACAAGGAAGGTGGATATACTGTGTCCAGGAGACCAGGTGGAAAGATAGCAAGACTAGAAGCTTAGGAGAAGGGTTCAAGTTGTTTTACAATGGCGTGGATAGGAAAAGAAATGAAGTAGGAGTTATCCTGAAAGAGGAGTTTGTAAGGAATGTTCCGGTGGTGAGAAGATAGGTTGTTGAATCTGAAGCTGGAAATTGATGGTGTGATGTGCAATGTTGTTGGTTATGTCCCACAGGTAGGATGTGAGTTAGAAGAGAAGGAGAAATTCTGGAGTGAGTTAGATGAAGTGGTGCAGAGCATCCCCAGAGGTGAGAGAGTGGTGATTGGTGCAAATCAACTTGTATTATTTTGCTTCATGTCGTTACACACTAAAAAATGCTGGGTTGTTTTTTCTACGCAAGCGCTGGGTTGCCTCTGTTGGGTCATTTTTCTGGGTTCTGAGAGTTGGGTAGTTTTTGTGTAACCCAGCTGCTGGGTTGAAGTTTGATTGGCTCCTCCCCCAAAGTTCACCGGTGGATTCAGTGGCTGTCAGTCAGAGCTTCGTGTCTCTCTTGAGCTCCCACACCGCTGATGACGGTTCATTTAAGGGAAAATGACGTT
>JAOVVA010000024.1:10253212-10267373 GCA_028565275.1 Leiocassis micropogon
GTTCTGAATACGCCATGTGATTGAGCAGTGATGATCATTATACTGTCCTACTCCGTCTTCTAAACTGTCCAACAGCAGGCTGTTTACGGTTACACTGAGAATCTCATAGGTGTATGTGCGTGCATCTCATAGGTGTGTGTGCACGGAGAGTTTGTGTGTGTATGTGCGCGCGTCTCATATGTAGTTGTTTGTGCAGTTAGTAGTATATATGTATGTGTGACTCTTTCATATATGTGTATGCAAGTGTTTATGTGTGTGCATGAGTGAAGTTTGATTTAAGCCCTATACGGCGCCTCATAAGTCTGTGTGTCTGTGAGTGTGTGTGGGGCACAGTGTCCAATGACGCGCGCGCACACAGACACACACACAGCAGCCAAAGAGCGGGCTGAGCCTTGAGCAGAAAGAACATGGATTTTTAACGTCTCTAATGAGACTTGCTTTTGCTTTACATGCGCGCTGTACACACACACAGACACAAAATAAAATATGTTTTACGCTCACACACATGGTCACAGTGTTATAGTAAACAGTACACGCGTGCACGGATGTTGATTATATCAGTAAGAGATGCGCACTAGGACCCAGCAGGGGAGACGTTTATTTCTCTGTTTATTTCTCTTTTATGTATCTTTCCTCTACCTCTGCTCGTTTTTACATTTTTGCTCCACCCTGTCTATGAGGCGCCGAACTCTGCTAGCATCAGTGCGTGAGGCCGAGTGTGTTCACTCCGCTCCGCGCTCAACTAAAGTTTTTTTTTAAATAATCAAATGTCTCACATTGATTACACATCGAATTGATTATGAAATTCATTGTCAGTGCTTTTAGTAATCGATTTTATCGATTCGTTGTTGCAGCCCTATTTGTATTAATTCCTTAATTAATTATATTTCCTTGTATTAATTAAACAATACCTCGTTTACTTCCTTCAATTATTTCAACTTTGAAAACAGACTGTAGGTTGGATTCAGTCAAAAATATTCTACAGCAAAGTTAAAGCAACACTCTGAAAGTTATTAAACAGATAGAAAAAAAAATTATACGCACCGCATCCCACTTGGCATTCATCTTCTCTTTTTCAAACTTTGCGAATTCTCTGCGATCATGAATGATCATAAGCAGCTTCCAGATAAAAAGGAGGGCCAGACCAATTAGAACGATGCCAGCAACCAAACCCGCTACGATTGGGATAATGTCAGGGCCAGTAGGGCATTCTGGGAACAGACACCAGTGATTAAATTTTAGTAACATTGTTCCCCTTACCTTTCACCTCTGACTTTGACAATTTGATACTGACCTCAACCAAAGCTTTATTTCTGTCACTCTTTTTTTTTTCTCTTTTGATCCCCCCATATATAATATGGCAATATAATTGCCAAAGAACAAAGTATATCCACATATCACCAAGATCAAAATGAATGCTGTTAAATCCAAGCGATCTGTGTATGCGGACGTGCCTGTGCTGGTTCAAAGATAAGTCATGCACATTTTAATAGTTTGTGTGTAGTTTAGAAAACGAGAGCATAAATTAACCAGTAAACGCTTTAGCAATCTGTTGTCTCAAATTATTCAGCCATGCACAGTCCATTAGCATTTCAAAATTAAGTTAAAAATCAATCGACAATTAAATATATTGTATTGTATTGTATCGACAACAAAAAAGATATTTTGTGGTATATAAGCTTATAAGCTTCAGTTTAAATACATATAACAGGAAAGTTTTAAAAGACATTTTAAATGAACTACTCTTTACTGTCTTAATTGTTAGCAAATGCCTAAAATATGGATGAAAACATACTGTATAATTATTTTGTAGAATAAAGCATCACCCTCGGCCTAAAATATGTGAATCCAGAGCTTTAATCTCACACTTTAAGATAGTTGTTGTAAGTGTAACAGATCCACAGAAGTCACAGAATTGTAACCATAAATTTCACATTATTTTCAGGTATAACATTAAACATCTATTAACAGATTGAATGTAATGCCATGATTGCTCAGTATCATTTACAAACAAAGTGTCCATCCTTAAATATTAGCACAAAAATTAGGGCATGCTCCGCTTACCCAGTTTCTCGACCACATAGACCTCTATACTGTCATTCTTGGTGGCATAAGTGAAGAAGAACCAGCAGTCATTGGCATCACGCTCCTTGCAGTGACTAAGGTAGGGCTGGCTGTTTGGCTGAGGAAGATCATCCTTTTCTTTCACCTTGATTAGTGTAAAGTAGTTGCATTTCTCTTCACAATTCTCTTTCATTTCTCCTGTGTTAAAGGCACGGCACTGAACACATGGTCTGTAAAAAGCACAGGGTGACGAGATGAATTTGCATATGTAAGATCAAAATTATTAATTATTTAACATAAACTGAAGAAAAAGTAAAATACAAACTTTCAAGATGAACAATAATTTGACAATTTTTTGTAAGACGGACAAAGTGAGTCTTATCTGCCTTTCACACGAATACAAAGCATACCAATCCACTAGTTAAATCTGTCCTCTTTCCCAACACAGCCATCATGTGGCCAAAAACCATAATCGTGCCTAAAAATATAATCTCTCAGTAAAATGTCTCTGCACCTTTAAATCATGAGGGGAATCGCAGACATCATTTTGTCTCAAGAAGGAATTTCCTCAATAGAAATAATGAAAATCTCAGATGATTCATTCCATAACCCAAACATATTCATATAAAATGATTAATAGAAAATAAAAATAAAAGTAACTGCACTTTACTTTTGAAAAGGGTTGGACTATGTATGAAGCAGAGAGAGGTAAGGAGGAAAAGATGGAGGGTTATTGTGTAGGACGACTTTCAAACGCGCGGATGTTGACGGAAATTTCCACAGTTACGAACAGACCACGGTTTGCATTAAACATATGGAAAATGCACACAAATCGCAAAAGAGGCTTGCGTTTATTTCACAAAAAATAGACACTGCAATGCGCGGAATACAGTGGAACCTCGGAGTGGAAGTAACCCGGTTTGCAAGCGGTTAATTTATTTTGCCATGAAAAACGAGCCTGCCTTGATTTACGAGAACCAAGTATCACTGAGTATCATGTGGCGCGCACGTAAAGCAAAAGCAAGTCTCAGAGAGGTTAAAGATCCATTTTCTTTCTCTCTGTCAGACTGCACTGATTCCATTAGTGTGTGTGCGTGTTTGTGTGTGCGCGCGTGCAGCAGTGCTTCTGTTAGTGTGCAAGCGATTTTAAAAACTATTTTTAAAGTAGTTTTTAAAATCTGTAATTTTGTTCAAGTATGTTTTGTTTGAAGTATTGTACAGTGGAACCTTGGATTACGAGCATAATTCGTTCCGGAAGCGGGCTCGTATTCCAAAACACTCGTAAACCAAATCGAATTTTCCCATAAGAAATAATGGAAACTTGATATTCGTTCCACAGCCCAAATAAATAAATACATAAAAGCAATTAAGACAAAATATAAAGTACAAATAAAACAAATTATCATTATCATCAAATTATTAATAAATGTACAAATAAAACAATGTTTTATTGGAAAAATAAACAAGAAATCTCTCTAATGACACTCAATTGAGTGACAGACTAATGAAATCACTGCTGTATAGTAAAAATAAAAGAAATTAACGTGCACTTTACCTTTGAAAAGAATTGCGACAGAGCAGTGTTTCTGTGTAGAGCAGAGAGAAAGTGTGTGTGTGTCTGTGAAGGCGAAAGTAAGAGGGGTCTGTGTGTGCGTGTGGCACGGTGTCCAATGACGCGCGCGCACAAACACAAAGAACAGCCTTGAGCAGAGAGAGAAAATGGATTTTTAACATCTCTAATGAGACTTACTTCTGCTTTATTCATCACGTGCACTGTACACACATGCATATAGACACAAAATAAAAGATGTTTTACACACACACGTGGTCACAGTGTTATAGTAAACAGTACATGCGTACACGGATGTTGATTACACTAGTAAAAGACTGGTGTAATCACTAAGACACTAAGACCCAGAAGGGGAGTCGATTACCCACAATTCCGCAGCGGAAGAGAGAGAAAAACCGTTGGCTCAGTTGTGACCACGTGACACTCGGCGTCAAAACAAGAAGCGCATACGTGATACATGATACTTGGTTCTCGTAAACCAAGACTTGTTCGTTTTCCAAGTCAAATTTTATTAAAAATCTTTGCCCATCTTGCGAAACACACTCGCAAACCGCGTTACTCACAATACGAGGTTTCACTGTATTTTCACTTTGCTATTTTATAAATAATAAAAATAGTGCAACCGGGAAGGGAAAAAAATTGCACCCCGGAACTCACTGCACTGATTGATTGATGGACAGGGAGAACAAACACACTAAATTCACAAGAACGAAATGGCATCAAATTCTTATGAAGGAAACCCCTGGCCATTGTTATGACCACAAGATGTTGGTCACTGTACGTGTTTATATGTGTCTGTGTTGCTGTGCTTTGTTACAATGTTATACAATATTTTATTTTATTAAGTGAATATATAAAATTTCTAAAATCCGGTATATTATGTGCACGCGCGTGTGGTGGTGCGGGAGAAATGAGTCAGCCTCACCGGTTTCAATGCATCAGTCCAAGAGCACAATGTTAGAAAATTTCTGTCCTGTAAAGCTTTTCTGATGGTGAATAATCCTTATTTCGGAAAATCCACCCAAAAAAAAAAAAACCAACAGTTCACAGTCCAAGAAAAAAAAGTTTTTTTCCAAGTCAACATCCGCCTCACTGTCATGGGAGATTCTTTTCAAAAGGTACAATACAGTTTAATTAGTTTTATTTTTACTTAATTTTTTTTAAAGGGAGATTCGCACTTGAGACAAAATGGCACCCGGGATTCCCCTCGTAATTTAAAGGAACAGACAAAAAAGTGAAGTGTGGCAACCATCAGCAGGTCAAAAAATAAAAATAAAAAGTCTTAAAAATTGTCTTAAAATTAGTTGATAATTTATGTAAGTTAGGTAAACTAGGAAACTTTGCTGTGTTTATATTATGCATAAGTAGTTAAAAACTTATTTTATTTGTGTGTTATTAAAACAATGTCTGTCAGTCACTGTCATACATCATACGTGCTGATTAAAATATTATTATTGAATAAAGGACTTGGCCTCTCCAAATCACTACTACTCTGTAGTACACCATCTATAATTGAAATTATTGTTGGATTCTACACTTACTTGTGTTCAGTGCAGACTCCAGGACAAGTGGGGCAAATCTCACAGGTGGAACCTTGGAACTTTTGGTCAGTGCATTTACACACACCACAATCACAGGTCCCACGACCATTACAGATCTGTCCATTACTGGCCACACAGGGCTGCTTGTCCAGTGGACAGTCGCATGCGCTGCCTGTGTAGTTTGCGTCACACACACACACTCTGCATACACACTGACCATGACCTGTTGGTAAAAGAAATAAAAGTATTAATTAATTAAAAGTATTATAACACTGATACTTTCCAATTAAAAAACAAAATTAGAGCTATTAAATGAATCAAAATGTCTGATATTTATTAACTCATCTTTAGTAACTGCTTTATCTTAGTCAGGAACATAGAGCATCCAGAAAAACTTCTCAAAGCACTGTTTAACATTGTTTTTTTTTTTTCTCATCACAGGAGAGTTAACTAGGAATTTAGCCAGAGATTGGGCAACATAAAAAGGCATTGGGCAGTAGGCAAGTGCAGATATGAGATTCTGATAACTTGCTTATAAAAGTTAAGTTACAGTTTCATGTTATTGCAATTACTGCACAGCTCTAAAATGTGTTATTTTGAACTGTCTGGGTGAAACTTTTTTCCACTGATTACAATCTATTTTTAGTTTTTATATAAAATAAATATTAAAATATTAATAATACATTTTCTAAATAAAATTAAAATTCGGAATTCAGGAAACTTAAATAATTTGACACATCTGAACCCCAACCCTCAAACATGCGTTTGGAATGGCCATTAAAATTTTCAAGGGGTTCAACATCTACCCTCTTAGCTATGCCTGTGCTTTGATGCCAATTGGCAGTAAACTAAACCCACCAATGACAGATGCAGTGCTATTTTCCCTTGTGGTTATCCAAGCTGAGCGCAAGGCAAAATATGACTGCCACGTGAACAGATGAAATTACATATTGAAGAACAAACGGCAATTTATTAATATGGCCGAAACAATACAAACGTCGAATGACATGATAGAATTAGCAATCTCACCTCCACATAGTTTGTTGTTGGATCGGTCACAGTTAAAGTTGTCACACTCGCAGTACTTTCCTTCATACCGCTCCTCTGGGTTGTCTCGCTTCTTGCATTCACATGTTCCACAGATACAGTCTCCATTGTTGCTACAGATATCTGTTCCATTGCCCATGCGGCAGTTGGCATCCAGATCCTCAGCCCTGACGTCATCTTTGCTACATTCACAAATCCTTCCAATACGTCCCTCATTGCATCTGAAATGTTACAAGGAAGCATGTTTAGCGTTACTGTACAACAGAACTTTTAACAGGCAACATAATTTTAAATAACTCAGACTGGTGCCCATATACAGACAGAAAAAGGTTCAGAACGTTCGATATTTAAAAAAATGCAAATTCAGAAATCATCATCCAGAAAGTTTTAATTTTGTGGGTGGGGGAACAAAAACTTCCCTTGTCTCTTTTAATACTGTATAGTGGATAACATGGCTAAACTTTTAGTGTTTCCGCACAGACTGCTCGTTTATAAACCAGTGATACAGTTTTATACATTATTAACAGTAATACATTATTAACTGCAAATAATCAATACTGAGATGCTTGCATTTAACTTGAAATATCTAATTAATCCTGTCCTCTGAAGCTACCTTAAAATGTTAGATGGTTGAATTTAACATGTATTGTTGCAGAGTTGACCGATTGATTCATGGCTGCTGGTAAGCTTAAAATAAAAATTTTAAAAAGTCATTATAAACGCACGTTTCATATCTCATCACAAACAATTTTAAAACAAAAACTTTTATTGAATCCATCAGTCAGCATTTAGGTCTCACCACACTACTGAGAGTGGTAACTACTACTGGAATCTAATCAGACTGACGTTTCTCTGCTTGGGAAAGTGCTAGGTTGGCAAGATGGTGACTAATCTACTTGGAGGGAGTATTGAAGCTAACAGTATTGAAGGCAGAGCTGAAATCTACAAAGAGCATCTTCATATCGCGACCCACCTAGTGTTCAAGGTGGGTTGCTGCAGTGTGAATAGCAATGGCATCATCTATCAACTCTGTAGTGGATTAGTGTGGATCAGAGGAAGGTGAAAAGCTGGTTCTGCGGCATATCAAAACCAACCTCTCACCTTCCTCTGAAAAGGTGGGGGAATGTCTTTATGACTGGAGTAGTCACTAAGACTATATGCCTTTTTTCTTCTTCTTTTTTTTTCTCAGAAGGGGAATGATTATGGCAGACTTCAGGCAAGATGCAGACAGGGATAAGCTGAAGATATTTGTAAAGATCATAAAGAGAGCTGGTCTGTTTATGATTGATAAACCACAATAGTTTTCAGGTAAATGGTAAATTTACAGTGCCGTGAGAACACTAGTTTGTCAGGTGTGAATGACCGTGTGGCAATAGGAGGCAAATCACATTAAAATCATCAGGCATCAACATATACATTTAATGAGTGATAAACTAGGTCGCTAAAATACAAAGAATACATATAACCTGCCACCTCAGCCAATATGACTTTTTATTCAGATTAGAGAACATTTAATCCTATTAGAAGGGCACTGGTGGCTCAGTGGTAGGTGTTTCGCCTGCCATGCGGAAGGCCCGGGTTCGATCCCCAGCCAGTGCCCAAACCCCAGCCACTGGATGCAGTGCCGGTCCAAAGCCCAGATAAAAATGGGAGGGTTGCGTCAGGAAGGGCATCCGGCGTAAAAAACCTGTGGTGCGGACTGGGTATTCCGCTGTGGCGACCCCTTGTCGGGAGCAGCCGAAACAACAACAACAACAACAGAATTTAATCCTATTAGAATTTAATCCTATAAGAAAAAATATGAATAAATAATAGGGTAAGTACTTTCCTACCTGCATGCTCCACACTCAAGGGTTCCATTGCCAAAGTGACAGTCTGGACTGTTGTGGATTCCTTCTCTGGAACATTCACAATCGCAGATGAAGTTTAGACCAATCACTAGCTCCTCATTGAAGCCCAGTGGCTTGATCTTTATCTCTGATGTATTATGTGATGGGCAGCCCTTAGTGGTGATGGCTATGTCAAAGGTCACCTGTATGATAAACAGGAACATTTGTGCAGACAATGATAAAACCATGAATGGTAGATATAACCATGCATTAGCTTATTTGACATTATTTCTGTTTACTTCTACACACTATACTTGTTCATACCTCATCACCAATTGAAATGTTTGAGCACTTTCTTCCATTGTCTCCTGTTTCACTCACTCCGTTCTTGCAATGGGACACGTATGAGATAGATACTCCCTCAGGCAGCTTGCTATTTTCCAGGATCACCTCAGATGACAGCGACTAAAGGAAAGTTTTGGAAATTATTGAAAGGAAGCATATAAATTTCGAAGTATGAGAAACAATTACCTACTTTGGGTTATCATATAAATACAGGTGCATCTCAATAAATTAGAATATCACAGAAAGGTTCAATTTATTTCAGTTATTCAATTTAAAAAAAGTAAAACTCATTATACACAGATTCATTATACACAGACTAATACATTTCAAGTGTTTATTTCTTTTAATTTTGATATTACTTAAGACCAATTAAAAAAAAAAAAAAAAAAAAAAAAATGTTGGACTACTGAAAATAATGAACATGTACAGCACTCAATGCTTGGTCGGGCTCCCTTTGCACTCTGTGGCACTGGTAAGCCTTCAGCTCTTCTACGTTGTTGGGTCTGTTGTATCGCATCTTCCTCTTCACAATACCCCACTGATTTTGAATGATGTTTAGGTTGCACTAGTTTGCTGGCTAATCAAACACAGGGATACCATAGTCCTTCTGACTGTACAAACTTTACACTGGACCTCAAACAGCTTGAATTCTGTGCCTCGCGTCTCTTTCTCCAGACTCTGGAACCTTGATTACCAAATAAAATGCAAAATCTACTTTCAACTGAAAATAGGACTTTGACCCACTGAGCAAAAGTCAAGTCCTTTTTGTCCTTAGCCCAGGTACGATACCTCAGACATTGTCTCTGGTTCAAGAGTGGCTTAACACAAGGAATGAGACAGTTGTAGCCTATGTCATGGATATATCTGTGTGGTGGCTCTTGAAGCACTGACTCCATTTCTTGTAAATCTCTCCCAAATTATTGTAACTGTACAGCTAAACTATAATGACCAAATTTTTATGGACAAATGATACTGCTTGCGCCTGTTGAACATCCCATTCTAGATTTAGTCTCATCATTGTGGTTATAACTTTTACTCTTCACGGAAGGTTTTTCAGTACAGTACACAGTGTTGCTGTGCAGATTTTCCCATTGAGCCACAAGAGCATTAGAGAGGTCAGGCATTAATGTTGGCCAAGGAGGTCTTGCATGCAGGTGGCATTCCAATCAATTCCAAAAGTGTTCAGTGGTCATTGATTTGTCATTCGAATTCTTCCACTCCAACCTTGGTGAACCATGGCTTAAAGAAGCTACAGGAGCTGCTTCTTAAAGAAGCTGTAGATTTATACATAAATTGAGCATCTTCCTGCTCAAACAGATTTGGGTTAGGTCCCTTAGTTCTAGTAAGGGAACAATTTAATGCTACAGTATAATGTACAAGGGCATTCTATTCAATTGTATGGTTATAATTTTGCAGGAAGACTTTAAAGAATGCCTGTATATGGGTGTAATGGTCACAGGTATCCACATACTTTCAACTATATAATCTATGAGGGCATTCAAGAAAAACCGAGACTTCTGATTGCGCAGAATAGCAGGACACCGTTATGAGAATAAAAACTACTTTTAGGTTACGTTCACATTAACAGTCTGAGGTGACTCAATTCTGATTTTTTTTACCCTAATGTGACACACATCTGATTTTTTTGTGCTGCCTGAATGGACAAATGCAATGTTTTTCAGATTGGATCGGAATCAATTCTGCATATAATAGGATATATCCAATACATGGTCTTACAACTTGGTAAGATTAGAATTCAGGCTACTAAAACAAGCTAGGTCGTCTGGCTTTCTTCTACTAGACCAACAAATGCTGCCAACTAAATATTTCAGAAAACAAACATGTCCACAATAGTCAGATACAAGTACTTGTAATCATGAATGTGAAAGGTCATAACATGCAAAGCCAATTTGCTAAAAAAAAAAAAACATTACAGAATTGAACAATGTGGCTTATAAAGTGAACATGACCATATTTCTATATATAGTCCCCTGCTAAATTAATGGACTTATTTAAGTGTTTCATTAATGCTTCAAGTTAGAAACATTTCTCATACACCAAAACCATGATCACTGATGAAATGCTGGCTTCCTAGGAACTCCTTTAGTGGCTCAAACATGTGGAAATTGCTATAAGCAGAGTCATGACTGTACGGGAATGGCAATAACTCCCAGCCGAGATCCTGTAAGGCGTTTAAGAATTTGTGCAGATGGGCCTCCGGGTGGCGCAGTGGTAAAGTGCTCGCCCCCCATCATCTGGAGATCGCTGGTTCGGTTCCCGGGTGATGCTGTAACCTCTCACAGCCGGAGGCCTTGAGAGAGCTAAATTGGCCGAGCTCTCTCAGCGGGGAGGGTTGAGGGGTATTAGTGCTCCTACATTAATCACGGCTCTACGCCATTCTTGGCGTCTGTGAGCTCGCGTACGCGAAGGGAGCGGATAGCGCTGTCCTCAGAGTGTGTGAAGCTGGCCCCAACGATGCGTGAGCAAGTAGTTCGAAAAGAAGAAGTCGGTTGGTGGTGTCACGTGGTTCGGAGGAAACACGTGACAGCCCACGGCAAGGAAAAAGAATTGGACACAACTAAATAAAAAAAAATTTTTAAAAAGGATGCAGATCCCACAGACAGACAAGTCTGGTGGCCAGTGATCTGTTGATTTTCATGGATCAGGTGTTACACTCCTAAACATCCACAAAAATGACTACAGAGCTACCTCGGCCAGGATCATTCATGGATGTGCGGCCATCTTTAAAATTTTTGCACCATTCAAAATTTATGCGTTCGTTTAAGAGAAATTTCATCACAAGCCCCAGTTTGACTTGAACGCCTCTTGTCGATGAAAGATGAATATTAAGAATAAAAATTAGTGCACACTATTAAATCATGAACAGAAAATATGCAATACTTTTTTTTTACTTACATTGTATGCATCGATGATGAGTTTGATCACATTACTGGAATTTGCAGACAGCGTTCCCACAGCTGACTTTGGAATAAGATTTTTAAGCTCCTAAAAATGAAATCAATCTTTTCAAAAACTGTTTGCTTACTTTGCTGTTTATTATTGCATGTATCAAAAATAGTTACTTTATAGACAGGCTGAAACTCCTCAGTCACCGCAAAAATTGTCTGAATGTTGTTGTCACTCAGTTTCTGTACAAGATGCGCGATTGAAGGGTAGTCCTACAACAAAGATGATCTTTAGTATTACACTATATGTATGTATACATGGATCTCTTTTCATGAAAATTTCATTTCATACCTATATTACTAAGCTAGTCATTTACCTATATATTGAGTATCTTCGTTATCTGTTAATCCTTTATTTTATCATGTAGTAACACATTCAAGCTGGTAAGCTAAGGCCTAGTGCATCTGTTTAGCTACACTATGCATTTTGTGAAAAAAACAGGAAAGATTTTACAGGCCTGATTTACGATGCCTGATGTGAAGTTGCTGTTATTTTTTTCTAAACAGAATAGGCTTGCAACCTTGTCGAAATAAAGATTAAATAAAAAAAAGTAACAGTCATAGCCCTAGTGGTAAAAGATACTGTCACCATACACGTTTCCCTTTCTGTTAATCATGAAATTATAAATAATAATTCATGTTAATTTCATACAATAAGCACATATACCTATTCACAAAACACAGGTTCGCTGCAAAGAACCATGAGACTGCAAGTAACAGCTTGGTCACTGAAATTCCTCCACTGGCTGTGATAAACATTAATTTAGAGTCATCTGTGTCACTGCCAGTCTAACTTTCATTTATCTTCATTTATCATATTAGGTAACATCCTACCCATAGGAGGTGTAATACAGCAAACTTACATAGTAATGGCTCATTGTGTATATGTTATCCTCCAGGTGACATTTTCCATCATTGGGAAGTACAATGCCACCCAGTTTACCATCTCCCGCGAAGTGAAAGCCAGCATCAGTGGAAAACACTAGCAGTCGAGTGACATCCCTCCAACCAATCTGATTCTAAAATATTCAAACAATAAAGGTGTTATTTAAAATTATAAATGTTATTGTAGGGTATTAAATATATTGATGGGGTTTATACAGTATATTGGAGGTAAAATATATTGAAACACAGTAGGTGTGTTTGGCCCATCACTGGGAGATTATGAGTTTGAATACTGATAAAGCGATCGCCACCCATGGCAAGGAAGAATGGGCATACTCTATCTCCTCAAAATGTATTAAGTTGACCTGTAACTCTGTAGTTGATGAGGTTGGAAAAGCTAAGGAACCATGTGTTAGCCCTTAAACTACCGAGTTAGTGACTGATCTGATAGACGAGAGCTGGGAGGGGAGAACTGTAAGGTTGGTGTCAACTGACAACCGAGGAAACTGAAGACAATGTTACCAAAATAATATTATCCCATTAGGTCACTTGCATATGACCTCTGAAGGTGTAAAGTAGTATTTGGCACAAAGATATAAGCAGCAGATCCTTTAATTCTTGTAAGTTGTGAGAGAGGGCCTCCATGGATTGGACTTGTCTGTAGATTTTTTTAATCAAATTGAGAGTTGGGAAATCTTTTGTTGTGTTCCTCGAACCTTCCCTGAACATTTTTGTTAAGTGTAGCTAGGTACATTACGAATGATTTAACACTAGAAGCGCCGCGCCTGTGTCACCTACTTTTAACGCGGTTCATTTGACCGCCTATTGTTTTGAATGGGAAGCTGTCGCTGACACACAATGATCGCTAGATGGCGCTTTCACCCAAAGCAAATAGTTTAGCTCCAAGATAAACTTGCACTTGGGCAATGCGCCATTCATTCTCGCGTTGATAATCAGCGATATATATTTTTTTCATATTCAACTGAGAAAACCTACTACCGAGTTTCTAAGGGGTGTCACTAAGTCTCTACTTAATTTTATAAGGTTTCGAGAAAATTCATTAGTTCGTTCATTCTATTTGAAGCTACTGAACTTCTCGGATGTGTGTTTAGTGTGACAGTGCTTTAGATGGGGCAGGTGCAGCGATTTAGTTCTGAACTCGCTTCCGTGAAATTATCGCTAAAATAATGAAATGACCCCTCCTGAGGATATAAAGCTTTATTATTGCCTTTGAATAAATCAGATCTACCACAGCAGATGATAAACTATGCTACGTCATAACCGAAGCAAACACCACGATTATGCCTCGTTTCGTTCGGTGTTGCTAGGCAACGGATCACGCGCCTATTCAGGAATGTGAAAATGTGGAAGTTTATGCATGTATGTGCGCACATATCATAGGTGCGTGCACAGAGTTTGTGTATGAATGTGTACGCATCTCAAAGGTGTGTGTGTATGGAGAGTGTATGTATGTGCGCGCATCTCATAGGTGTGTGTGCACGGAGAGTTTGTGTATGTATGTGCGCGCATCTCATAGGTGTGCGTGCACAGAGAGTTTGTGTATGTATGTGCGCGCATCTCATAGGTGTGTGTACACAGAGAGTTTGTGTATGTATGTGCGCACATCTCATAGGTGCGTGCACAGAGAGTTTGTGTATGTATGTGTACGCATCTCAAAGGTGTGTGTGTACGGAGAGTTTGTGTACATGTGCGCACGTCCCATAGGCGTGTGCATGAAGAGGTGGGTGTGTATGTGCGTGCGTCTCATAGACGTGTGTGCACGGAGAGTTTGTGTGTATGTGCGCGCATTTCATATGCTGTTGTTTGAGCAGTTAGTAGTATATACAGTGGTGTGAAAAACTATTTGCCCCCTTCCTGATTTCTTATTCTTTTGCATGTTTGTCACACAAAATG